>OZ021729.1:56279301-56879301 GCA_963978545.1 Linyphia triangularis
TAAGCTATTACTGAAAGAGATTTACTTGAAATGTTTTATGATTAAGATTATTTCAGTATTTAGCAATGGTTTAACCAACTAAATCTATAGCTAATCAATATAGAATTTTTTTTACATAATAAAATACTATAATAATAAAATACTGTATGTACTGTTGTACAAATAAATGCTGTACTTAAACAATCATAGTTGAAAAACCGTGAGACTCGTAATTATTTTAACTTATTTTTCTAACAATATTACGGCTTGAAATTTTACGAGAAACTCGCACGACAAAACAAGTTCTTTTGTTTATAAAAAATAAAAAAATAAATAAAAAAAATAGTACTTTTTTTGCTAAATGAGTTTTTTATAACAAACCCAGTTTTGTTTTTAACAAAACTAATTTTCAAACACAATTTTTGTTTGGTTGTGAAAACAATTATTTTCGTTGACAAAACGAGTGTTTTCTATTTAATCAATATATCTCAAAATTCAACAAAATGAATTCCCCTCCCCCCCACAGCATTTGTCCAGCATTAATATTTTGGTTTCAAAATTTCGTGAATAGCTTACAAAAGGAGTAAGTTAACTAAAACTATTATTTAATTAAACCAACTTAATATTTTCAAGGATGTTATGTTTTGAAAATACTATGAATATACAGAGAATGTTATACCTTACCCTTCGTCACTCTAATATAAAATCAATAATAAACTTTAATAGTTTGAAAGTAGTTAATAATTAACTTTAAAGTTTTAATTTTAATGCATTTTTATTTATCAAAATGGTCTAGTTTAATATCGCTTGATAAACAAAAACTCTTTTAAAGTTACTATAAACTGTATTATACTGTATTTAATTAAACCAACTTAATGTTTTCAAGGATGTTATGTTTTGAAAATACCATGAATATACAGAGAACGTTATACCTTACCCTTCATCACTCTAATATAAAGTCAATAATAAACTTTAATAGTTTGAAAGTAGTTAATAATTAACTTTAACGTTTTAATTTTAATGCATTTTTATTTATCAAAATGGTTTAGCTTAATATCGCTTGATAAACAAAAATTCTTTTAAAGTTATGAATTGAAGATAATTAAAGAATCAGATGCTAACATTCATTTCATTTCCAATCATAATATAAATACGGCACAGTTTTGATCTTTGAATACGCTTCTAAAAGGTATGATTAAAAAGTTATTTTTTCTAAAAAAAATCATTATTAAAAGAGCTTACTTCTTTATTAAGTACGAAATAATTAATTGATTACTTAGAATTTATTTTATTTATCTTTAAGCAATTAAACAAGAAAATCCAGAACGAAACTTAAGTATCTTTTTAAATTCTCAAGTTAAATTTTAAATTAAATGACTTTTGGTGCACAATTTTTTGTATTTCAATATATATTGTATCTGATTCAATTATCCTAATGTTATTTTTAATAAAAGCCAATAAAGCATTCGAGGAATATTATCTTTAAAAAAAATAAGTTTTCAATATTGAAGTTTCTATTACTTAAGAAAATAAAAAATAAATGTTTCATCTCAATACTCCAAAAACTGTACTAAAAAAAAAAAAAAAAAAAAAAAAAAAAATTCATTGGTTTAGATTAATTTAGAAAAAAGTATGAATTACAGTTATAGTTAAGTTTTCTTTACTTATATTCACCACAATAAAAGCAATTTTAAATCTAATCTCATAAATTGTATTTTCTTTTCAGAGTTGAGTTCTATATTAAATAAGATTCAAGATAGCACTAATAATATGACTTCTAAAAGAAAAGTAAAAATACATGAAATATTTATTAAACTTAATGTATAAAATTACATCCCCCATACTGTTCAGAAAATAAAATTTTGAAAACAATTTTAATTATATTTTCGGTACGGATTTAAGAATCAAACAGGACTTAAAAAAAAAAAAAAAAAAAAAAAAAAAAAAAAAACTTTCTTTTGTATGCATGAAATAAAATTGATACACAAAGCATATTTTTATGTATATTTTTGTCACAGGTCGTGCACAGTGATATACATTTAATTGTTTATCTTATACGTGATTTTAATTAATCTGAATAATATTCAAGCTTATTTCTTTGGTTTTCAATCAAAATTAAATTTAAAATATTGAACAGAATATGAGTAAAAGTACTGCAGATAGTAATATGGCAGTTTATATGTTTGAAAATGATCTTCATTAATTAAAAATGACTAAATATGTGAAGAGGATATGTTTTGATTTTATATTGCTTACAGAGAAATAGTTATATTAATTTTATGAAATTTGTTAACAATATGTAAGAAATTAGACTATCGCAAATAACATACTGGTAAAGTGGTGTTAAAAATCATAATATTTAAAACTAAGGGTGTGAAACATCGTACAACTTTCAATTGCACTGCAATACAGTCGGGGATTTGTGTCATTTAGCGTTTTTCTATTTTCATCATTCATTTAGAGCAGCGATCGCCACTAACTTTTAGAATCGGGCCGTATGACTTATGTTGAAGTTTTTCGAGGGCCGGGTACACCAATATATGTATCTTTAATTATTATCGATTTAACATTGTATAGCATGTTTGAAAACTGAAAATAATATTGATTTTTTTTATATCAATAAAATTTTAATTAATATTTGATTTTTTTTTCTTCAAATAATTAAAAAATAATAATTTTCATTATTAGTAAATTAAAGTCGAAAAAAGAAATTAATTTTTTTCTTATAACGTGAGAGCAGGACTTGATTGAACCGTTTAAATTGTACTTTCAAATTACTCGGGTTTGGTCGTTATCAATTGTGAGATGATGGTGGTCGAAATCATTCAGTTTATTTTTATGACAGTCTATGTCTGTCGTAGTATTTGTACCATCCAATCTTAATAAATTGTCCAAATGAGGTTCAGTTAAGTAATTTATGTATTTATTCTTGATGAAAACCACCTTGCTGAAAGCTGCTTCATATAGTTTCTTTAGGAACATAGTGGAGAACTCAGTTCTACATAGTAAACACATACTATTTTGGACAAATTACAATTATGTAAAAAAAAAGTTCATACTGTGAAATTTGATTTTTTAATCTTCTGTGCTGCCGGCGGGCCGTAAAAAAATCTGTCGCGGGCTAAATCGGGCTCTCGGGCCGTGTAGTGGCTAACGCTGGTTTAGAGGAAATGGTTAGTTTGGAGGTATTTTTTTTTGCAATAGTTCTTGTATAGGTTTAAAAAAAAAAAAAAAAAAAAAAAACTCTACCAAAATGGTGATTGTGGCGCTATACTTTTCGATAATCTTCATATTATCCTTTATTATAAGCGAAGCTGAGAGGAAAAAAAAAAAAAAACGATCGTTGATGAGGTATGCTCGAAGAAAGATAACTCTGTGTTGAAAGCATACGTTTTCAGCTTATTAGGCCATTAAAACATTTTTACGGGAATTTCGAAAGTGGGGAAGTGTAGAGCACCTTAAAAGGCATTACCACAACGATTTTTATCAAAATCGTTAGAGTCGTTTTATCAATCATAGAAAAACATGATTTTTCAATGGGAGCTACATTATGCACATGCGCGATTCTGACGCAAACCTTAATGGTAGGTCCCATGGCCACCATTAACCCTCATACCAAATTTAAACATCGTAGTTAAATTTGTTCGGGAGTTATGCTGACTACAGACACACATACACATATTTTTTCTATACTTTCATTACCTTACCCTATGTATACATATGGGTAATTGAAAGTAAAAAATAAGCCCACAAAACAAAGTTTTTACTATAAATTCTTTATATACACTGCCAACTCTTAGTGCAATTGAATCTCATGAAAGGAATTTTGGGCTAGGATCGAGTTTTCATAGTGTGGGAACTCTAAAAGGAAAACCACCGATTCTTTGCCTTTGAATAATCTTTGTTTGGCCTTAAAACTTTATAGAATGTATTGTCATCAACAATGAGTGTATCTGCCGAATTTCGACTTGATTGAATGACTGCAAGTGGATTAACTAGTCATCCAAAGCGGCAATTTAAACATGAGTAAAAGTGGTCTTTTATTGATAGTCCCCAGAACTTTATATAATGCATTCTCATAGACAGCAAATCTATCTGTCGAATTTCAATTCGATTGGAAAATTAGTCCTTCGAAACATTAATAGTAAAGTTTGTAAAAACCCTTTTTTAGTGACAATCCCAAAAGTTGATAGAGAGCAATGTTAAAAAGACAACAAATATATCTTTCAAATTTCAGATTGATTGGTTGACGGTAAGTGGCTTCAGTAGTCCTGCGCAAATTTGTCCGCCACACACATGCAAAATTAAAGTCAAAATGAAGGATTTAAAATCGATAACATTTTACTTCTCTTGTGTTTTTGTTTATTAGAAAAGAAGATATACAGTTCAAAAATGCATTTTAAATACAATCGATTTTATGGATAGCATATATTGTAGTTTTTTTTTTCTTTTTCTTTCTTTCATTATACTGATTAAACCTGAGATCAAACACAACAACATCTTTACAAATGAATTCAAATTTTCGAATTCTGATAGCCAATCACAAACGCAGACTGATTTAATTTTGTCCATCAGACATTTTGAAGAGCAATTTCCATTTAACGGAAAAGGACAACCCTTAAAATAAGTCTAACTAAAGAAGTCTCTTAGTTTTCACTAAATTTTTTGTTTAACCGTCTTATCATTACTGAAAGTGAAAAGGTTCTGACTTCAATTTGTCAAAGTTTTTTTAGAAGAAAAAAAAAAACCTTATAAATTGCTAATTTAACATGAAATTAGCACTTTTGTGTATCATTCATTTACCATCATTTACCAAAAGTAGACTTCAATGATCAAGTTGCAGCTTTTACTAATCGATGGTTCTTCTTTTCAAATTTACCGAAACGTATACATTGAACAAATGGAATGATTGACAACATTGGCTCATGATTACTGAAATTCTGCTGTTTTATTACTTCTATATTCTGAATAAGAAAGAAATATAACTTGGATGAGCAGATTAAAATGCACACAGTATTCATGAAAATAAACAAAATTAAGAACAAATTAAAAGTTGCAACGATTGCTAATATCCTTTTGATCAGATAAGTTTTCTTTTACTTTTTAAAACGTTTCTTTCCAAAACGTATATATAAAAAAAATTCAAATTGAATTTCAGAACCCTTCCGGAAACTTCTAATGTCTGATTTACTTATTATGAAGTAATTTGATGCATTGAAATCTTTAAGAAAGAGAATTTAATAATATCGGAAAACTATTCATGGGTGCGAGACTTTTGTTCTCAAATTTCAAAGACGACAGCGACTTTTTCCGGAATGCATAAGGCATCAAATATTCAGAGACGTTATTTTTACACCAGCATTCTGGAAGTTTGGTATTTTTCTTGTATTGTTATTTAATATCTTCTTTCTTTCAATATCTACACCTTCCGGAATATAAAATATTGATCTTTCTTTTGGACGTAAATATTACTTGCAATATTCTGTGTGGTAAGATCAATAAGACGGTTTTCTATTACACATTTGCTTGAAGAAAGATTTTAAAGACACTTTTGACGTTTACTTGAAGACCTGTCACATGGTGTTTTTTGTGTGTGTTTGACGCGATATATTTTGATTCTTTTTGGCCTAGTGTTTGCCTTACAATGATATTTCAAATGTATTATTTTTATTGAATTATATTTATCATGTTTATTGGAAAAAGATTATTTTTATTGGTGAATTTGTTTGGGTTTAATAATAGCTGAGCGTTAAGAAGTTACAAAACTTCAGTTAGATAATATAGATGCATTTTCATTTGTGGTTAAAACATTTTTGAATGTTTAACTAGTAAGTTACGATTTAATAAATAATCTATTGTAATTGATTTTTATAAGTGCTAAATATTAGAGTTAGTAAAAAAATGGATACTACATATTAAATTGCAGCATTTAGACAAATACAATTTTTTATACTCAAATATTTCATTCATATCACAAATCAATACCAAAAACTGTTACATGAAATGTATGACCAATCATTTTGCTGTTAAAATTCATTCACTAAAAAGAAAATTACGCAGCCTAAATCTGATCTATTATTGTTCATTGCTAGGATGCCTTCTATCCATTTTGAATTGAATGAGGGTTTGATTTCTTCAATAGTTAGAAAATCTTGATGTAAAATGTTGACTAAGACACTAAGCTAAAAGAATGTAACCATCCTATTTCTTTACTATTTATAATAATAATAAAAAGAGTATGTCTGTGTGTGTGTGCGACTGAGTCTGTCTGATGGTTTACAAGTGACTTCCAATATGCGTAGAACTTTGAAACTATAAACATAGGTATTTTGTAATTTTACTTGTGCTTTTGACAAACAGAAAGTTAAAAATGAAATATTTTTTTTCAATTAATGTTTTAATTTTTTTTTTTTTTTTTTTTTCAATTTTTTAGTAAAGTGACACTTCCAATAAGTCTAGGCCTCTGAATTTTTCAACATAGAAGTTTTGGAAATTCTTAACATAAGTAATGTAAGAAAAATACCTCCATCCACTTACCTAAACTTGTGATTTCGACGCGAACACAAACACAATTGAATACGCGTATTAAAAAATAATTCAGAAAACTTCAAAAAAAAACATATTTTTTTACCCCTACATCCTTTCTTATAACACTGTATTTCAATTTGAAAAATCTTCATCAACATTTCAAAACATTTATTGTATTTTACCCAGAACTGATCGAGATTGGTCAAGATTCATAGCAACGGCTTGTCTACAACGGTCCACACCGGGATCAGTCATTGTTGAGTGTTACTGTCCATGGATTTGTGATACTGGGTTAATTGAAAGTTAAATTAATTATTGAAAACATGGTTGTAGCAATATTATTATTATTATTATTATTATTATTATTATTATTATTATTATTATTATTATTATTTTAATATTTGTTTGAAGTTTGACTTTTTATTGTCTCTCAAAGATAATTTCTGGTTCTAAACTTATTTCAGCATGCATTCTTCTGAAGCCTAAATTTTAAAAGTCTGAAACATAATTTTTGATTTCATAGAATTTAAATTGACGCTCTTATATCTGTCGAGAGTTTTTATTGAACTCACTTTTAGTGAGTCAAATTTTATTAGCCATAGCTTACAAACGTAATTACATTTAAAATCCCTGAAACAACGAAAATACATTGTTTAGAATACATTTCCTACATCGGTATTATTTCTCTATTTTCAACATTACCATTTCTGTAAAACACACGAAGTGTCATATCCTTTAATGTATTAGCAAAAAGCAAATTGGTTTTTCCCTAATTACATTACCTTCATTTATAACCAAAACGAAAACAATGGGCTTTGCCGTCAAAAGACACTTCTTATCAATAATTTTTGTTTTTTAAAAAAAATTCTCCAAACAGACGCTTTCCGATAACATATTTTCTTTTAAAGCCAAAGTAGTTCTCCAGAGACTAGCTACTGTGCTTCATTTTTCACACTGAAAAGATAGGTAACATCATAAAAAAATATTAAAGGGTAGCTATGATGATTATCTGTTTATTCTCGTTGGGACATATGAACTTAAGTCGCCAAATATAAGATAAAAGAAAAATCTTTAAAATCAATATTTCCCCGCTTCTCTTATCCGTATTAATTTTCCTTATCATTTGAAACAACACGTACAAAAGACTTCGTTCTTGCAAAAAAAGATTTTTAATAAAGAAAATAAAAGATATATTTGAATCCACCTTCAGTGTTTCTTTCTGATAATAAGTGCTTTTAAGGTGTGTTATTTTACTGTTTAATGTGAATATTTTCTCTTGGGAGCATTCGTCATTTTTTAAAGAAGCAATAGTGGAGAATTATTTTAAAAGAGGGATGGTATTGTAAAATTGATCAATAATCATTGTGTTTGTCTTTTTAATTTTTAACGTCAACAATTTTATAATTCTTTTTGTTATATATTTCTGAAAGGTAAATTAAATGCAGGGTATCTATGAATTAGTTGGGCAATGAAGCTAAAGTAGATCTGTATAACTCATAAAAACTTGGCATAGTAACCAATTTTTTTTGCATACACAATGGCATGGTGAACATAAGTTAGTTTTGAAAAAGGAATGGTTAATAATGCCTAGTTATTATTGATTTCCATTTACTATTTGAACTTCATTGCCCACTAATATATATACACCCTGTATTATTCAAAATAAAGTTTTTACACCATACCTATAAGTATAATTGACAAAAAATGTTTTATTGAACAATTAAACTTGTTTTTTGAACTCCAATGCCCAACTAATGTATAGACACCCTGTATTTTTCAAAATAAAGTTATTACACCATTCCTATAAATATAATTGACTAAAAATGTTTTATTGAACAATTAAACTTGTTTATTGAACTCCATTGCCCAACTAATGTATAGACACCCTGTATTATTCAAAATAAAGTTATTACACCATACCTATAAATATAATTGACTAAAAATGTTTTATTGAACAATTAAACTTGTTTATTGAACTCCATTGCCCAACTAATGTATAGACACCCTGTATTATTCAAAATAAAGTTATTACACCATACCTATAAATATAATTGACTAAAAATGTTTTATTGAACAATTAAACTTGTTTTGAAATAGAGATAAATTAAATATTATTCATCAAACAAATTTTGATAAACAGTAAAAACTGAATAATAATATTAAAAATAAATCCTTTATAATATATTATATTACTTTTTAAGATGAATATTTTATTATAAAATCACTTAATATACATGTCATACACATAATATTTAAAATACACCATAAACAGTTTTTAAATACTCAATAATTCATATTCATAAGTATTTTATCAACAAATGGAACATACACTTCTCAATGGGTATTTTTAAAATACACGAATAAGACTTTCTGTTATCAAATTCTATATTTTACATAAAACTTTCTTTCTAACAACAGAGTTTATGTAATTGCTTAAGTGATGAACATTTCTTTAAGCAAGTATATAACACAGTACATTTACAATATAATCCAAATATAAACTTTAACATTCAGAAATAGAACACAATTTCTATAATTTTAAAAGCATAATGAGAAAGCTGAAACAAAAGAAAAATGAAATACAATGAGATAAGAGAGAGAGACGATCAAAAGTTTGTTTATTTTTATTTAATTTATTGCTTAAGTATAGGATCAATGCTATCCAGGGTTGGTATGGATTAAACCATAGTTTAAACCAACTTTTTTTTTTTTTTTTGTAACTTTTTTTTTTTTTTTTTTATAGAATAATTTGAAATTTGTATTTTTTATTCATAATTAGATTTTTTAAATTATTTGATACCGTAAATAACTTTTACTTTTTACCAAAAGTTTTCCATTACAAAGATATCTTTTTCAAAAAGAGTTTATTGAAAATGTAACAGTTATAAAATGACGGTGAATGTAAGAAAATTATATAAAAAGTTTAAAGCTGATGTATTGAAGAAAGTTTAAGTAATTCTTACTGCAAAAGCAATTACAACGAATGTTGAGCAAATTTTTTCTTCTTTTGAATTTGTATACTTGTTGTGTAACAGATTACCGTAAAGTATATTACCTTATAAATTAAACAGATAATTTTAAAATATATTTTAGAAAAAACCTACAACTAACTGTTAAAATGTTATTAGATTCGACTGCACTTGCATAAATACAAATAAAACGATAACAAGACAACTATTCTAATGTCTTTCATGAAACACTTATAGTGCCTTAAGTTAAATAACTATTTAAATAAAAATATTAGGCACAACTATACATGGTAGTAATATATTAGGTAAACATATATATGTTAAATAATATTCACGTATTTGCTTGAATTCTTTAAATTTCTATTTTCTACACTACTAAAATATTACATAGTTATAGTTAAGTAAGTTTTATTAGGTAAATTTTAAACTAATAGTTTTAACGTTACGTTACTCTTTATTTAATTAGTTGGATTAACTTTTCTACTTATAAACTTTACGACACTTTTTTTTTCATAGAAACCTTACATAACTATCCTTCTATAACTTTCAGTATTTTCTTGAGATTATATAGATTTTAATGTAAAATTGCTGCTCACTTAACGAATTATAATGGATTTTTTTCCCACATGGATTTTAACAGTGATATTTTTTCATCCCTGTTGTCTTGTAATATTCAATTTGTGGATATTCATTTCACAGGAACGTAATTTACAAGAAATGAGACATAAATGATGTCATTGTTTTTGTAACGTTTCATTACATCGTAACATGAAAATGCTGATGGATTATTGGATGGTTGGGTGGAAATCACGTTACACAGCAAAACAAAACAACGAGTTCACAAAATTAGTTATAACTCGAAACACAATTAATTTTAACATGAAAAAAACATTTAAATAAAAAAGCATCAAAATAGAATTTACAAATTGATATATGATTCCAAAAATATAATACATCTTTTTATCAAAACGTCATCATATGGAATTCGAAACTAACTCCAAACAGTTCATTAAAATCCAAACAGCAATATTATTAACAATATAGACAAGCCAAAGCTTTAGAAATCTCGTGTGAATATATATACAAGTGTGGATAACGGGCGTAGAAAGGAAAAATTATAATTTGGGTTGTATGCAATCAAACATTTGAACAATATAGTATAACTTTTGATTTCATGAGAAATTCAGCAGAATGAGAAAATGAGACTTTTATATTTCAAAAAAATATTTATATTACGAGCTAATTTATAAAAAAAAAAATCAAGATTAAAAATTCAAAATAAACCAGAGAGAGTCATTAATATAGCTTTACATATTTTTAAGAAAATTATCTTATTTTTTATAATGCATAGCCATTATAGTTCTCTCATATACTTCCATGTTGTGTTTACAGATATTATAGCTTCAAGCCAATACCCTTTCTTGAAATTTCTAAAGATTCGTATGGTTATGAATTAGCTACTTACAGGGATCAATAATTTAAACAACATACTAGTTTCATGCATTATATTCTTTTTGATGCTTTCTGCCAAAGATGACTTAAGTTTACCAACCAACTCTTTCTATAGTCATTTTCTAATTGTCAAACACTTCACATTTTGGTCTAAGACGTTCCGCTAGATAAAGATATATTCTTTTATCTAACGTACACCAATTTGAGCAAAAAACACAGATCAGTTTTAGTTTCTTATGTTCTATATCTGCCAACTAAGAGATGAGGTAGTTGTACAGTTCTCTGCTGTGCTCTATAGCCATCCTTGTCCGCTGTATAGTCAACAAACTTATACATACCTTCCACATCCAAATACCCATAGTTTCCTTTTACCACACTATCAGCCAGAGAAGTCCCTCGGCTGGGAATTTCTAAGTCCTCTTGTTCCTTAGAAGAAGCATCCAAACGATTTATCTTGATGAAGTTAAAGCTATGTTCTGCTTGGTACGGCACAGAGAATTCTTTAAGTTTCACGTATTTATGAGGTATCATGTACGAACTAACTGCGACCAACACTTCAAACGCCACAAGGACACAGCTTATATACGTATGCATGGTAGTGCAGACAAACGGTAGGTAATTTGGTTTATAGTACTCTTTGACGTTGCATGCGAGAGCGCAGTTATATACTGATTTCAGAACCGGATTAGAATGAGAATATCTTAAGTATGTTTCGAAGAATGCATGCGTTGACGCCTTTGAATAGATATTACTCCTGAGCACGCGAATAGACATGAATAATTCAATGGTTGAACCATGTACTCATATAACTCGAAAGTGTTTATCATTCAAGCATATGACAATCACAAAAAAGTACAATACGAATTTTATTTTCTGACGTAGTGTAGAAAGTAGTAAAATTCTTTACAAACTTGTGCCATTTATGAACTTTTGCTGACAATTACACAATATTTAATGTAGGGTAATGAAAGTTTGAGCGTTAGGATCATAAACTTGATGTGGATTTTTTTGGAGACCATCTAGTTTTGGAAAGTCTTGAGATAAAATATATATATATATATTGGAAAATGGTCTGTGTGTTTCTTTGCAGTCAAAATAACTCCAGAATAGATCTTGCAACGAGAATTAATGAAAACTCAAACACTCGATTTTACGAAAACTAAAATACTCGATTTTATGAAAACTAAAATACTCGAATGGTAAATTATGTCGATATATTTCACTTGTGATCACTATTAGAGTGTAACTGAAAATGTGTGATATTCTTCACTCTTAGTTTTATATAAATTTAACATAAAGTATTTATATTACTTTCACATTGTTTAGTTAGGAGAAAATGTATCAAATTTTTGTGTTCTTTTAAAAGAGAAGCAAAAAGCATAAAATAATTGCAACCAGTAACAAGATATTTTAATTTTATATGAATCCTATAATTATTTTTCATCCAACTAATATTCAATGTAAAGGCAAAATTACCTTTTTTTAATCACCAAAATTTTCCAAGGCAACTTGTCTGGATGTTAAATTTAATTTAATTAAAGTTAGAATGCCTGCCTCAGAAAGAAATTTGAACAACCACTTAATTAAAATGTCACTTAATTACTGATCACTTAATTAAATGGTAACAGTAATTTTTCAAATTACAGTTTTTAATAAGAATAAACAAAATAAATGCCACAAATTGGATCCGTTAGGCTTTGATACAATCTAAATGAAAGAAAATTGAAGTACTACACTTAAAATGTATAATTATGAATGATTTTTTTCAACACACATCATTCCCTATAATTTTATTAATGTTAATATAAATAAATATGTAAAATTCTTTAGGCAAAAAGAATTTTAAGCACTAAACATTAATTTTCGTAAAGTTAGAATTGATATTTTATTGAAATAAAAAAATGTTGATAGTAATATCTCCTTTATAAAAGAAATTGCAAATATTGTTTTAATTTTTTTTTGTAAATGTAGTCTACCAAAAAAAAGAAAAGTTGTTTTATAAATATTAATTGTACATTTTTCATAGTTTAATATTCTAAAATGGAGTTAATTATCCATTAATTAACAATTTATTTTTAAAAGAGTATTGTAATACCTTATATAATATTAATGGAAGCTAAACACCATTAAGGTAGTAAAAAGAGTTAAATTAAGGGTATATATTAATATAAACAAAAACTAAGGTGATCAATCTTACGAACTAGAGGCGTAAGCAGAAATTTATTTTAATATTTATACCTCCATTTTAACCATAAACTACAAATACCAAAACTACAATTATAAAAATCCAAACCAACTTCAGCCCTCAGTCCAATCCCTTTAATCTAGTACACTGTTTTCCACAATTACCCAATACAGATCCGATTGTTTTCCCACACACAAAAATTATGTTATTTTGGACATATTGCAAAGGGGATTAATTTTGTATGATTTGTTTCCATATGTCATGTCTTGACAATTGTGGAACTAAAATAGCACTTAAATAATAACAAAACTTACTCTTTAGCTCCTATAATCTACATAACCTTAATGTAGATAGAATGTAATGTCTACAGAGGCTTTGTCCTTATGTATGTCTTTACGAGAAAATGTTCCTAGAGAAAACTACAGATGCTATAGACATCACGTACGATATGTCAAATGATGACGATATGTACTATTTGTCTTGTCCAGGTGACATCCCGAAAACAAAATTAAATCAGAAATATTGTAAATAAAAACCGGAATATCAAATTGTAATTCCTTAGACCTAAACAATAAAATCAACAATCATCAATCATATATCATTTCAAATATATAGAATTAGTAGAATTATACAAAATTCGACGATGTGCAATCATAATCAGGGAATTAGACAAAAGTAGACGACATATAACGATAATCGGTGATTTTTTTCAATGAAGCACATTATTCTTTATAACTTGCACATAATAATATAACACAAATCATTTTTAAGCAAAGCGATCTTTAAAATAGAAACAGTTTTTGCTTTAATCAATGTCAATGACCACCGCCTGTACTGTACATGTTCGTAATGTAGTACACATCAGGTCCAGATTCCAAGTACAGCATGACAGCATTTAATTACTAAAACCTTCCACATTGAGCATTAGCGACAAATAATAATAATAATAATAATAATAAAAATCCTGCCAATGTGTATTGTATTATAACAATCTTGCTGAGTGACTCCGCGTTGTGGAGATATGTCATTGGTGTATAAGTCCCATCTCTGGATGCTTCGCGAACAGGTTTGTTTCCCTCGCTAAAAGTTTCATTGCTACGCAAAACCAAGTTCGCTTTGCTCGCTAACAATTTCATTGTTTAAAAAACAGGCTCGCTTCACTCACTGAGAAGTTTATTGAAACCTAAGCTCTGGCTCTCTCCGCTCGCCTAATGGTTAATTTCTACGCAAACATAAGCACGCTTCGCTCTCTGAAAGATTCCTTTCTGCTCGTACATATGTCAAAACATATTCTATCATGTCGCACATATTCTATCTTATATAAGCTTGCTTCACTCGCTAAAAGGATGGTTGCTACGTTAATCCTTAATATTAGAACACCCTGACCTGTTGAGAAACAAAAAACAAAATGTCTCGTTAATACAATAATACCACCCTCACCCCTCATCCCTCTGAGAATATTTTAACATTATATTTGTGAAAAGCAAATAAGGCCAGATGAGCTTATGTTTAAAATTTATAATTAAAATAAAATTAATATAAAAAAATAAAATGATTTCTTCAACCAGGATGTTAACGACCCATTTAGTTATTATTGAAGCCTTTTTACGACGAATTTTAAAGTCGCTTGGAGCTTCTATTTAAGTTCTACAAATAACGAGAACTTCAAATTTATAGTAACCCATTTCTATATCATTTATAATTTAGGCTTAAAAAATTGTCTTTTCCAGTCATTGTTTCTGGTAAATCAGGTCGTAACTTCCTGTGGAACATTAGTATGGGTATTGGACCACTATTGCCCCCATGTTTTTAAATCGCTAAATGTTTTAGAGATCGCAGTTTTGTTTGGGACGTCAGAAACTCTTGAAAAGAAAAACATAAACAAATAATTTTAAGAAGCCCTTGGTAATTCCTATGAACTAATTCCAAAAAAAAAAAATTCATATCCTAGAAAATCCATTGATATGTATCTCGTCACAAGAAGAATAGACGAGAAAAAAATTTGACACCATCTACACCTATACTAAGACTCAAAGAGTATGGCTCTAAATAATAATGAAAATAATAAACCTACATATTTTGCTGTTACATCAAATACTTTAAAAATTGCTCTTCATCAATACGCATACCTAATTTTAACATTTCTTTTTCTTTTTTTTTTAATTTATGAAATATTACTTTTTATTATACAAATAAAGAAATACTTTAATTAGAACCCAATTTTAATATATTTGAATTCAATATTCCCTTCATCATAATTCAAGATTCAAACATTTTTTCGCGCTAATTATTCTCTCTTAAATAAACGAATCCTTCCGAAGCTCATCATAAAAACGAATTTCAATTACTGAACTTACCGCTTGAAAATACACTAATTAATTATTTCTCACTCATTCCCCTTTCTGAGTTTGTCACATTTGGCAATATTATTTCTTGTATTTGCTTTTGTCATGGGATTATTGCTGATTGGACACCTGTGTAATAATCTCTATCTGTTGATGGTAATGAGTTTTTTTTTATTGTGATTATGTAACTGCATTCCGCTAGATTTAATTCCAATTACTGAGTCTCTTTCTATGTAGTAACATGTTGCTTCGTCTGAGTTATTTTTATATTTACAAATTGGAAAAGGCGAATGTTATTTTGTATGGTTAATGAGTTTGAAAGATTATTAATTAGGTGTACAAACAAGCAAAGCTTTTTTTTTATGATGTGACAATTATGTCAAAGGTGATCAGCCAGTCAAAGCAACTTTTCTTAACAAAACATTGAGAAGGTTACAGTATATTTATTCATTCCCTTTATAATAGATAAAAAAGATACAAAAGTAGATTGGTTAAAATTGTGTCTTCGTTATTCAATAAAAAAAACTTTACAGAGTGTAAAGGATTTTGGAAAAAATATTGTTTTTGTGTGTTATTTAATTTGAAACAAAAAGGTAGAAAGACTACCAAGACACTCTTTCAATACATAATTCATATTTCAAGATGAATTCAGAGTGAAATCCTTTTTTATAAGAAGGAATTTCAGTTTGTCTCTCATAGCCCTAATGCTTTATTTTTTCAGCCGTAATTTCAGTTGGAGTTGCATTGAAGCACATGAAACTTTATAACAGGCAAAACATCGGTAATAAAAGTTCATTACAGAAATGTGAAGGTAAAATAACTAGATGTTTTTTATTATTAAATTTTTTATGTAATAATAATCTACCTTATAAAAAATTTAAGTTTAAAAGTAAAAGCGTGCACTAGTTTACTTTACTTCTAACTCCTTTAATGAACTTTTATTAAAGATGTTATACCTGTTATAAAATTTCATATGCTTCGAATCAATATTTCGGCAGAAATTGTAACTGAAAAAATAAAGCATCATGTTTATGGATCATGGACAGACTAACGTTCCCTCTTAAAGTAACTAATAAGAAATTTCTAAGTTCAATATTTTCATTCTTGCACGTCTCCCTTTAGTTGGGTAATCGTGGAAAATATATGCACATACACTTCATAAAAAATCAACAACAATAAAAAACTTTTACTGTTAGAGTTACTAACTATAATTTTTTCTTTACAATTTTTTTATAAAGATTACATTTAAATCATCTATGTTTCATTTAACTGTCAGTATTGAGCGACGTGTAATAATTTCCAAATATAAAAAAATACCACAAAATGTCATGTCTCTATTCTGATACATTTTCTCAATTAATACAGTTTCTATACAAAAAAATATATTCAAATTTTCAAAGTACCAATTATAAAAAAAACTCTTGACAAACTGTTACAGCCTTTCTGAATTTCTTGTTGATATAATCCTCCCCAATGCCTTCGAACATTTTGAGATATTACTAAATGTATCAACTTTGAAATGTTTCAACAAAACAATCCTGCCTTCTGAAAGGAAACGAACCATCATAAACCACTTAACCCCACAATTTTTTTATTTTTCAAAATTCACCCCAAAACTCATTCTTATCAACCACTTTGCCCCAGAGTCATACTTACCCAATCTTTTAAGGTGCCATCCCTCTCTTACATTTAGCTTCCTGTGGAGCTTAATAAAGATAAAGCGTTGCTGACATGGCGCGCAAAGAAAAGCCAAGGAGTCGCAACTCTACAAACGTGAACAGAAATATATCAGACGAAAAAAAAAAATTTATATCACCCCAAGTAGAGTGTAGTAATTGATCTCTTCCGGCTAGTGGATAGTCTTTGAAGAAGAGGAATCGAACCCCCAACTAAGGTTAGCAAAAAGAGAAGAAAGGAAATCTCATAACTTTTCACAAAAAGTAGTAATTGGGGTTAAAATGCACCTAGTTAGAGTTTTAAATTTTCAGACAGTTACTTTCTTTAGAGTTACAATATGTGTTCATAAAACTTGGTCCACATTCGATTTCGACAAAATCTGAGAATAAAACATGAGGTCAAATTCTCAAGTGCAGATGGAAGTGTGGCACTTTCAAGGATTGATATGGTACATGCTCTAAACATAATCGGAAAATTATTTGTGAAGTTCAGAAAAATAGAAACCGTCCAATAAGATCAAAGACAATTTCTCATATATTCATAAACCTTTAAGCAACATTGATGATAAAAACTATTTATAGTAGCCAAATGTTCCGAATGTTACGATCTATTGATTGTTACCGGTTTTAGACAGGTATATACAGATGTCTTAATTATAACCACTCAAAAATTCACATCTTGAACTTTTAATATTTAAATATGCATTAAAGCTAATACTGTCATGATTTAAGACCTATGTGGTCCTCTGCTGTTTCAGGTTATCCTTGTTAGTAAATATGAATTATTGATTTATTGTGTTTTGGATTTCATTGGATTATTTACAACAAAACAACTTAATACTACCACCGAAATTCATAGAAAGTTTATCTATCAATAGATATGATACAGAAAACACCTTACATTTATGTATTACATTAGAGAAATGAACTCTCGTGAAGTATCATGACAATCGACTCTAGACATGTGTCTTCAAAAGAAACTGCACCAACTGAGCTATGATAGCAAAGTTCGTATGGGATAGGAACTTATAGATTACTAGATCTCCATTGAGGTGACACCGTACCATTGAATAACGAGACAGTCATCCGTATTTGATATCCTTGTCTAATGACATCTCCAGAGAGACGGTAGGAAAAAGGTACGAGAAGACTTTTACTTTGCTTACCTTGTTCTATACTTCCTCTCGTATCCCTTTTATTTATTTGCTTGAGGTATTACTCTACAAGCCTGAGATCGATAGTTTAAGTTTGGAAGGACGGGGCTCAGCAATCCATCATTGGGCAAAGAGGAGATGGGTCGAACTCTTTTTTTGTGTGGTTTTATGCTTGAGAGTGGAGGATGGTTTGAAAAGGCATTGAAGGGTATTCTGGTGAGACATATCGGTTCTGGAGATGGGTGAACCGAAAGAAGTGAAATGGCAAGAGTTGGTCGGGACAAAAGCTTCTATTCTTCCCTGGTAAACTTCTGGAGTTGCTTATTTGGATGTCTTCGCTTGGATGTAAGGTATGGATAATCTATAACTCGGCCAGGTTGGGTTTTGAACTCGTTGATCACATTGTACTTAAAAATAGTGCCATAAGAAACTTGAAATTGTAGCTTAGTACTTTTCTGCCCAATAGAGCCAACAAATATTGTTAAAATTGAATCAATATGTTTTGGAAGTTTACCTATTTTTAGACCTATTTATGAATTTGGAGGCACAAGTTGATTTTTTTTTTTTTTTTTTTGTTACAGTATCGATACAATGATAACAATTCACCGAAACATTGAAAGGACATCTAGAAGAGTAATTATAATTTTTAAAAGAGAGTGCCTTCCTGCAGTTCTTTTTAGGTGAATCGGCCTATAATTGCATCTCAAATGATAGAGAACCTGTAGGTTAACAACATCAACTGAAAACCACATGTTTCAATCCCAGCATATTTACAATAACTTCAATTGAACATTCACCAGAACTTTAAACTTTTTTTAAAAAAAGTGTTAACATTAATTAAAAAAAATATATAATCTTTATTCAAATTATAGTCCACGATTTAACTTAAAACTCTTTCACAGAGAAATTCCAACAGTTGCTTGTCTTGAAAAAGTAATATGTATATAAAAAATAACAACGAACATTCATTGTCAAATTGTAAAGAAACCTGGATTTTTGTTAGAATAAGTAATTTTGTAAATGTTTGCTTTCTTTCTACTGTATTCGTTTTTACAGAAAAAGATTAAAACCCTTCATTTAAAGCTGAACTAAATTATTTGAAGGTGAAAATAGTAAATGAATCATTTTGTTTAGGCTAAGTAAAAGTGGGTGCCAAAATAAACAGTACTACGGAAAGGGGTCCTGATTTCCGTGCGGAATTTACAACTTGTCGTAGATACTCGCAAGTATGCCCTATTCCAAGTATCAAATTCGTAGAATTTGTTTTATTTTGTAAAGAAATCATTAAAGTGGTAATTTTGTAAGTGTTTAGCACTATTTTTCAAAATTTTACTTTAAGTATCAAAGCTAGTGATATCTTCGAATTCATAACTGAAAAACAAAATTGCATGCTCATACAATCATTGACAAGGAGTATACATCCCCATTTCTCGCCAAACCCTCGCATGCACAAACCCATACTAAACCTTACCTAATTACAGCTATCCATTGAAAATCCCACAACTTCCCCACACCCCAAACAAAATCACACGTAATTACAATAATAATTCAAAAGAGGCGTTTCAGCATACTTAAAATAACTACACCCACGAAAAAAAAGCGACCAGCAAAATTTCGCTCAGCAAACTAAAAACGCTCCAAGAAGTAACCTTTTGAACCCCACCTCCCCCTCCCCACTGACACGCCACAGTATTCAAGACTCCACGCTTCTGAAATTTTAATTAGAAACTCATGATCTTGAAAAATCACGTACTTAACTATTCAATTACAAGGGCTGAATCCTGAGATTGTGAAAGCACGTAAAAGCGCTTGGATGGAAAAGGGGGATACAATAATTGCATCAATTAGGTGGTAAAGTAAGCGAAAATGGTTGGAGGAGAACCTATCTGCTCCATCCATGTAGAATATTTTGTTCGAGATAAATTTTAATAATCTGGCGGAACATAAAACTAATGATCGTGCCGCTGTTGTTTATTTGTCGTTGCGTTTTAGACGTGAGAGCCTAAATTGAGGTGAGTGTTTTGATGAAAGTAGAAATGTATTAAAAATTTAAATTTTTTTTTAAAGTAAAATGAGATTGAAAAGGAGCATGTTTATTAAATGTTTAACATATGATACCACTGATCTATAACTGAAATTTCTAAGAAGCTAATAAGTGGTTTCTGTTCTGCAACATGATGGTGTCATTTGAATACTTCCTGCCATAACGCTTTGAAATATGATTCCCATGGTTACAAACAAATTTTAACCAGCTTTGGGGGAAGTTGCTAGTATAGATCAATATGGTGATTAGTTCTTGACTTCAAGCCTTCTTCAGTTTCAGTTCAATAACCAAGCAAGCATTATCCAAAAGTTGTTGCTAGAGATCAATGTGTGATACTTTTGTAGAAATTAATGATAATACTTACTAATTCAATTTGAGTTTTAATGAGCAGGTTATTCTTCAAAATTTATACTTAATCTTGGAAAGTTGATAACTCATCACGTTCAAAACGACCAAAAGAAATATCTTTAAAGAACACATATAACATATAGAAAAGAAACTTTTACATTCATTTAACAATTTAAGTGGTTATAATCTTGTAGCAAAATAATGATGCTTTGGTTTCTACAAAATTTGCCCCTACACATCAGCAAAACATTTTTTGCTTGGCTTATCAAATAGACATTCGAAAATATGAACACATCCTGGTGTGACACAGGGATGAGTTAAGATTACACTTTAGATTAATTCCCAATAATTTTTTTTTTATTTGTATTCTGGCCAATTAATAATCATTGAGGAGTGCCGAATATTTCAAGTTTTTGAATAATAAACCATGGGCCCATTTCTATTGGGATACCGATTTAATTTTCTAGTGTATGTTTTCTCATTCTCTTGATGTTATAGTGATGAAACAGTAATTTTACACTAGGATGATGGATAAATATTACTTGCTTTATTTTCTGATAACACACTGTAATGGAAACCCCATACTTAGACATTTATATTCAGGAATAACCTCTAGTTAAAGCGTTAATTTTAAAACCACGGTTCCTACCAGAGGACGCTTCCTGTCTTCTGACATTTCTGTCTCATAGATCAAATTGTAGTGCTTAGAGGTCATTTGTTTTTCTAGAACTTACATTTCAATTATTAGTATGCACATTCACTTTATAGCCATTTTAATATATCATGCTTATAAATATTTTTACTTTCAATTACTCTATATGAAATATAGGGTATTGAAAGTATTACAATCGGTCAATATATATATATATATATATATATATATATATATATATATATATATATATATATATATATATATATATATATATATATATATATATTGACCGATTGTAATACTTTATATATATATATATATATATATATATATATATATATATATATATATATATATATATATATATATATATATATATATATATATATATATATATATATATATATATATATATATATATATATATATATATATATATATATATATATATATATATATATATATATATATATATATATATATATATATATATATATATATATATATATATATATATATATATATATATATATATATATATATATATATATATATATATATATATATATATATATTTTTTTTTTATTTTTTTTTTTTAATTTCTACATGTTTTAGAAATTTGTTTTAAGTAGGTTTTAAACAGTCATCCTAATAAAAACGTTTAAAAAAAAAATTATTTTAAATTTTATTTTTAAATTTAAAATGTTGTGTATTCCTGGAAAAACTGGGAATCAAAGGACGAGATAATCCGGAACAGCTGCTCTAAGGGACAGAAAAAATATCAGTGCGTCTGTCTGTGTATCTGTAGTCAATATGTCTGTGTATTCTCACGAACGAATTGACCTACGATATTTAAATCTTGTATACGGGTTAGTGGTAGCCATGCAACTTAGCAGTAAAGTTTTGTTCAAAATAGCTCATGCACATTAGGTAGTTGCATTTGACAAATTTATGTTTTTCAACAATTGTACAAAAATGGCTCTAACGATTTTGATCAAAATTGCTGAGGTTATGCTTTTTAAGGTGCTCCAAATATCTTAACTTCCGAAATTTCCTTAAAAATGCGGGAAGAAAGTAAAAAGTAGAAAATGAATATCTTAAAAACAGTTCTCTTCCCTATAGCATCACCCATCAACGACTGTGTTTCCGCTGCTTCACAAAAAGAAAGGTTATGCAAGATTTATCTTAAAGTATATCGCTGAATTCGCCATTTTAACTTGTGTGGCTTTTGTTTTTTGGCAATGTAAGATTAAATGCCAAAAATATCACCAAAATAGCAATTTTTTTTAAATGAATGAAGGCACTAAAATGGAAAATAACAGCAATGCATGTCAAATTTAAATGCAGCGACAAGTATTATGATGTGAATGAAAATTTTTGCAATGTTACCCGCCCCTAGTTTTGATAGATTTTGACCCAATTCCACTTACCCCAATAGCACAAATATGCTGGCCAATCCCGATGTGGGGCATGATTAACTGGCCGTTGGGAGCTATATTAGCCACTCTCGGTTAATGCAAGATAAAATATACTGGAAGTTTTGAATTGTCAATGCACAGTTTTAAAATTGAAATATTTCATTCTACAGCATGTCTACTGAAAAAGCTCTTGGTTTTAAACGGTTTTGGAAATTTGGGTCAACTCCCTGATGAAATTTCAAATTTCTACCATTTCCTTTCTTTTCTTTTCATTTTGTTTGTAATATTACTATTATTATATGCAACTTTTTAACCTAGCAGCTTATGCGCTGGTAATTTGTTGTATTTCTTTTGTTTTCATATTTTTGATTTTACATTTGTAACACTTTTTTGTTCCTTTGTTATTTATGTATGTTTATATATATATATATATATATATATATATATATATATATATATATATATATATATATATATATATATATATATATATATATATATATATATATATATATATATATATATATATATATATATATATATATATATATATATATCAATGAAACTCTTATACACATACCTTAATTAACCCATACACATATTCAAATCCTACATCTTTATTAAAACGCCCAAACTAAAGTTTTCATTCTAAAATGTTCCCCATCAGGGAGCCCCCCGACATAAATCCTACCTCATCAATTACCAGAAGAGTGTAAATTCCCAAAACAGGAGCATCGTAATCAGGAGATTCCGGGATACGCACCAGGAATAATCCGGGGAACATGGTCCCAGTTCTGTAAACATTCATTCGGATCCTTAATTAAAGTGACTCATTATGCATGGCAGCCTTAATTAGCTGTGAAGAAAATGCCGCTCTATTATTTTGTCGCCGTGTAAACTGGCCCCTTGTTAGGGCGGCTTGTAAGATTACTGTTTCGGCAATTATTATCTCTAGTGACATGGACACGAAATTGGCCTGAGATCTCTACCTGAACTTTCAGCAATCCAAGTAGAGCGTTGGCGACACTTGGCGACGCAATATGTTCTTTAATCGAGACAATTTTCGCAAATACCAAACTATATTTTCTCTGTTTAGAATTACTATGTTTATTTCTAATAGGTCAGGTGCTTTCGAAATCTTTTTGGTACTTACGTATTATCATGCAGATATTTTTGTCATACAAAAATTTCACTAATTTAATTTCTTTCCTGTTGATAAAAGGTAAAATGTGTCATTTATTGAGGTCTTGGTCGTGACATCTTGTCCAATCGAAAAGGTCTGTAAGGTTACGTTTGTTGGTGACTGACAACTTGAACTGAATCATTCGATTACGTTATTCTTTGAATTTGACTTTTCATTTGAACTTAAGAAAATATGAAATACATTATTAATAATACACTGTGAATGAGAGATTTTTATTAGATTTTGTATGCACTCTCCCAAAACAAAGTTTGATTTTTCAAATCACAGTTCTTGATGTATTTATGCATGCAAATGAGCAATATATATATTTTATTTTTGATTAATAGTTTATTCAGATTTTTAAAAAGTGTAGGAAACAGGAAAATTCAAAATTGGCGAGTAATAAGAAGCGAACGGGATAATACTTAAGATCCATTTCCTAAAACTATTTTACCAATTCATATAATTGTATGCGTAGTTAAATTGTGTAAATTTTACAGTACCATAGTGTATAATGACAGTATTGCTCATTCATTCATGATGAGAGTTCTGCCAGACCGGCTTGTATGTGTTTTATAAATACCAATATTACCAGTTAATTTTTTGTAAGTCTGATGACTGTTAAAATAATTACCAAATTTTATCGAGAACTCATGAATTATAACCCTTTTATTCAGACTCCAAAAAGATGATTTTCAAATGGCACTTTTATCTGAAAAGTAATTGGATATGGAAAGAACGATTTTTATCTAATAATGTCTAATATGAACAAATGCTAATAATTTGAAAAGAATATTTGACGCAGAATTATGCGAAAATACACTTGAATAATGAACAACTGCTAATGAATAGAATAAAATAATAAAATGTAATGCAAAATATAAAATCGAAAATTTACGTTTAAATCTTTTATACATTCCATTATTATCAGTGCAATTTACGTAATCTTAAAAATACGAAGCATAATTTTAAATGATTTTGATATTTTTTAGTACTTGATATTTTTAAGTTACGTTTGAACAGTATGGTACAGTACGCAAAAAAAATTACAATTTTCTACATGTCTGGTGCAAAAACAAATTTCTTAGGGGGCAGTATACTAAGTAAATTTAACTTTATCTTTGAAAATTTCAATACGAACCCCTATATTTTACGTTTTTATTCGATTTATAATACTTAGTTTACCATAAATACCAAATTTCATTTAATTTTGTTGAGAAAAAATCTCTCAAGCACTGGAAGAAGCAAACGTTTTGCGTTCTTCAAGGCGTAATTTATTACACGGTCCCTTAAAGTGACCTTTTTTACATTTTTGCTAAATTATTGAGAACCAAAAGTCAAAATGGAATGAAAAAATTCTGGAGTGGTTATCGACCATGATAATTTTAATAGAAGCAAAAAAATACATGTTTTTATTTAAAAAAATTGAAAACTCGTTTTATGAATTAATAATTAATTATTAAAAAACTGTTTAATACAAAAGTTGCATATTATTCATGTTTGGCTTTTAATAAGCTATCGTTTGAAATAAAAATTGCTAAAATATATTAACTATTTAAGAATTTATGGCTAAAAAAACAAATTTTCTTTTCAACATTAATTTGCCATTTCTTTGACATCAATTAAATTACTAATCCCTCATCGGAAAATTATGAAATTTGGTACTTAGATTTTTTTTTAATTCTAAATCTAAATGCTGTATAATATTATTGGGTTGCCATTGAACTTTTTAAAATTTGATTTAATATGTAGATGACCATTCACGATAAAAAAAAATTGTGTACAATTAATAAAGACCTTCCACGATTTAAAACGGTACTGGTCGTTTTAAATTTCATCAATTAGAATACAAGATATAGTCATCGTTCGGGGGCTGCTGCTTTTTTTTTTTTTTTTTTTTTTTTTTTTTGTGCTTTTTTTTGCGTACTGAACATTACAAACCACAATTGATAAAAATTAAGCAGTTGAAATGCATTGAAATTAGAAAAATTATATTTTGTTAACCCGTTAATTTTTTTAAGTATTTGCAACTCTTAATTATTACAACTGTAAAAAATACATTTTGCTTTATAAATATACAGTACACAATAAAATACACCAAATTCTTAATGATGCTGATTAAAAATAAAAAGCATCGTAATTCAAAAGATATAATTAACATGCTTTTCCATGGATCACTAGCATTCTAAAAAGAAAATAATAATCCAAAATTGGCATGGAGCAAATTTTGGCGAGATTGGGATTCCTTGGCTCAGATAAGTTAGAGCGTCTTGGCTTTCACGTTTCCTGAAATCCAATTAATTAAAGTGTCACCAATTAAAGTATCTGGTATCATGTACGAGAAGATAAGTTTTATCCCCTTGTGACCCTTCAGTATTTATGATCTGCCGTTTGTAACCCAAAACGGTTTTCGATTGTTTATAAATGGCGATAGTTTTTGAAAGTATGTAGTTACTTGAAAAATGGTATCAAAAGTTTTAAGTTTCTATAGAATATAGATTGTTAACTAAAAATAATTTTCTTTTTAATTGTTTTTCTAAAATAATGTTGTAAGTATTTTAGGTTTCTTATTGGATTTAGTCAGGGAATTGTTCTATAGATATTGGGTTTGAGTTTAGACGATATATCCTACTTTTGTGAAAGTGTACAGGTTTTAAATATACGATATAATTTGTATCCGAAAGTTCCGTTTTAAGCCAAATTATGTCTTCTTAGTTTTACATTTTTGTTTATGTTTGGAAGATGGAACCTATTTCGAGATAACTAATATATTTTAATACATGAATTTAATTTGAATAATCCGAATGTTTTTTTTAAACAAAATAAATATGCCTTTCTGATTGCAATATAAAGTAAGGGTATAGAACATCTAATATTTGTCCATTACGCTCATAATACTGATCACTGCATTT
The DNA here is from genome assembly GCA_963978545.1 of Linyphia triangularis. NCBI lineage: Eukaryota > Metazoa > Arthropoda > Arachnida > Araneae > Linyphiidae > Linyphia > Linyphia triangularis. The sequence continues at coordinate 56,306,150 of OZ021729.1, forward strand.
ATATTTGCAATGGATTAATGTAATTTACTGTTTTCATATTTCATTATTTTTTTTTTTACAAAAAGGCCCATTTTTACGATAATTATTACACTATCAAACGAAAACTCACCAAAATAGCAAATTTGGTGTTATGTTTTTAGATAAATATTAGCAAGCGAAACAGCGAAGAAAAAGTGATTGATGGGCGATGCTCTAGAGAATAGAACTCTGTGTTAAAACATTAATTTTTCAATCTTTTACGCCATTATCGCATTTCTACGGGAATTCCGGAGGTTTGAATATTTAAAACAACTTAAAAGAGATTATCCCGACGATTTCGATTACAATCGTTAGAGGCGTTATTTGATAATTACTGAAAAACTTAAATTTTCCAATGCCAGCTGCCTTATGTGTACGCGCTATTTTGGCGCCAAAACCTTAATGAGAAATTATATGGTTTCTACTAACCTTTATACAAAATTTGAACATTCTAATTCAATTCGTACTTGAATTATGCTGGCCACATACATATAGGTAGTTTTTTCTACACCACTTTTTTGAACTCAGAATGTTCCAAAAAGGTGGAAAAAATCGCACACACACACTCACACAAAATCACCCAACCCAATACTGTTATTGCTATATATAAACATATGGGTAATTGAAAACAAAAAGTAAAAAAGTAGTGACATATTTTTGCTCTATAAATGTTCTTAAAATGTAAAACGCTATTTCAATAATATAGGGTTCTTAATTCTAATTGATATAATTTTATTTGAATGCATTTCTTAAGTCGAAATTATATAAAACAACACAAATGCTCATCTCAGTTTTGGTTATCAATTACCTATGATTAATATTTTAAATTCAAACTAGTGTTTTGTTTAAAAGTATTAAAATATGTAAAAAAAATATCAATACTTATACTTTAATGTGCTAAATTTTATGATTAATAAGGCTTAAAATAAACATCTGATAATGTAAAATTCGAATAAATTTTGTATTTTTATTGTCTAATACATGAATCTTTTTTGATAACTGTAGCTTTATCTTGTTATTAGGAATTTAAAGTGCTTTTAATATTATATTTTATGATTTTTGATGCTTGAATATTTAATAAATAAATTACAAAAGTATACAATTATTAATTATTAGTACAATATTAGTACATAATCTTCCTATGTAATGATCCCTAACGTTTCCACGTTCGGCTGTTATGGCGAACGTTGTAACCATAGAAAAATGTTAAATGTGCTCAAAATTACTTTTTTAAATGTATTTAACACTAAAAAATAACTTTATCATTAGAATTATTGAATTATTAAATGTATCATAATAATTAAAAATAAATTTGTAGTATAAATTGTATGGAATATTTTCTTTTTCATGTGTTATATTAAAAAGAGGATTAAACCTTGCTTTAAATCTTTAAAAAAAAAATATAGATTAATTTTTCAATATTTAACATTCACTTAATATCAATAAAAAAATTTCAGAATATTTAATTCTTTCTAAAAAGTATTGTTGTGTTAGTTAAAGAGAGCTTTTCTTAGAAATAAATATAAAGCATTCTTATTTGCTCTAATTATATATCTATTCATAAGGATAATTTTTACTTTTAAGAAAAATTACTGTTCGACACATAAAAATGCCACAATTCCTCCTGAAATTAACTTTTTGTGAGGAAATATTAATTAACATTCATGGATCTGAATAACTTACCCATCTATTTAGGCTTATAATTTTTTTTCTAACGAAATAAACCAGGTGCCAGTATTTAGAATGGATGAACACCAATGTTTTTTTTATATATATATTTTATATATATATAAGTTTTTATTTCGGACACTATATATCAGCGAATTAAATAACAAGTAAACACATTATAAATGTAAAGAATTATCTGAACTTTCAAAATAATTTTTTAAACAAACATAATTGTACAAATAAAACTTTACGAGTATAATTTCCATAAGTAGCCAAACACTGAGATTTTTCCTTTTAGCATAGTGTATCTTTTTTTTTTTTTTCTTTTTTTTTCAAACTAGTTTTTTGACAGAACTTTTCTTTTAAATAATGCTTAAAGATTTTGATTTGGATATATTATGAGCATAATTATTTTGATTTATTGCTTGTCTATTATTAGAATTTTCAATATTGCACGTAAGAACCCATTTAGAACTGATATATCTTCTAAATTGATAATATTAATTGTTTCGACTATGGATGTATTCAATTTACTTTTTTTGGAGAGGACGTTTTTCATAGTTTGATGTAGTACAATATAAATTTAATTTATTGCGGATATTTTTAAATTTACCAAATTCCTGAAATCGTCCTGACAAAATATAAATATATTATGAAAATTTATCTTGGTAAAATAGAACAGAATGACTTCAAAACAAGAAGAAATCAGCACAAGCGAAAGAAAAGGAAAAAAAAATTAAGAAAAAAAACCTGGTAAGAATAACAGTACGGACGAGTAGTAAATTACTTAACTTATGAAAGACACAATTAAAAAAAAATTAAATGTTTAGGTAAGATGTTTGAAAACTTTCTATTTCTGAATGATTTGAATTTTATTAACTAAGGTACCAGCAATATGTCTAAAACAACGTTCATTCAAAAAATTTTAATTTATTTAAAAAAAAAAAAAAAAAAAAAAAAAAAAACACACACTTTTTATTATAAAAATACAATATACGATAATCACGTAGTGAATAAAAAACATTTGGAACTAAATAATAAGCAGGTCTAGGAAAATTTTAGTTTATTTACTCTAGGATTTTGTAAATAGTAAAATTTATGTACATTTAGCATAAGGCAGTGCAATAGTTGGTCGTTAAGTTGGTTTCCCGGCAATATGGGTGTTATCGCTTGATAACGAGTTTTACAGAGGTAACTCTGGGAAGCGAGTTTTAAGGAGCAGGGCATTTAACATTATGGTAATGGCAATCTCGCCAAATTGGCGAGATATAGCCAAGTTGGCGATGGTTTTGTCGACTAATTTTTGTCGCCGAACTTGGCGACCATTTGGCTACATTTTCGGTCCCCATGTACATGTATAGGACTTTTCGACTACGATCTAGAAAGTTCTCCAAATATCTACTTCTAGAAGTCTCAAGAAGGTTTGACTCCTATATAGGACGGCCGTGTGTAGGGTTGTCAGTAGTTGTTGATTTTCAGTCACTGAATTAATTGACTGGAATTACTGAGCCTCAGTGAGTTCAGAAAGCGAACTGTATTGCATTGTCTTTTGCAGTGATTTGGCAGTTGTGTTGTCAAGTTTTTAACTGCTGTTTTGTGCTCTATCGTTGTGAAAAGAGCTGTATTCTGTCTACTAGAACGAGAAGTTCTGGAGTTGTAAAGGAATATGTGAAGAGTGATATTGGAATAAATATCTGCAAGTTTTGATCTGCTTTGACTTCAAATCTTTCGAACCCGTCCACGCAACATTATTGTATAACATAAAGATTTCGAATGCATCAACAATAACTTTTAAATAATAAGAATTATAATTAAATAGGACGAACAATCACTGAATAATATTATGTGATATCACATATGTTTCTGCCTTTATATATATATATATATATATATATATATATATATATATATATATATATATATACAGTAGAGTCCTGATTATCCGAGTTAATGGATCGAGTTAAAGGATGTGGACCAAGACCAACTCGGATAACCCAAAAACTCGGTTAAAGCGAAAATTAAAAATAAAATAAATCGTATCGGTTTAAATGTATGTTTTGACAAGTACAAATATTATACTATAGGTAAACCACATGAAATTAATAATATATAGTAATGCTTAAAGAGTTCTCTTACTTAAGCCTTAAGACCTCGAGCTACGCGATAGGAGGAGCAGTGTCATACAAGGAAAAGGAATGTAAACATTTTGTTTTCTTGAGTGTTTGAGAGATCAAGTACCAATTTTTTTCGGTATAGTAGTTTTGACAAAGGAAAATATCAGGGGTAAAAAAAAATTAAAGAAATATTATCTGGCTCGGTTAAAGCGGAAACTCGGATAACCGGGGCTCGGATAATCGGGGTTTTACTGTATATATATATATAAATGAATTGACATGAGAGAAGGAAGATAACCAACAATTCTGATTGTGGACAAAATCAATTACTAAAAGTACAGTTATTTTAAAATTCATTGGCCAAATAGATAATCGGCTAAATTAGCTCTTTCAGCCTAATTAGCCTCCTGCACAAACAATGTACGTGACTTTCAAATAACAGTTTTGCGATGCATGCTTAAAAAGGCAAGTGCACATTTATTCGGCGTAGTTCAAAATCTTGTCTTAGCCTTTTCCAAAAGGTAATAAAGAAGAAGAATTGAAAAGGAAGAATTATCACTTACTAATATTGTCTGAGATGACGCATGAGTGCTGCTGTTTTTCAAAAAATTTAAATAAATAAAATGAAAAGAGAGAAGAAGAATAACCATAAATTCTAATTGGGGACAAAATCGATGATCAAAAGCACAATTGTTTTATTAAAAGTTTTATTCCCAAACCAGCTAAAGCAGCTCTTTCATCTAGCACAATCATTATACTGGCCTTCCAAAGGTACCGGATTCGATTCTTGCGTTAGACATTATGTTCGAAATACACGTTAAGCTGTAGGTCTGTACTGATTAGCCGTCGTTCTGAATAAAAAATAGTGTACCAACCGATCCAAATAACAGTTTTGCATTGTAGGTTTAAAATCGACATGTGCACATTTACTCAGTTCAAAATTGTGTTTTAGCATTTTCTAAATACAATTATCTATATACAATTATCGTGGTTTTGGCTATCTACTACACTTTTATACCTAACTACATTGTTATAAAATCCAAGTAATTACTGAAAGGTGAAACATAATCAGTTGCATGAATAATGAAGAGAGACCACCCTATTAAAAAGCAGGGCTTCATTTTTAATCAAATTGATTAAATAATATATCCTTCACAAGACTAAAAGTCAATTTTTTCTTACATTCTTTCCGGCAATTCATCATGTTTTTAAGAAGAATACTCACACTCTCGTTTAACAAAGTCCATAAATCACAAGAACCAGAGATTCCTGAGCTTTTGTAATTTCTAACCATTCATCAAAATCACTGGGAATTAATATACCAAGATTGCCGTAAGGGACTTTAATGAATTTCAATCACGATAACATCTTTGTCGCCATTTGGCAGACTTAAGAGAAATGTGTCAATCAGTTTATGTTATTAATTGAACTGTTATTGTAGAGATGACATTGGAATGGCTCCAATAGCATTTTTTTTCTAGAAGGTTTAATTTTTTATGCGTATATCTTTATATGCATATTATTTTGTCGCCTTTAAGACATTTAGTATGATCTCAGTTAAAGTTTTTCAATAGAGCGAAAACGTTGTAAAATATCTTAATAGACATTTCTCTTGTGATGTTAAGTAATTACTTAAAGTTTTGTTTTCTTACCGTCAAACAAAATTGAACAATATTACATTAGTTTTCAGAATTACAGCTGACATACTTTACTCTAGTAAATTTAGTTAAACTAGCAAAATAATAGAAAAACTAGATATAAAAAATTAATATGATAAGTTACTAAAAAATACAAGAACAAATGTAATACTTTACATTTATTAAATCAGTCCAATTTCTTGATTTTAAATATCGCAGATTTTTTAATAAAAATTTGTAATGGATGGGTTGTTTGATTGTATTGGAAGTGTTTTGATATTAGAGCTACATGATATATAATGCACATTTCTCAATGTTAGATCAAGATTTGTGAAAGAAGGAATTTCTTCCCTGAAAAGCTGGCTTGCATTTGGATCTCAATGGTAGAAAATCGGGGGAAATTTGATCACTCATTCAATATAACAGTCATTCACAGACAGAAAACTATCTGCCATAATCGCCACCGGGTCTACTTATTTCGAAAAAACTGACTCCACAGCGCTTTTGGCGATAATCAATTTCGTGACTTCTACATGCTAAGCTGTGTATACTTCGAGTATTAACTTGCTAGAAAATTGAAAAGATTAAGATTTATTTATTTATTTATTTAACATATGCTGCAAATTTAAAATTTCAAACAAATGAATATATGTTTGGTTTTTATTAAAGTAAGTTTTATTTGCAGTTAATTTACCCCAAAAGAAGATTGCTTATTTTTTTTTAAACATTGTAATTGTTTTTTCACCAAACTATAAGAAAATCAAAATTATACAAAGCTTTTATTTGCATATGAGTAGATGACGTTTGAGGTATTTATTTTTTATTTATATAAATATTTAAATTGCTGGAAGATAAAGAATTCATTTACTTCACCGTTTTTGAAAATACATTTTCTTTACCGTTTTTGAAAATACATTTTCTTTACCGTCTTCAGTTTACTTGATTTTCATATGTAAACGTTAATTTTGAATAACAAGAGAACATTAGGATTATCCACATTTGAAACATTTGACACCTAAAGTACCCTTAAAATGTGTTGAGAGAGTTCAGAATAGCTGACTTTTTGCTCTTGACATTCGTATCACCTTTTAGAGTTGGGATTGTATGGAAAGTGGTATAAATATAATGAGGAGCCAGGCATTAAGGCCTTTGGTTTTGATAACTAGAGATTTCATACTTTACAGTTAGCCTAAATGCTTTTTAGGTTTGGTTTTTTTAATAATGACTCTAAATGATTCAGTATTAGAATACTTTTCGACACAAAATTGTGGATCAAAAATTTTTCCTTACAAGCGTTCTAAAAAATAAATTTACAAGATGGCCATCTTACATAAGCATAAGGTGATATCAGATATATTTAATATTTTATTCATTTTCGTACTTTAAATCCTTAATTAAATTGAATTGAATTGAATTGAATCGAATTAAATTAAATTAAATTAAATTAAATTAAATTAAATTAAATTAAATTAAATTAAATTAAATTAAATTAAATTAAATTAAATTAAATTAAATTAAATTAAATTAAATTAAATTAAATTAAATCGAATCGAATCGAATCAAATTAAATTAAATTAAATTAAAAAATCCAGAAACGATATACGCTGGCACACCAACTATCTAAATTCATTAATTGAATTTCTCTTTTCTTCTCTTGACAGTATACTGACGCAGTTCCAAAAATCACCCCATCGATCCATCTTCAAAACAAAACTTCAGCATCATTTCACGCAGCATTCCTTTCAATTAAACCTTCAAGGTTGAAGCTATTCGTACTAAATATACCTCATTTAGGGCTAGGTGCAATTTCCATGCAGATTGTCGTTTAATGCAATCTCTATTCGAAGTACCCATTTCATCTCGCCGAAAGCCACCAAAGTGAGTATGACCATAACTTTCCAAATTAACCTCTTTAAGTCCCTCTCTTTAAAGGTTAAGATCTTCGGAAACTTCTCGTTTAATGGAAGAGAGCTCTAGGATTATTGGCGAGAAAAAGGATATTTGCCTTTGGTAACTACAGGAACTGAAAGGATATGAGCTAGATGGTTGAATTGCGGTTGGTGATTGTTTTTATTTTTTGGATTAGCGCCAATTGAGTGTGGTTGGTGTGATGTTGGTGTTTAATAGACAGGATGGTTTTGGAATTAAATAATTGAACTGGTGATTGCCGCATCTTTGTTAAGTAAATGGTACATAATATTCCATTCATCCACTGAAATAAATCTTATAGGATTTAATTATTGAATAGGTATACTTTATACCTGATGTTAAAATTCACTTCACCACAAAACTCTAGTCAGTGGTACTAATTGTGAAAGCATTCTAATCTACCTCGAATTTTTGTTGATTACCGATGGTTATTTAATGTTAATTAAGTACTACCCTACTACAAATACATATCTGGGAATTTTTAGCATCCAATCGCATCCATTATACTGCTCTACTAATCATAGAAGTGGTTTCGCCAAATGATATAAAAATGAATAATTACTGTTTTAAGTTTAACAACTTCATCTAGTTGAAGCTAACTTGTTGAACAACACTGATTTTTTAAATATTTCCCTTGCAACTTCGACCATTCAATTTTATTATTATTTGGAACAAATTATCTGGTATAAATGGTATGGCCATTTGGAGGGGAAAATGCAGATACCACAACTTTGGTTAGCAGGACTGTATCCCATGTAGCACTGCAGTATTGGCCAATATCAGAAACAGGGGTTCTGATGGAAGACTGTCCAATTTTGGCCTGAAACTCGAGCATTGTTTCAAATTACACGATTTTTTTTTTAAACACAAAACATACTTTTTTGTCTTCTGTCATTTTTATTTAAAAAAATATTTCAATTTTAAGCTGTGCGTCGACATTTCCTTACTTTCAGTAGTTGAGACTTGTGTACCTAGAGCCACGCCACTTTTATTGAATAATGCTAAATTCTAATTTTTTAACTCAAGTAAGAGGCAACACCCAATTGCTCTTTTGACAGCCATTTTGAAATCTTAGAGGAGAAAGCTGTAGCAAGTCATAAGTGGAAAACGTTTTTATATGATTCGCAGAAACATTTTGCTGTTCATGTCTTTTATTGTTTTGCAAAGTTAAGTCAAATACTTTTCTTTGAATTCTTGTAAATAATTTTGTTTGTAACATTAAGTACTAAATGAGATGTTTAAATAAGTCCTTTCTCCAAGGGCATTTTTAGTAGAAGACATTTTATATGAAATTACCAAATCGTGTACCTAGGGCCACATAGTTGCTTATTGTGTTCAGATTGCCAAAACCAAAATCTGTTTGTGCTTAAAAGCGATAATGCATGCAGCTCATTTATTTAAAATCATATTTTCAAGTTATGAAGCTACTTGTAATTCAATAATAATTTGACTTATTGCAATTTATTATAGTTATTATATGATAAACCAATGACTGATAATTGCTTGATATTGTTTCTTTTATAAAATTCATCTCTGTATGTTTGTTCTCTATTCATTATGGACTGAAACTTCACTTAAAGAGAATGGGCCTATGTACATCAGCTACTGGCCCTAGGTACAACGAGGTCTTGTATCTAGGGCCATTTGTGAAATTTTTTTAAAAACCTTCTATTTGACAGAATCTATTATTTTAAGTATTTATATCAATCCCAATGGGAAGTAATTACTATAACGATGTATGCATATCAGTTTCACATTTTTAAACGACTCAGTGGCTCCTTTTTTGTGCATTGAAAAAAGGCAGCACTAAATACATAGGTTTCCCCTACATTTTATTCAGCATTGGGAGAGATTGGGCAATATAAATGTTTACAACGTTTCCTATCGGGATCACCCAATGTCAAACGATATTATTCAGCATAGTTATGCTACTGCGGATACAGCATTAATAATTCCTTTGAAATATTCCCAAACGCATATTTGATATTAACGTGTTTTTCTTCATTCCTACAAAGTTAACATCACACAAAATCTGATGTCTCCAAAAACTACCGTTTAAAAAGCATGACAAAATATGTAGCTGAATGCGGGAAAAATCCTTATCACTCCAACTCTTATGTTAATATGTTGTTTTTTTTTGTTTTTTTTTAAATGGAAATTAGCTTAAAGAATTATTTCAGAAACTAGATAAATTCAAATTCATATCGGATATCAGCTTCTATACTGCACAAATCTTGGGAGAACCTTGCACAAAAGCTCCGGTCGTCCTTTCACCCGTACGTTTGTTCCTCCGTTTGAAATCAACCTTTTTATCAAACAAAATACAAATGTTACAGATACGTTCGATATGTCAAATAATAGGTATTATCAAGACGAGTTCCCAAATATTAGTTCAAACAGAAAATATTACTAGAACTGTTATTCAATTTGATAAGCTTAAACTATAAAATCTGTAATAATTTACTATGTATCAGTTTGAAGCCCAAAATAACATTAGCAGGATAATATAAAATTCAACTGAAAGTGCTTCGAAACTCGACAGGAAAAGTGCTTCTATAGTATAGTAACTATAAGATAACTTCACATCTATGTAGCAAATACAGGTGTCGGATCAGAACTCAGCTATTTTGTGAAAAGTTTTCTATCGAACACCGATACTTGGCGACATTTTATTCACAAACAACCCCCTTCCAATTGACAATTCAAATTTAACTAATGTAAGTTTCATTTATTAAATGTAACAAAATAGTACCTGATGTTTGATATCTGGGCCTGTTGTACCACAATTGAAATGTATAGAAACAGTATTTTAGTTGCAGTTACAATTCAACTTGTTAAAGAACACCTTAAATACTCTGGGACTCCATCGCCTCAAAACCATTTCAAAAATACAAAAATGTAAAGTTGGATACTAGAAAAATTCTGTTTGTTATTTAAACGAAAAAAAAAACATTGTCTTGTTAGATATTAAAATAAATTAAAAAAAAATTCCCATTTTAATGCAGTTAAAAATATTTGTATAATCACTACTTATTACACATTCAAATTGAACAAGGGAAGTAAAAAATGTCCATCATTTGTCTAATTTTTATGTTCCATACACTATTACCCTTTCCGATTATCCGTAAACGAGTATTTTATTCTGTGTTCCTAAAAATATACTGATGACACTCAAGTTAATAGGCTGTTGAGTAGACAGCGAAGACGCCGAAAAAATGAGAAATACCAAGAAAAGTAAATGAGGTCTATTTGTCTTCAAGGAACTGTTTTACAAACGATTTTTCAAGAATGTCTTATTTTTCCTTTTGAGTTCTTGGAATTTGTTCAGGATAACGGGAACTATTTGGATAGAAATGGAAATCGACATGAAATGTCTTTCTGGTAAATCCCTGATGAGGGTGTGTCAAAATGGCTACAAAATTTATAAATTAATAGCAAGGCAATGCGTTAGAATTTATTTTCGTACAATTGATGGAAAATGCTAATTTATTATGTTTTGGAAGATTTTTTTGTAAAGAATGATAATGATTACATTGTAGATATTAAAGACTGCCTCGATCTTGTATTTGACATAATTATTTGAAATTAACCTTAATTAATAAAAAAGTTGGTTAGCTAAAATAACAAAAATATCATAAATGCTTGAAAATGAAGTTGTGAGGGAAATTAATGTATTTTTCTTTTTTAAAACTTATTGTATATATATGTAGCTAAAGATATACATTGAATCAGATCAATTTATGTAATAAGGCAAATGTTAATTGAAATTTTAGATAAAGAAATATTCTTTGATAGAAAACTTGTTTTAGAAATATTGTAGACTAAACTTATATTTTCAATGAAACATACCCAAACATTTTAATTTTATTTTTCTAATTTCTAAAAATATAAGTAAATAGAAAGAATACATCTTAAATTTCATGTCATGCTATTTTAAGTTACTTTTTTGGAAAAATTGTTTTTGATGGTTGAGAAAATTGTTAGTAGCAAATGAAAATCCGAATCCCAAAACAGCAGGTTATCGGAATCAGCAAACTTAAAACTTGCGATACAATAGCTCAATTTAGAAGCAATATATACTTCTTTCATATAATAATAGCAATGAATATTTAGCAATGTAATTTAAAATTTTAGTCAAGAACAAGATTTTCAGGGTTGTCTGGAAATTTCGGCCACTTCAAGCAAAATACTTTCTAGGATTCTTGGATCATGCAAATTGAATAGTGCCTTCTTTTAACGTAAAGAAAGCTAATATATAGATAGGGCAATTTTCTAATTTCATTGTTTTTTTTTAACTATATTGAACAGTCCACATTTTTCATAGGTTTTAGTCCTTTCAAAGCCATTAAGAATGTGTTATTTTGCTGAGTAGTTTTGCAAATCTATGTGTCAAGAAAAGAGTTTAATGTTTTAAAAACTGAAACTATAATTCCATAATAAAATTACACCAGAAATTTTTTTAAATCATGAATAAATGTTTTATTAGATATATATGTATTTTACTAATTGATAATACCTTGTATAACTTGGATTTCAGAAAGTTTGATAGGATGCAAAGCTTTGCTCTTAAAACCTGCATTCGATCTATTCGATCACCTTACTTTTAATGAAAAAAGTGCTTTATGTACTACCAAGCCTGTTTTAACTATTATTTTAAGTAACGTTGAAATATATTTTCCTTTCAATTCTTCCATCAAAAAACATTGATATCATAAGGGTAATTTTTCAGCTGATTTTATACTCACTAATTTTTCATAAATAGGCAGCATTTTTTTGTTAAATTAATGAGATCTATTCCACTCTTCAAGGAACTTGCATCATTAAGCACCTAAAATAAGATAACACATTGAAATGAAAATAAGTATGCAAACCTCTTGTGTTCCATGCCTATCCTTCAACAAATTCCCTCAATAATTGAAATATGATGAAATATCTTCTTTTTAAAATTTTAAATTCCATGCCAAGATCTTCATCAAGATAGAAACCAACTTATTTGAAATATAGTGAATAAAATAGTGAAGAAAAGAAAAATATATATAAGTTTGCACTATTTTTTATGTATAGTGAATAAAATATAGTGAAAGAAATATAATAAATAAAATAGTAAAGAAAAACAAAACAAAATATACATATATATATATATTAGGGCGTATCGAAAAAATCGAAATTTTTCAAATCTTTTAGCGGTAGTGAGGAAAATTTGTGGACACCCATCACTAATACGTGTGTAAAATTTTAAAACTCTGGGTTAATATCTTCTGTCGCCTCAATAACTCGAAAGTTCAGAAATTTGGGCTGAAAGTGATTAAAATTCAAAAATTCATAAAAAATTCCAGATTCGCTGTAAGTTTAAGGATGGTGCTTACTAGTTACTATTTTTGACAACAACAACTATATTTTTTTTATAATTATAGGTTAATATCTTCTGCTACCTCAGCAACACCAAATTTTGGGAAATAAAAGGCTAAATTTCAAAAAAATAAATAAAAAATACACGTCACACTTACCTCATTTTAAAGGGATCAGAAATTTTATTGCCTTACAAATATACAATTGACGATAGCATTACTACTTGTAATCCTTTTTTGTCTCGAATTTCTACATGTGTTTTCTGGATTCAAGAGTAGCTCTTATGAATTTATCCCTGTTTTCAGGCCCAACTGTTTTCTCGGAGGCTGCCGTGACAAGTTTCACAATACGCTCGACTGCTTGTGTATGTGAAAGAAATTGTATGAAGTGCCAGCAGGCCTTCGGCATACTGTCCTCTGTCATTTTCAAAAGATCTTGAGAACTTATCTCTCGGAGAACTGGCGGCAATGTCACAAAACAATTTTCCAGTCAATAATATCAATGTAGTCTTCAGCATCAAAATTGATATCAAGAATTACGAATCTGCGTACACCTCGGCTAATTTCTCTTGCCTTTATTTTTCTTCGAGCTGCAATGATTCTGATATGACATCTTTCATCAGTCAACATGGCCAAAAGCATGTTTTCTGGAGCAGCAAAATAAGCGTTTCGAGAAATAACTGGATCTATTACGTCACAATACTTCTTAGGCAAGTACCAAGATGAGCTTATGAAATGCCACAGATGTCTAGGACCGTCTTTTATGGAGTGATTAATCTTAATTCGGAACCATGAGGGTGCGTAGACTCTTAGAATGAATTCAATTAAAGTTAGTAGCTTATTTGATGGGTCTGATGTAGATATATTTAACCTCAGTATTCGATTTGCAGTTGTTAGCTAGCGGGCCAAATTCAACGTTCCCGGTTCTCGGTTAGCTAGATCTAAAATACAAATGCCAGAACTAATGGCAGTGCAAATGTTGAATAAGTATTTCTGATCTGAACTGAGTAATCTACTATCAATGTGTGGCAACTCGCATTTAATATTATTAAAAGCAACGACTGAAAGTTTTTCACATCCTGTAAGTTTTCGTCCAATGTCTCCAGTGTAAGATGAAGGGCCAGAAGACTTGCCGAATATAATATTGGAATAAGTGTCGTAATGGCAACTTATTAAAATAAAGTAAGCAGACAATCCATTGGAGTGGTCTCTGAAGTTTCATTTCAAGCCTGCGAATTACACCAGTAAACATTCCTGTGCTTATCACAGTGCCGTCACACCCGACAACTGTGATCTTGCTAAAATCATCCAAAAATGTACTTGTTACGTATTCGTAAATGCTGTTAGATACATGAAGACTACATCAACTTTCAGGAGTAACATGCCCCACGTACGAAGAACCAGGCTCCGATACAATACAGTAATGCGCTTCTGTAATTGTTCTTTGGAACTGCTTTCCCTCGAGTGTTTCTGATGTTAAAGTTTTGTCATACCGGCCATCAAAATAAAGGCCAGATAGATTGGAACGATTTTCATTTAATTTTGATACCATTTGCTTTTAAACTCTTGATTTTTCCCTCCATACTTTGTTTTTGTCTGTGACGAGACTGGAATTCGATTCCGATATTAAACCCAAATCTTTCATAACACTCGATGCAATAGCAGCCGTGGCTCTGTTAGAAACACCATATCTTTGACTGACAATAATTGTGTTGTCCAATTTTACACGCATCTGAAGACTATTTGAATCCTGCTGAAGAAACGGTGTGTAGGGCGTGTCTTTAGTATCCACCTCCATCATATCTTCATTTTCCAGAGTAAAGCTTGAAACAGAAGCAGGAGTCGCCTTTTTTTATTTTGCACAGCATTTTGTTATACTCGCATTCGAGGTTTCTGAAGTCGTTTTGTTTCGGGTACATCAACACTTCCAATGAACATTTTTCTTTCCGTTCTTTGGTCTTTGAGGAACGCCTGCTCATTTGGCGGAACTTTGCTCTCTTTTGGACAGATACACTCCTTAAAAATAGCGCATTTACAGGAAGATATGTCGAATAGTTTCTTTTCTTCCGTTTTAAAGTTCTCAACATTTTCAAGAGCAGTCTTGCTTCTTCCCCCACGTTTTATATTTTTCATGATTGAACGATATTTTTTATGGTAAGCGTGTATCATATCACAAACACGCTTATGTGAAACAGAAGGAATGGATGAATCGACGTATAAACTTTCAATTTTCAAAGCAACAGTTTCTGCAATAACAGAGAAGCATGGTTCTTTATTTCCATCAGTTTCATTGCCAATACGCCCTCTCTCATAGGCGCAACATCTTATGATGTCTTCATGTGTTGGCAGCATGCGTGAAAAATCCTTCGGTGTTCCAAAAATAGGGCATTTCAGCATTTGTCGACTTGAAAACTATGAATGCGATGATTCTTGCATTTCTAATATTTACCAATATCTTTTACTAACAAATGACTACGTCACTAAGCTACGAGTAAAAAAATTCCTTAAAAAGAAACGACTAAATTGCTGCAAATATGTTTGATATGAAGATCGAAACTAATTGAAAGAAAATATTCTAGAGTTAGACTAAATACTAAAAAAAATGAAAATAATCACGTGATTTATTGGTCTCTCCGATTTGTTTCTCGAGGTGAAAATAGGGGTGTTCCACTTTACTTTTCTGGCAGTACGCCAAACCCAGTGTGGTAGAAGATATTAACCAATAATTCTTGCATAATTTTTGTTGTTGGAAAAAGTAATTTTTATTACGCGCTACCTCAAAACGATCAACGAAATCTGCGACTGCTGATTTAAAATTGAATTGTATTCCTTTTTATTCAAATTTTCGGAATTTCCGGTTCACTGAGGCGACAGAAGATATTAACCTATAATTTTTTAAAAAAATTATAGTTGTTGCTGTTAAACAATACTAACATTTAACCACTACCCCCAATCGTTAAACGAAATATGGGAATTTTTAGGAATTTTTGAATTTTAATCACTTTTAGCTCAATTTTTGGAACTTTGGGGCCATTGAGGCGACAGAAGATATTAACCCAGAGTTTTAAAATTTCACACACTTATTACTGATGAGTGTCCACAAATTTTCCGCACTACCGCTAAGAGATTTGATAAACTTCGATTTTTTCGATACGCCCTAATATATATATATATATATATATATATATATATTCTATCATCAACATGTGCAGCAAACTACGTTTTAAAATTTATTTATTAGAAATGAAAGTGAATTTATGCTCTCACATCCAGATATCATTTATTTATTCTGCTTAAAGTAATTTTATTACTTATTTATTAAAAAGAATTTTGGCAAAAGGAGAGAGTTTCAACAATAGTTGGTTCAATGCTTTTTAAAGCGATTGGATGACGGCAAGTTAGTTTATTAGAACTCCGTAAAAGCTACCTTTTAGTGACAGTAACAGCCCCAAAATTTAATAGAATGCATTTAATAATTGCACATCTAACCTATCTTCCAAGTTTCAGCCCAATTGGGGGGGCTGGGGGTTAATCAGGGGGTTAATCAAGCCCAAAGGAGGTTAATCAGGCCTCAACAGATTCCGCTCCCATCGACAAACATACAAAATGGAAGTTAATATAAAGGATTTAAAAATTAGGATGATGGGAGTCGTTTTCCTAAAAGTTTAATTTCAAGTATTGTAAAACAAATTTGTATCTATCATCCAATGTGCTGTGTTTTGAAAATCCGAAGCTTAATGGCTTACATTTGTTAGCCAATACAATTTTATTGAATGGCAAATCTTCAGAAATAAGATTGCAGTCTCATTTTTGGCACTAGACCCCATGCACATTCTAATACTTCACAAAAGAAAACCTTAACAGCACAAACCAACTACTCAATTATCTTCGTCTTTTGAAAAAGGCAGACAGAAAACTAAATCTCTGGAGACAGACAACTGTCTTATCAGACCAAACCGATCAGACGCCCCACTCCGCCTTATTAAACAATCACCAGCTCCAAGAAATGAAATCTCTAGTTTGGCGACCATAAAGCAGAATCCATTAGTTGGCGAGGACACTTTCCTATTTCTCAACGAAATGTTCGACTCGTAAACAAAGTGCTCAATTGAGTCGACGCGACAACAAATATGACGGCCATTTGTCGCCAGAAGAGCATAATTCATCTCCGTTTTGAGGATTTTTCCAAATGGAAAACATCCTTGGAAAGCTGGTTGTTGATGTTGTAGGATTCGGTATGAGAATGGTCCAAGTCGTGTTTTGCGTTTATTGTGGTTGAGGCTTTGTAGAAAAGGAGAATATGTCTATGGCGTGTTTCATGGGTCTTACAAACAAGTGAATGTACTTTGTGGAACATAATTCAACCTTAAAAGGTTATGCAATGAATGGTCGACTAATGATTTGTGTCGGTTTTAGATTTTATTTGTATGATTTGAGTAGATGACAGAGCTATGAGAAATTGTTATTAAAATAAGAGTTTTTTAAATAAATGAAGCTGGTTAATCTTAGGCTGACTTTTGAAATACAGCGGCTCTCTACACACAGTAAATGACAAATATTTTAACTACTGAAGTAGTTACGCTGTATCACAAAGATACAAAATAAAAATTTTAAAAGCTAATATTTAAAAAGTTACTTTTTTATACGTACCTTCTTCATTCATTTTGCCCTCAATTTGCAGTGTATTTATCAAAAGGAGAAGCTATCAACATTTTTTTTTTTTTTTTTTTTTTTTTAAGTTTTTAAGAATTTTTTTAGAAAATACAAAACGTTTACTGCGAATGAAATACAATTTAGACCAATACTTCTTTATCAGTATAACTGAAAAATAAAGGTAATGTTTTCTATCAGCATGTATAATGTATATTGATTCTTCATCCATTTAACTATCAAAATATAATGGAATAAACGTTTCCCATTTATCGACATGTATTTATAATTCTTACACGTTGTCAATCAACCTGAATCAAAAGGCCTTGTTTATTTATTATTTTTTTGCCATTATCTTAAGTGAGTATTGCAGTGCGTCGATTTAATTAAATAGAAACTTCGATCGAATTTCTCCGTATCCACTATTAGGAGATAAACAGAGTTTGTCTTAGCAACAAATTATTTAAAAACAGATGTAGAACTGCTGGTAGATTTTTTTTAAATAAGTTGTATAAAAATTAATATACATAGTTTTTATTTATTATTTTTTAATTGAGAATGTTTCATAAATACACATTATTTACTTCGTATAGATGAGTCCATTTAAACTGTTTTGGTTCTAAGGTACCATAAACAAATGTATGCAAAATGTGTTTTAATTTTATTTCCTTAATAGTCGATAAAAATTGGGCTGCGTAGCCCAGTTGGAAGAGGCATAGTTCTCGCAATCGGGAGGTTGTGAGTTCGATCTTGGCTAGTGCTCATAGTCCTGATGGTGGTGAGTTCAGAGCCTGGGACAAACTGAAGACTGCCGAGTTAGTTAATGGTGACTGGGACACGTTAAATCAGTCGTAGTCGCAAAGTCCTTCAAGCCCCAAATAAATCAATACCTCTGGGGGTGGTATAGCCAAGTCTTCTGCTGGAATCTTCTGCTTGGCATTGCCTCTAAATTAAAAAGTTCACATACGGTCGGTAGTGTTACCATCTACCGGGTAGCTATCGAAAAGAGATAGAAGTGAGCTCTTCGGTAGTTATAAGTAGACTAGCGCACTCCATCTCACGAACAAGTGGGTCTGTGCAGTACTACTCACTACCGATCTTCAGGAAAATGTGGTTGGTGCAAAATGCTTGGAAAAAGCTGCCTAAAGGTGCCTTAGTTCCCATTTGGCCTTGAAAAAAGAAAGAACAGCTGATTTATTTATTCTAAATTAAAACACAACATGATGATATTCAAATGTGTTGCGATATTGATACTCATTCCTTAAAGCTAAAAAGTCCCAAATTTACGATTTTAGTTGAAAAAAAAACCATGTTTTTTTACTGTCCGTAACAAATTAAAAAGTATTCAATCAACTGGACAAAACCTTGCCTTAATCCCAATACTTAAAATATATTCTCTTTTACAAAAGTATAATTAAATTCAATGTCTCTTAAAAGTGATAGGACAAATACACTGCACGTCTAACAAAAAAAAAAAAAAATTGCAGAAAAGCATTACTTAATTAAAATCAATTTCTATTTATATTCTTTTTCATTCAGTAATTTTCTAATTTGATTTTCAAAATCGTTTTGAGACACTACGACTATGAATTTTTTCGAATAATATAGGAAACAATTTTTTAAATATTTAAATTTTTTATTTATGTTAATTACTAAAATATCGTCTATTTTATTTTCTTGATTATGTATTCTACACAATATTGTTTTAAAAATCAGTTGAAATTTCATCTGGTACGGTTATTAGTTATAAAGATTATTTAATAAAGCAGCCAAGAGGGATTTTTTTTATTGAAGAAAAACTAATACTGTTGCAACTATTTATTTAACTGCATATCTTAATCTATTAAAGACGACTTTGATATGAATAATCAGTCATTGTTTTTAACTTTTACCTTGTTTATTTAAATCATTTAAAACATTTTGAATTTTTCAGATTTTTGGCAATTTTTTTTTATGATTTTTAAAAAATACCAAGTGGAACCACAATTGTAATTTATTTTCAAAGAAAAAAAAAAACTAAAATGTTAATTGACAAGTTTTCTTGCAGATAGTCGTTAGCGAGTATAAAGAAACCAATTATGTCATAAATAAATTTCAAAGTAATGCAGAGGGAGGTTGTCTTCTGTTCTAAGTAACATGAAATTTTTATTAAAATCTATTAATAGTATTATAATACTATTTTGCTATAAAACACTCTATTGAAGTGAGTGTGAGAAATTAGATAATTATTCGCATATAAGTTCTTATATATAATTATATACATCTTACATATAATTACATCTTATATATAATTTCTAGACGGTGCTTTTTTTTTTCGAGAATCCCTTTCTCGACCATAATGCAAAACCAATATTGATAAACAAAGTAACTATTTAAAGGATAAAACATGCACTTCTGGTGAATAATTTGTTTACAATTGCATTTTGTATTATTTATTTAAAAATCTAAATTTTCAAAAAATCAGAAATAGGCCAAACCTAATGAATTTATCAACTACTTCATTTTATCAAAATATCTGCTAATTTTAATACCTTTTCATTATTTATGCAATTGCAATGAAATTATGAAGGTTCTGTAATGGATGGTCAATAGATTGAGCTCGCTGACCGATCAAAGAACCAATCTTTCCTCTAGTAAGTAAATTGCGAAAGCTTTAAACTGATAATAAATTGGGTGATTTGATGGAGTTCAGAGAAAATCATCAATCATATGTTAAAAATTCACTCTAATATAAAAAGTCTAAGTTTATAGTTTGTTTTTAACCAAACCACTTTAAACGACCAAATACAGAGTGTACATAAAATAATGTCCCAATCAATGGTACATTATAGCAGTTTAATTTCGGCTACTTTTATCACAAGTAATAAACCAAATCGAAGATTAACTAACCTAGTTTTTCTTACACTATTAAATTGATAATCAAAAATTTGTGTTTATAAATTACACAAATTAAATCCTATTAAAACTTATAATTGAAACATTAATTTATGGACAAACTGTACATTTTAATGAAGTGTTCAGGTTGTGCTAAAAAAATTTTAATGCATAAGCAATTAATACATATGTAATATATATAAACTATTAATATATATGTATATTAAAATTTAAATAAATAATCACTTTTGAGCATCATTTTTTTTAAAATTGATATTGACTTAACTATCTTTGTTTTAAAAGCTCGTTTCAACCTTTTTGCACGATTCTAAGTGTTTAAAAATTAGTAGAAACCTGGCCAAAATTTTAAAACCTACGTATTAAACCAAAATCTTTTTGCTTTATTTTTAAGAAAAGTAATATTTTTCTGTGTTTTAAAGCCAAAATTACTTTTTTACCACATAAAGCAAAATTTCGAAATCATAAAATATATTCATTAGACAAAATTATTTATTAAACTTATAAACTTTAGTTTTTTTTTCTCATAAATAAACTTACAAAACCTTATTATAAGATAATTATAACAGTTCGTTGTATAAGAATTTAGTTATACATCGTACTCAATTAAAAACTTAAAATTTAAATTTTCGAACTTCATAAATAAACATAAAAAATGGTTACTTACATCGCAACTGAATACAATTAGATTTATAAAAAAAATAAGATTTCAAATCGAAAAGGAATTTTCTCAGGGAATACTGCGTCAAATAGAATCTGTTATCTATTTCCTCAAATACTATCTAAAAATAATCTTAATTACTGTTTTAGTTTTACATGTACTTTTGTAATAAGAATTTTAATTGAAAATTTGAAAACAAGTGTTATTTTTAATACATTTTTCATAGTTGTATTCTCAGGAGAATTGAACAACGTGAACTCTATAATAACTAAATATCAGTAATTAAAATTTTAAAGAGAATTGTCATATTAAATTTAAACATAAAGGACTGTCATTAAACGTTAAAATTATATTATTTTATTTCTATAATATTCATTAATCCCTTAACTATTACAGTACTTTTTTACTTTGATTTAGAAAAGTACACATAATTAAATACCCAAAAATTATATCTTGCAATGATTCTGAGAAATGTAAAGTTGCTTTATAGTGCAGAAGATATTCGTGTTTAAATATAAAATACGTTCTCTCCACTAATTTTAATAAGCTTTTTGATTGATTATAATGGGTCTTTGAAAGTATCCTACTACCTTTGAGAAAAATTGTTGGATCAGATAAGTTAAAATGGGCAACGGGATAAAATTGGTGACAATTTAAATTTTCTTCACAAAAAAATTCTCTTTTATTTGTGATTTACTAAATTTTTTTAAGTGTTTTAACTATAGCTGTTGTAAACATTTTTCAATATAATAAAAATACATTTTAATGAGTGTTGAAAAAACAATTTGTGGTTGTTCTTCTTGGCTCTGATTCGTTCATTAAGTGGATAAGTATAATTTCCTAAAAAAAAATGTTAAAATGTGTTTGTGTACTGCATAAATATTTGAAGTGTTTCTGCTTTGAGATTGTATGGATCCGAGGTCAAAATAAATATAAGTATTTAATACCCATAATTTTTAATTTTATTCATCTAATGTGAGGTGGAGTAAAATGGATAAAATTATAAATGTTTGACATGTTAAAATATGCGGTGTGGTAGTTTGTTTTATTAGACTAATGTAAGAAGAGAAAGTTGGATAACTCATTTTGAATATTTAGAAACACTTATTTACTCAGCAGCTTTTTAAGAATTAAAAGAGAATACTTAATTAAGGCTTATATGAGAACGCAAAGTAATGGCTTATACGGGATTGGAATAATTACTAGTCAAAATCCTAATAAAAAATGTATGGCACAGTATTTGTATATTTTAAGTTCAAAGGGCTATTAAGAAGAGTGAAAAATAAAAAAGAAGAAAAAAAGACGAAGAAAATATTCAAAACGAATAAAGAATATATCAAGAATGGGAATTCCATTAAGGAATTTAAAACAACTGAGAATTTACTTATATTTTTGTTGATTTTGACTAAACTCTTTGACGGAATAAATTCTAAGAAGGAATATTAATCGAAATGTATTATATTCTAAAAACGGTTAATGAGCGCTTTTTTTCATAAAATATGGATGTTATTATTTCTAGAAGGATTGCGCGTATATTTATTCAAAATCAAAGGGTAAAGTTTACAAGAGACATAATTTAGAAGCTGAATGCTTAACTATGATGGATTAGTTAAAAGGAACTAAATGCAAAAGAAAAAATGAAATGCATGTTTTGATACTTTAAGATTAGCCCATAGAAAATAATCTTCTTACTTCTTTCGATGACTCAAATTCCAAAATAAAATCTATAAACTATAATAAGATGTATTTTCTAAAAATAAAGGCGAATGTGTCAAAACTTGTATTTTTCAAAAATTCTAGTCAGAGCCTTTTAATGGAACGTTTCACAATTTTCAACCAAATTTGTAATTTTTTTCTTCTTCTTGTTTTGGAAATGAAAATTGCATAAAACTTATCATATTCTTTCTAGAAGTACTTTTTAATGATTAGTCACTTGTAAAAGTCGAGTAGTTATCACTTTGGGTCTCATTTTTTTCGAAACCCTGTTTTTAATTGCTTAAAGATAATTTTCTCAAAACCCACTTACCCAATCATTTCCAAATTTTTCAATTACTTTAAATTTAGTCACATACACAAATTAGAATGAATTAAAAAAAAAATACCGTGTTTTAAATGTATGGGCAAAATATGCAAAAATTATACTGTAATTTTGAAAAATGCTATGTAACAATAATTATTATACTATACAAACGCAATATTTAATTCACGAAAGCTCCAGTTAAAGTCTAGAACTGTTGAGTTAACACTCATGGAAAAAATGAATAATTTTGCCGAATAGTTTTTATAAAATATCCATTATGTAAGTGTTATTTTAAAGTTAATGTGATTGGGAAGTTGAAACGTGTGGAGCTCATCGACTTAAGTCGGCAGTGTAATCATTGTATTTTCATTACAGATTCTCTGCACTTAAAACGATTTCATTTCACGCATTTATAAAGATTCTGCTCCTTTATCCAGCTGTCGACCCCAGACAAATAGTTGGACAGAAGAAGAGATCGATGAACTTTCCAAGAAAAACCATAACTACCAGAGACACAATGCAAATGCCGAATGAGTATACCAAAATTTTACTGTGTTATTTTTAAGAATGTACCAGAAATTTCTACCAGAAGTGAATTTGACTTTGTTAAGCCTAAACTAAAAATTCCAAACGCGTATACTATATTAAATAGAATATTTCGATAGGATTAGTGAGTGAAATTCAATTGAAAATTGAGACTAGAACCCTTCGAAATTTGGACCGAAGAGTGCTTCTTTTGTACCTCTACCGACAATCGAGTTGGGTTTTTTTAACCGCTCAAATATGGGAGCAGACGCTGGAAACTCACTCTATGTAGAGCAAAATCGTGGCCACAAGAAAGAAACGCGCAATCTCCCGAGGAACAGAAGATCTCTCTGTCAAAATTCGCAAAGGAATCAGCAACAATTTCTTATACCTGAATCTTTTCCAGAGCCCCAAACAAGATTCCTCACAACTTTGCAGCACCCGCAATTCAGGTCGCTCAGATCGCAAACTGATTCCCGTGCTGCAACGGAACCATGAGATCGGAACAACTCATCTTGACAAAATGAACAATTCATCCAGAACAGTACTCATCCCAATGAGACAATTTCATCGAGTTCCAAAATACATTATACCTTGTTTATTACACAATTTGATTAAGTTAGCGTTTGCGAAACTTGCTGTAAAAACTCCATACAATCATGATCCAGAGGGCTCCACACTTGATTTACAAGTACCGTGAATGCGGGCTACTTTGGCACTGGGGATCTTCTTTGGCCCAAACTGAGAAAAAAAAAATATAACGTTCTCTGCTAACCTTCAGGAAGCAGTTTTTAAATTAATTTCGACAGTTTCCGCTATGGAGCAGCATCCATAGAAGAAACTGTCGAAATTAATCTAAAAACTGCTTCCTGAAGGTTAGAAGAGAACGTTATATTTTTTTCTCAGTTTGGGCCAAAGACGGACCTCAGGGCCAACGTAGCCCTCATTTACGGTATCTAACTGGCGAGTAAAATGTAAGCATTATAAATTGAATGATCAACACAGTGTATTAAAAATATTCGAAGTTCACATCCTGACTGAAATAGAGGTATTGGATAAAGAGTTGACTATTCGATAACAAGTTTCTTTCCCACTTTTGTTGCCAAAATCAAAACTTAACGATATTTTTGTGTGTATAAAACTTTAAAATGACAGAGTGTTTGTTTCAAGTTTCAAGCTTAACGGATAAAAATTCCTGTCACTAAATATCACTAAATTATACCTTATTTTGATATCTGAACTAGGTCTAATGGTGTAAAACGTGTTTAAAGGCAACCTTTTAGTGGCTGCTACAATCCAACTGGTTTTCTGCTATAACCCATTTCAAATTAAACTTAAAGTACAAATACTTAAACAATAAATTCTAATGTAAATATTCTTCTATTAAATAGAAAGTAGCTAAAGTCAAAATGTTCAAAATGGAAAATTTGCACTAATATCTGTTAATTAGCATTTTCTAAAAAATATAATAAATCGTATCCATTTTACCCCACCTTATCCAAAGAACTTTACTTTACTCATATAACTCAATGTCTAAGGGATAACTAATTAAAATTTTTTGAAGTTCTCAGAAAGAAATAAGAATACTCATTGCAGTTTAAGTTGTGAGTAAAAATGAAGGATGATGATTACACGCGATAGAGAATATCGAATTTAGAATCTTACCTTACATATATAGGACCATACATTATCGGGTTACATCGAAATTCTAATCCTGTAATGAGCTATCTAATTAGAATTCAGTAAAGGATGTGTTAAATTTGCAGAAAGTATAATTATACAAATTGTTAATTAAACAACAGTGGGAACCCAGCTTCGAAATTCAGTTTTCGAAAATTTCGAATAGAGAACTATGAGTAAGATTTAGATTAGAGAATTATGAATACTGAATAGTTTAAATGGGAATTATATTTAAAGTTTGACCCACCCCTAATCCTGAAATCGCCATGTTAGGACACAAATAATCAGCACAGGAATAAGTTCAATTTAAAATCTTTGTTTG
This sequence comes from Linyphia triangularis, assembly GCA_963978545.1. Lineage (NCBI taxonomy): Eukaryota > Metazoa > Arthropoda > Arachnida > Araneae > Linyphiidae > Linyphia > Linyphia triangularis. The sequence goes on from OZ021729.1 coordinate 56,331,614, forward strand.
CAAGTAAATACACCCGTGTAAAGCGCAGAAGTTATACTGATGTGTTAAATTGAAGCCTTTTACCGGAGCAGAAATAGAATAGAATGAGTTCGGTTATAAGAATATAGCATAAAAAATAAGTTCAGATGCGTTGCCATCTGGGTGACAACACAGCATCTCGAGACACATTAATCCACACACATCTTGAATTTAAAATTTAAATTTAAAGTGAACAAAGTACATAAAATTTTGGCTTTAATAAAATTGAAATTAATTTCTTGACTTTATGTCTCGTATTTATATCTCGTATGAAATAGATTAGATTTGTAAATATATATATATATATATATATATATATATATATATATATATATATATATATATATATATATATATATATATTTATTTATTTCTGAAGTTTTTGTTTTTGCAATAAAAGATACATTTATATACCACTGACGCACGGAACACGTGCCTCAAACGTTATAAATTTACAAGTTCAAAACTATAGGTCAAAAATGTAAACGTAGATAGAAGGGATCTAAAGAAATCTTATTTCATCAAGGAATGTGTGTGCGAAACGCCACGTTGAGCCGGTAGAAAGCGCCGTTGAATTCGGTGTAGCGCAAGCAAGCGAGGTGCTTTTAAAAGCCCTTCACATGCTTGAATCTTCATTTTCCGTACGGATTTTAAGCAAATGCATCGGTACACTAATGCGGAGCTTGCAGACATGCATTTCATGTATGGGCTGCACAGGAAAATGGATTAGTTGCTCAAAAAATGTACAGATAACTATTCTTCAATAAGATTCGAGCATTCGAGCTACGTCATCGGGAGTTGCTAGAAAAAATACTTCAAACACTAGAGGATAATCCTTCGACAAGCTCTAGAGCTGTTGAGCGTGCTTTGAGTCTGAGCCATCCAATTGTTTTGAGGACTTTACATGAAGACGGAATGCATCCGTTTCATCGGCAGAGAGTGCAAGCATTGACCCCTGACGATTATTCTCGGCATAACAGCTTTGCTCGCTCTTACCTACAGCAGGCTGCAGCTAATCCCACCTTCCCTGAAGATGTTAATCACTGATGACGCTACCTTTTGTCGGTCAGGTATTTTTAGCATCCATAATTCTCACCTTTAGGCTCATGGTAACCACCACATGGCACAAGAACACAAGCCTACCAGGAAAGGTTTTCCACTCATTTTGAGGCAGGCATTGTGCACAATAACTTAATAGAACCGTACATTATACCTAGTCGTTTAACTGGCCACATACGGCACCTTTCTACAAGAGGTCTTACCTGAACTTCTGCGGTTGCCCTTCAGCTGTTCGCACACGAATGTGTGTGGTTCCAGCACGATGGAGTTCCAGCTCACTTCAGCAGGGACGTCAAGAATCTCCTGGAAGCTGTCTACGGCCAGCATTGGATAGGATGAGGCGGACCAGTTTCTTGCCCAACACTTTCTCCAGATTTTACATGGTTTCTCCGGTTTCTTCTTTTAGGGTCACATTAAAAGCATCGAGTAGGACAGTCTCTTAACATCACCAATTAGATCTGGTTGCCCAATTATATGTTGCTGCCATCGATATAGATAAACAACTGGATAAACTGCTTAATGCTGGGGAAATAAAGCCGTTGCCAGATCATTGGGTGGACAAAAAAAAAATACGGATTGCCGAGAAATGAAAACAAAATCTTGGGTTGTACACAGCAGAATAGTCAATAGTAGACCTTAAATTAGTAATAATGTGCAAAAAAATATCTACTCCAGCACTTTACAAGGTTTCTTGCATTCCCACCCAACTATAAAAGTAAACTGTGATTTGTTAATCATCATCATCAACCACAGCTCATTTTCCCCCTTGCATTGACATCGGAACAGTATATCCAGTTCTTTATCTATATCGATGGTTCCTGCTTGAAATGTGCGTTACATGCTTGACGTTTCTTCTAATGTACGCCAATCCATGCGCCGCCACAATGAATTTTGTATCACTGTTGGTGATCTTTCTTTAAAGAAAATATTGTAAACTGCAATTGATTGTAATTAAATTATTGTTTTCTTTTATCTTTACTTGTCCTTTCACTTTTACCTGTAATTAATACTGCTTTACGTGGTTGTGCTTTAACGTTGGATTTCCCCAAATGCATTCCTATACAAAATCTGCTTACTTAGGTCCCCTCTACCTACCTTTACATTTTTGATTTATAGTTTTAAACCATCCTGTATATTTGAGACTTGGTTAAAATAATTATTTTTCCACCAACTTTACCACAACTAACGTTAGAAAAAACGTAACTACTAAATTCATCATAATTTTGCAATTCTAATCTGTATACAAGAATAAAAAAGAGCTAAATTGTTTCATAACTCATCCAAAGAATTGCTCTATGTTAACAAACTTCTTTTACTCTAAAATAGTATAGGATCTCCCTGGTATTTTACCCCTAACAACATATGGAGATGCATTATATTGAATAACTACTCTGTAATCGATTACTATCTCCTGTTACAATGTAATGGTAAATTAGTCCAAAATTATGAAACAAATTAAATTCTCTTTTAAAAAGAGTAAGAGTTATATAATCTTTTGACTTATTGATGATGTTTGATAGATTTCTTAAATCTTCCTTATTGGTTGAATTTAAAAAATAAATATATTTTAAATTTTATAAACTCAAAGAAATTAGAACATTAACAGTGTGGTAGTTCTGAAATCTAAAAGTTGATCACGACATAAAAGTGTTACATTAATTGCAAAGTTAGAAAAAATAATTCGTACATTTATGTTAAATTTCCTTTCCTACTGACACACCATTCATCAAAGAGTAAGACTAAACTGAGTAGAAAAGAAACTTGAGAAAGATTGATTGCCTTCTTATGCAAATCCCAATGCAAACAACATGGATTATAAAAACGTGAAATATTTCTCCAACATTAAAAGAAATAAAAATGCAAACGATAAAAGGATATAAAAACATCGAGATTATTTTTAATAGTTTTTTAATTTTAAGTACTTGAATAAATATCGTGACTCTAATACACATATTGCGTTTAACATTTATTATAAATTAAATTTCGAATTATAATTCAGATATTGGTTTAAAAATACTTTTTCTCAATAAATAATTGTTATTTTAGTTCGAAGTATAAAAACATTCGAACTTTTTGTATTTTGACATCCCAGATCATTGCTCCCCGAAAGTGATTAATCATAACCTTAAAAAATAAATTATAATTTACTATTTGAAATTATTCAAAGTAAAATTTTTAACTGTATTTCGTAGAAAATAACTTATATCATGATAACATGCAATTTTTTTTTTTTTTTTAAATTTTAAAATTAGTTTTCCTACCATTTTTAGTGGTTTCATTTATAAGTACGATTCGCAAAAAAAATGCATATGTTGCCATATTTTTTATAGAAATTGATGAAAGAAATACGTAAAGGCACATCATAATTTTTGTAATAAGTGTATACAACTTTTTTTTCTTATAAAAGACAATACGTAAAAAAACAGAAAAACTCTAAAAAATTTAAATAGTAACATTACAATATTATTTCCTAATTAGGGTTAATATCAAAAACTATAACAATATGAGTTTACAATGAAGGATTACATATTTAAGTGGTGAAAAGGAAATAGCCGACTAATATTAAAACGAAACATTGGTTTTTTAGTCAAAATTGGCAAAATAATTAATAAATTTTCTTAATTTTTTTTCAAACATTACTTTGTTTGAAGTAAACCATAAATAATATGCAACTTTTGAATCAAACAGTTTTTAACCATTAATAAATAAAGTAATTACACTTTAAATTTCATGGGAGAAAAACAAGGTGACGGGACTAAAACTCAATGAATTTAGGCGGTATCTACACATTTATCTTTTACTAAATAACTTTTGTTTAGAAACTATATTATAAAAGTAATTTATAGGTGTAATATCTGTTTTTTAAATATGTTCGTAAGTTTATTTCGTAATCAAATGCTAACAGTTAATTTAAAGTAAATAGAATAGTAGATATCGTTCATAAAATAATATAATTAGATCTTAATAACACTTAAGAATAGCAGTAAAATGTAAAAAAAAAATCTCTGGAAAAGGGTCAAGTTCTTTTTCGTTTTTCAGCAAAAAGAAGTGGTACAGTAAGCAAAAATAAATAAATCCAAACAATGGCTATATCGTGTATTCGAATTGATAGAATAACAAATTTCAAGTACCGTTGTAAATTTGGAAGGTCTTTATTAATGGTATATAATTTTTTTTATCAAGTCATCTACATATTAAAACTAAACCAAACTTTTAAGAGTTCAATGACAACCCCATAATATTATGCCATATTTAGATTTAGAATTCAAAAACACCCGTCTAAATACCAAATTTCATAATTTTCCAATGAGTAAAAAATGGCAAATTCAAATTAAAAAGAAAATTTGTTTTTTTAGCATAAATTCTTAAATAGTGAATATGTTTTGCAATTTTTGTTTCAAACGATGGTTTATAAAAGGCCAAACATAAATAACATGAAACTTTTGTATTTAATAATTAACAGTTTTATAATAATTAATTATTAATTAATAAAACAAATTTGAATTTTTTTTAAAAAAAGAAACGTGTATTTCTTTTTTGCTTCCATTAGACTTATGGTTGAAAACCTCTTCAGAATTTTTTTCACCCCATTTTGACTTTTGGTTCTCAATATTTTAGCAAAAATGTAAAAAGCTCACTTAGAGACACGAAATAGATTACGTCTTGAAGCATGCAAACGATTCGATTCATTCCTGCTATAAAGAAATTTGCCCTCAAGATCGGCCGAAACATTTTTGCTCATAAATGACGGGTATCTCAACATAATTAACTGAAATTTGGTATTTAAAGTAAATGAAGTATTGTAAATCGAATGAAAACGTAAAAAATAGGGGTTCGTATAGAATTTTTTAAAAATAGAGTTAAATTTACTCAATATACACCCCCCTAGAAAAACAATTTTACACCAGACGTATAGAAAATCTTAAACATTACATTTTGGTGCAAACCGCAAAATTCTACGATAATTAGAACTGAAGATATTGCCATCGTTTTTTTTTTTTTTTTTTTTTTTCCTCTCTCTCTCTCACTGTATCAGAAATACGAACAACGAACAATTTCGAAATCATTGTAAAATGGTAATTTTCAGTAATTGAAGTTTTGTGTGACTTACCTTTTACCAGCGTTCTTATCCGTTACATAGCGCAATTTTGAAACAACGTTTAACTTAATGGTTGGGACATTGCATTATGCCCTACTCACAAAGAGTTGTTTTTTACAGACGTTTTCGTTTGAATTAATTTATCTTTAACTTAATGATAAAACTAAGTATTTTAATGTACTCAAGTTTAACTATTACAAAATATTTATCAATACATTGAATTTATACTTTTAAAAGTTTGTTATTTTTAAAACTAAGTTAGGAATTTTATAGCATAGAAGGATAAATGTTAAGTGTGGCTATAAAACTTTTTTTTTTTTTTACATTTTAACTATAAAACATTTGTTTCTCCGAAAATACAACCCATCAATTTTTTTTTTTTTTTTTTTTTTTTTTTTTTTTTTTTTGAATAATGCATCTTTAAAGAATGTTGCAGAAAAGCGATTATGTAATCAATTTCCAGATATTTTCAGGATATTCTCTTGAGGATTATTTGTTCAATGTATTGTTTTGTATGCAAGCGGACCAAGAATTTTTCCTTCGAGATTAATTCAATTTATTTAAAATATTTTGGGATACAACATGTTTTAAAGTAATTTTATACAAAACGAATGTAAAATTTTATTCAATTGTATTCTTTTTATAAGTGAAATTGTTTAGTTTTCCAGTCTCCAATGCTTGGAGATGTTTTCTGTTACTTTTGAAGAAATTGTTTTTAAACAAAATATAAATGTAAGATTTTAGTATTGCGTGCCTTATTTCGAAAAGTTAGAAAGAATTTTTATGAAATGTAACAAAGGAATGGGTGAAATAAATTTTTCTGAACTATTTCAGCATTTAAACAAAGGTTTAAAATATTCCAAGTAGATTTTGGAATCTCTTGTGATATAAACTAACCATAAGTATCTAAAGTTTATGGACAAATATTTAAATTTGAATAAATAAATTTTGAAAATAAAATATTTTAAAAGTTAAATTCAAATTTTAAAATATTTCATTTTCAATAATGTAATTCTATTTCTTATTACCTGATTATTCTTCTTCTTCTATTTCTCATAATGTATAACTCATACAAAAATTCCTATTTTGGCTTTATAGTGTGATTATCTGGCAAAATGTCCACCTTAGTAAAATGTTGTGGATTAAAATCGTCAAAACTACCCTCTTATCCAACTTCCTCCTTAGAAAATAAACTTTTCAATTCATTAAAACTGTCTAAATCCAATATCATGATATTTAATCCAATGACATAATATATCTTTAAAAGCTTAGTTATAAATCTTTTTAAACTACACTCAGTGGGCCAGTAATCAGCTTGAGAAAATTGGGATTGCTTAAAAGAAATACTTTTTTAGTATAGTTCATCAGATTTGGATATTGTATTATCTTGCTGAGAGATGGAAGACTCCTCAAATTTCCTCAAAGTGCCTAAATTGCAATTTTCTCTTTTCTATTGTGCAGCCATCTACTGTATTCTATCACAACCTCTCAAAAATGTTGGATTATTTCTTATTTCCTTAAATACTTTATATTAACTTCGATTTTTTGTGTATGTATGCTTGTCGATGGGAACGGAATCTTCGGAGGCTTAATTAAACCCTCGCCGTCATCGAATAGGGCTGAAACTTGTCAGATAAGTTCGATGTCGATGGCAAAGCATTCTGTCAAATTTTGGGGCTGTTAATGACACTAAAATGTTGCTTTTACGAAATACTAATAAACAAACTTGTCGTCATCCAATCGCGTTAAAATGGCATTGAACCGATCCTTGTTAAAGCTTTTACCTGTTGCCAATTTTATTTTTAATAAATAATAAAATGACTTTAATCAGTATAAATTAAGGATATTTAGATGTCAGAGCATAAATTCAAGTTAATTTTTAATAAATATATTTTGAAACGTAGTTCACCGCACATTTTGCTGATAGAAAAGTTTTTTGACATCGGCGTTGTGTTAATGAATACAAAAATTGACTATTCATATAATGGATTTTTTCAAAACCCAGTTTTTATGGGTTATATTTTGTAACAGTTAACTTCTATTTCCCAACAATTAACTATTTGAGCAATTGTAAACAAGCTAACAGAAGCGAAGGTCTTAGCTTTTAAATTGATTAATCATTTATTAATTTTGGTTTTGCATAAAGGGTTTAAAAGGGATCGCCACCAAAAGCACATTTCAGTAATTCAGAGTCATTAATTTCAGAGTAGATGGGAACCAAAACTTTGAAGGAAGTCTTAGAGAATCGATTGAACGTGACATTATCAACTTTGACTTTCAATGTCATTTATGAATTTGCTTTCAGTACCTCCTTCTTGACTCTTTGAAAAATCTAAAATCATTATTCCTTAGGAAGGATGTATGTTGATGTACTGCTTTCAAAGGACATATTCCACCCCAACTTTCTTTCTCCGTTCCAGCGTTTTATCCAAAAAACGTAAATCTTCCCTTTGCAGAGGGAACTTGTTAAACCTTCAAAGGAAACCTCATTAGAGAGGGAGGATATGAAATCAATACGCGAAATTTCAATGCGCAGTTTCTCGTTATTTGGTAATTTTCAATGCAGAGGACTTCAATTTGTGCCTAATGAATCCCTATTGTGTCTCTCGCCGGTAAGAGGGTTAATAACTGCATTTTCTGCGTTATGGATGCGAAAAATGAATTTGGATGGAGCTAGAATGAAAGGAGAGGTATTGGATTAGTTTTATGAATAATGAAGAGTGCATCTGGGATTTTGAAAAGTGAAATAAGGAATTATTCTTATTAAGTAAGGTTTGTGTATCAGTTATCGGCAGGATTCAACAACACGGCTGTTCAATTCAAAAACCTAATGTCTGTCAATCATTTACGCTGCAAATATACCAAGTTTCTAAATTGAACAGTCGAATAATCACTTTCATAAATCCCCATGGTGATTTCTAAGGATCCAAGTACATTGTGTTCCAAAATTAGCCGTCGTGTTATTTTTTATTTATTTTCATTTATTTATTTATTTATTTATTTATTTATTTATTTATTTATTTATTTATTTATTTATTTATTTATTTATTTATTTATTTATTTATTTATTTATTTATTTATTTATTTATTTATTTATTTATTTATTTATTTATTTATTTATTTGTTTGTTTGTTTGTTTGTTTATTTATTTAAAAAAGAAATTATGATAATTTAAAAAAACGATATCAAAAAGAAAAAGTTGGTTGGTATATGCGCTCAATGACCTATAGGTGGCTAATATTACGGCTAATCAGGCCCAGATCTACAGCTTAACGTGGATTCCGAACCACAACGAACATTGTGGCATGCGAATTCAGAGTTCTAATCACACAGCCATCAGGTGGGCTCAAAAAGAAAAAGAAAAGAAGTCTAGAAGAAAAATACAAATAAAAATGGAATAAAATCAGTATTTTAGATAAATCTTTTGTATTAACAGTTGAGTACGATTTAATTGCTATGACGAAACTTTTTTTATATGGTTGTGAGAGTTTTCATAAATTAATGTAGATCAGTTTTCTAGTTTTTATAATTTAAAATATAATCACATCTGCCATAGAATTACACCGCAATTATTCATCATAGAATATAAATTTTTCGGTATTCAAATCCAAAAATTATCAAATTCCTTTTCCAAATAGAAGTTTAAATATCCACGTACAATGATAAACTTGCCTATTCGTCAATGATAATTTTATTTTTTCGTCAGTGATTTGAAATGAAAAATTATACAAATTTACACGTTTTTAAAGCGGGTTTAGGCAGTTCAGATAATGCACAGATGAATAAAGTACAATGTGGTATTTAAAAATGCATTTTATGTTACCCAACTCAACCCATTTATTTGTGAATTTTTCATTGATATGTTGTTTTTAACGAAGGCATGTGAAATCCTGAAACTAAATAGTTTATTTTCAATAAAACAGAAATGTGGTAACAAGAAAATTCAAAAACATCACAAGGGGTTTTTTGCTATCGTTTCAAGCTTGTCTGAATGGGGAAGGTAACATTGAAAACATCTCTCTTTAGTATCATGCTTCATCCGCAGTTTCTTTTCTTTATGCATTTATTCTCTCTACCACGAAGAGAAAGGCATGAAACGTCGGTTGCTTTCTCATTCCTTATACTTTGCATTATACATTGGGAGCAAGGTACAAAAAAGGAAATAAAATGCAACTTATTCGCATGTGTTCTACTTGAAACGATTCCCCATGGTTAAATATTTCTCTCACCTTTTGGCCATTGCATAATGATAGGTAAGAAGATCCTTATTCTTATTAGTGAAGGCTCTGGGAAAATATTTATAAAAAAAAAAAAATATTTATAAAAAAATACAGATATTTCTTAAGATTTAGCAGTTTATTTTCTGAAATTTTTTAAACAATTGGCAGATTTATAGTACTATATGTCAAGGAAAGAATACAAACATTTCTTTATTGTCTTTTTCAGATGCAGATTTTGGTATTAAGGGTTCTAATAGTAAAAAGATTTTTCCAAATATAATATTTTTTATGAAAAGGTTGTATCTTATGAAGTGGGGCATGGACAAAAACTTCGTCTGCCCTATAATAAAAAAAAAATTGTTATTAAAATAAAGTATTCACTGTAAAAGCTCTTCAAAAAAAAAAAAAAAAAAAAAAATAATAATAATAATAATAATAATAATAATTGCTCACATTATTTTTTGTGATTAATTAATAGAATGATTGCTCATAATACAAGAGGACTTAGTAATTTTTGGCTTATGCAATAAAAAGTTATCAATTCCATTGAAGTAATTATAGGGGGTCGTTCAAATATTACGTAAGCATGTTTTTGGTAATTTTTGACCCCTCCCCCCCTTGTCAGCAAAAATAAGCAAATCGCATACCCCCCCTCTATAATTACGTAAGCATACGGTACCCCCCCCCCCCCTGCTCCTGATTTTTTTTTTTTTTTTTTTGCATCGTTAATAATCTAAAAAAAAAGTTAGGATTCAACGCAAATAATAAACTTTAACTCGCCTTAAAAGGGAAAAAAATATATTTTTAATTTTTTTTAAATCTTAAGTTTATCACAATTTTAATGGCACATAAATGTAATTTTCATAATCAATTAAGTCTATCTAATCAGATGTTATCCAGGGTTGCTCTAGCCAGTTTTTAATGTCTGAAATTATAGGGTTTCTGGCATCTGATGTTATTGCTTCATCACTTGTTTCGCACAAGGAATCTGGGCAAACTTCCTCTTCGCTTATCCACTCGGTATCTTCCATGCCTTCTACATAATTGATGACGCACATCAGTTCATTTGCTCGACGAGCAGCAATTCTCATAGGCCGAACTAGGCAGGCTCTCTGGCTATTTTCGCCGTGAACAATTTTCTTATGACGAATTGTCGATTTTAGTGAAGCGTGGTACAAACCACATTTCCCACAAGTCCTTGCAGACAATTGTGATTTGATGGATGGACAAAAATAGTCATGGAATTTTCTGTAAATTATTCATAAATTATCTGTATAATTAAAGAAAGAAGATGTCAATTTTAACACAATTACGTATTACCAAATCTAGTATACTATACTTATTTTAGTTTTCGCTACATTTTTCAAAATATTAAATAGTCAAAACCAAGGTGAATATAAAAAATATAAAAAGTTCTGATAAAATATACTTAACATAAATTTATCTTAACATATTATGAATAAATTGTTTATAATTACCTTTATAAAATAATCAAGGAGAAGGGATTTTTTTCTAGTTGCCTTTCGCAACTCTTTTTCGACTCTTTTTAACACCAACACTTCTAGTTCTTCGTCATTTTTAGAAGCATTTTTAAAATGACACCATACCTCATTATTTATATCCTGAATATCTTTCAAGGGTATGTTTGATGTAGACTTTTTAAAAGCTTCAAACAGCTTTTATATAAAATTTCACAAAATGAAGACATATGTTTTTTTTTTTTAAAAAGCAAACAGAAAGCAGAGCAACTATATTTGCTTAATCTTCAAAAAGTTCAAGAAGGATTGCAGTGGAAAAAGAAACTTGTTCAAAACACAACTCAATTTGGAATCTTGAACCTTAAACCAACTACTGTTCCATCTTAGTCGCCAGCCTATCGCCAAGCGAAACAAAAACAAAAATTATCTGTCACATAAGTTAGGTTTAATGTAGGATTCACAACTCCAAACACCCAAAAGAGGGGAATCCCCTTTATTCATTTTGAAACTGCAGTATTTTGCATCATCAATGTTTGATTGTAATTGGCTGAAGGCAGATTACGTCACTCTTATGTGACGTAAGTTTAAATCCATTAGATCGATTTGAATGGAAAGTCACCTATCCTAGAATTCGGTGTACAAAAGTGAAATTTTTTGTAAGTTTCAATTTTTTTTAGAAATAAAGGGATTATTAAATGCTTACGTAAGCATCACTCATACCCCCTCCCCCCCCTTGTCAGCAAAAATAAGCAAATCGCTAACCCCCTCCCCCCCCCCCTTAGGTGCTTACGTAATATTTGAACGGCCCCTAGAAGTAATGGTTTTACTTAAAACCTTCACATAGAACTAAAAATAGTTATTCACTTCATTTCTATATATAAGAGTCTGACTCTGACTAAGTCACTCACAACTCAGAACTAATTCTCTTGCTTCCAATATAGTCAAAACTCTGAAATATAGTAAAAATGCCAACAATGGCAAATATATAGAAATATATGGTATAACGACTTGTCAGCTTGCAACCCTCTTCCAAAATTTATTTATTGGGTATTGTATTGTTCTCCTGGCCGTGAGGCAGTCAAAGCGGTACCTTGATGTGCGTGACGTTGGCAAGCTACCGTTTCCCAAACGATGGATAAGGTTCATGATTGCAATAGTCAAATACGAATCAAAATCCTCAAAATGTACACACATTCCACAATCGCAACTGTAAAATATAATCCAACTCTTACCTGAAAGCTTCATATTTGTGTATGCTTCTTCTTTTTCTCCTAGATATCCTACAATCGCCAATGGCAGCAACACATTGTAATTCTAACAAACAAGGAACTTCTAAGGCAAAAATAGCAATGAAAGTTTATTACAAATCATGATAAAACACAACTTCGTACTAAATTCCATCTTTCATTCAACAAATGCGTGTACCCCACTTTTATACAACATCAATCATCACACGACCATAAAAGCAAATTATTCAAATCAAAACACTAAAAATGTTAGAGTTGTGCGAGTAATTGGTGGATGGAAATCATGATTGCAAATAAACAATAACTCAACTGGTTTTTCATATTATCTTAAAACTCAAATGATTTAGTTAATAAACTCAAAGTACATAAAGTGTACTTGACACCTTTATATATCAAAGTTAGAGATGAGATAAAAAAAAAAAAAAAAAAAAAAAAAAAAAAAAAAAAAAAACATCATCATCAAAATTATTATTTTGTCTCAAGTTAACAATTTTTAAGTAAGTTTATTCTTAGTAGTTAACTATTACAGACTCCTGTAACGATATGTTGGATGTAAAAAAAAAGACCTAACTTGTTCGAGCAGGTTGTTGAACAACATCTCGGCAGTTTCTAAATATAGCCCTCTCGCAGTCTTAAAGCCTTGTTTGAGAATATTGCCGTTGGCAAGAGAAGAGGGGTGAAGGTTAGATAAAGTCGAGGAAAAATGGCGTCTTTTGGGGATATGCGCAAGTTTTTAAAAACTCTCTTTAGCCACCATTGACTGTTTTAACCCCAGTACTTATGATATTGTAGTTTCAATGGCTATTTCTTTCTCTCGAACGCGATTTAGAGCTTAACCCTTTTGGTTGACGAGCTGACATTAAATTGCAGACTCAACTCCGACCTTTGTTGCACAACTTCCCCAAAGTCTTACGTCCCCCATCGAAATAAAATTTAACCCCCCTCGAAACTAAAAATTATTTTCATGAAATTTTGAAAACACATCAGGGTCTTCAATTTTGGAAAGTCTATGAAACAACATCCAAAAATATTTTACAGATTCCTTGGCTTGATCTCTAATTCATTTAAAAATTCGCCTTTAAGTTTTCCAATGTTAAATAGGTTGGTTGTTTTCAGATTATCTGCGCCGTCAGCAACACGAGGGCTATAATGCGCCGAAACATTCGTCATTAGACAAGCCAACATACATTTACAAACACCCATGCCTAACACGGGATTCGAACCCGCAACCTCGCGGTCTAGAAGCTAGCACGTTAACCACTATACCATTTGGTCGGCTCCAATGTTAAATAATAAACATTTCCATAACAAACAAAACAACGCCAAATTAACTTCTTATAGCGTATCCGATACTAAACACATAATCTGAGGCCATTCAAAATACCCAAACGACTTTTAATGCTTTCCGATACTAAAAAAATGGCGTTAAAGAACCCCTCGGAAGTCACCCTATCATTAAATGTATCAACTAACATCAGAAGAGTTTATGTGATCCTTTATCACCCCTGTTAGTCTCGGAACCTTGTCACGAGTTCATATTTTACCAGTTCCCTTTTTCTTGCTCATTAATCTCGACTGCAACTGGAGCCTACCAAGAGGAGTGGAAGTAGAAGTAGTTGTTTTCCCTCCTTTGTTAGTCTTTGTCTTTCGGATTAAAGATGGCGTGACAAAGGAATAGAATCTAAGCGAGAGAAAGGGAGATTAAAGCGTTGGTGCTAAATTCTCCGCCAAGGAAACTTATGGAATGCGATGCCTTTAAATGGTAGAATGTAATTGACGTTTATGTGATCGGGGAGTTCGGATTAGCGCTTCTGAGCATCGTATGGGCTTTCGTGATATTTAATGGTGGTTCGTAAATTATCTGTCAACGAATTCGATGAAATATTTTTTCACTATAAATAAATATAACTGACATTTGTGTAGATATTACAACATGGGCGAAAGGGCATGATTTAAGAGAGTTATTATGTAAGGACTTGTGCAAGTGAAGTTTTGTTAATATATTTGGAAATATATTAATAAATAGATAGAAAAAAGAGAACACGCAAGAAGTAAAAATATTTTTTAGAAAAATCAAGAAGAAAATTTCAATTTTATTAGGCTTTAACAAAAAGTTTATGTAAAAAAAAAATTGGTAGTGTGACAGTCACTCTCAATAAAAGTATTATTACACACGTTTCTATTACGATATCTCAAGTAGAGACACCTTGTAACCAAGCATGTATAATTCAGTGATATTCAATGATCAAAATCCACACCACCCAAACCAACCCTTTTTAAGGTGGATGGCAGATGATAACAAAACAACATAATGATCGAAGAGAGAGACTTGGGCAACAAACTAATGAGAGAACTTTTCACCAAATATCCAATAACAAATCCGATATTTATTTGCAACCAAGATCTAAACTTCACAAAAGTATTGATAGAAGTGCTTTTCCAATTAAATTTTAATGTCATGTTCAGTTGAATTTTTAAGTAGTGATTCTCTTCTTATTGAGAGCTTCAAAGTGATGTTTACACATATTTGCAGTGCTCATAGTTTTGGTTTAATGAATTGCAAATTCCCTTATGATCCCCATTTCGGGTAATTTCGGTTGAATTTCGATATGGAAACCAGGTTTGAACTTTTTTTGACAAATCGCATGCATTTGTGGCATTTACACTATGAATGTTGCTTTCAGACATACGGCCATAGCATTTGTATGCGCGTCTCACTACATTAGTATAGTAAGGAATCTAAAACTGAATGAAAATGTAAAATAACTACCTCGTTCTCGGAACTACCATATGCATAGAGTTCTTAAACATCCAAACAACCGTCTTTGAAAAGAAGAGTTATAATCTAATCAAAAACCTGTTTTATCACATATGTAATTTTCTATAGTTCCTATGATATCTCCATTATTGTGGAAAATATGTTATTGCTATATTCCAAACTTATCCATTACATTAAAGGCATTTACTTTTAGGTAAATTATATTCCTGTGATTTCAATCATGACATCATTGCCAATTTGTTTTAAGGTTCATCGAGTTTTAATTAATTTTAAATGTGCTGGAAAATCGTATATCCATTAACTTAATCTGAGTTAAGTTTAAAATTAATTGACACGCAAGTGTCGAATATCTCATTGAAAATTTGCAAGGTAAATAGTTGAAGTTGATCAACCAAGTTCAAGGAAAGGAATTTCAGTTGAGAGAATAAAATTTGAAAATCTGAGTATATATAGTCTGACGGTTAATTGTAAGTAATTCTCAAGATGATCGTTGAAAATCTTATTGTGCAATTACGGTTAGTTTAAGTTTTAAGGTAGGTTGAAGAACATTAATAGAACATTGAAGAACGTATAATGAAAACTATACTAATTAAATTGATTGTATTGTAATAACAATAATACATATTGTAAAATGCTTCAAAGTTTATAAATCTTATTCAAACAAAAATTAGTAAACTTGATAGTTATATTTTATTACTAGCTAGTAATGAATTGAATAGAATTTCATTCGATTTTTGGCCTTGAACTTTTAAAAATAAAACTCTATCAATTTTAATAAATTATTTAAATAAAATATTAGTAAGGAAATACATAATTTAATCGAACAATAACAGCTTCAACGAAACACAATTTATTCCAGTAACAAAATCTATTTTGACCACAAGGATGGTTATCTGGGATCGAAAGCTTTCCCTTTTTTCAATTCTGCAATGAAAATAAATAAAAAATTAATTCCCTCCCCCCCCCCCCTTTTTTTTTTATTTGTTCTTTTTTTTACTTAATCCTGTTCCAGAGAGGTGGTTCTCTCACATATGTACGCGGAGACAGGTGCTAGTTCACAAAGTCCTTCCTTTCCACTCCCAGCCGGGAGTTCAACCAACCAACCAAATAAATAAAAAACAATTTCACACTTAACTATTTTTAATATACATGTGATTATTTACATGCTATGAATTAAAAAGTGAGAACTCTAAAAGTTCAACTGTCACGTCATCATGTATATGATTTTAAAGTTGCGTTGATTTTAAACTTTTAAAAATTGTTCTTTTTAAATCAGAAATAAAAAATCACCTGAATATTAACCATACAAAGAATTTAAATCCGACGAATGGTAACCCTGTTTTCCCGTTCCCATTCAATAGCCGACACTAAACGGCCTCAATTCGTTAACATTCAATGAGCTTTCTAATCGGTGAACAGTACTTATGCCAGATTTATAACTCCATTGTTATTTACTTTTAGAAGGCTTCGTCCTTTCTAAGAGAATAATAAATTTTAAATATGCTTATAAATTCTTCAAAAGGTAGATTAAAAATTAACTTCAAGATTTTCATGTTATTTACTGAAATTAATTTAACAAAGAAGTTGGACATTTCAGAATCAATGCCATTTATATGTAGAGTTATCTTCATCAAATATTTTACAATTAAATTAACAGTCGACGTTACTCGTCTTTGTAAACGATATTTTAAGTCTACTTATTAAGCAACATATACATGCGAGGTGTCAGGGTGATTGAAGAAAGTGCACTAGGTATTTGAAATTAAAAAATAAATGGGAAGAAAGTGGCGAAAGCAACAGGGATAAATTTTTTACAAAGGTTTTAAATTCTTCATTTGAACACAAAATTAATGCATAACATTAAATTAGTATTTCAGTAAGAAAACCGGTTATCATTTTTGAAAAATCACGATTCAAACAAAAAAACTATCTCCACTTTCTTGCAAACAATCCTGCTGGCATCTATGAACACAAAACAAAATTAGGGTTCAAATACCAATAAGAGACAAAATTAATACACAAATGGAGTGATGGTAAATGGTAGTCGTAGCTAACTGGTCCCGAAAACGTTAAAAAGGACGATATTTGGTTTAAATACCATACACATTTTCTAAATACCTGAACTCTTCTTAATGACATTTCCCTTATTTTCTTTCAATTTTCACTGTTTTTATTATTATGTTTCACTGAAAAAATGAAACAAAACTGACAAATACTTTCTATTGGATACATATCAAAACGCTTGTTCAAAATTGAGTTGCAATATGTCTCCTTAGGTAACTTTTTGCTATTCATTATCAGAGTTAACCCTCTGCGTTATCATCCTTTAGGGTTGAGTCTCCATCTGACGTAGTTATCAACGACATTACGGTGGGTCTGATATTTACAAGTTTGTTACTCAACAGTCTGCGTTTCTAACTCAGACACGTGTACTTTTATCATTAAGTGACGTATTTCCTAAGTAAGAGAAATGGTACCTTTGATCCAGACGTGATGGCAAGTCAGACTGAAAATGTCAACTTTCATATCAGACAACGAATTACTACGTTGTATTTATTTGGTGCTGCTTCCCTATACGTTTTGGCGATGAATTCTACGAATGAGGTGATAGTTTTAAATTAAAAAAAATCTACATCGAATTAAAACTTAACTTGGTAAAGGATATATGTGATGCACAAAATCGTAATTTTACGTTCAACTATTTGAAAAATCGAGGTAGCATTCTTAACTGGAGCAGTTTCTTTTCTTTGACAATTCTCAAATTTTTTAATGTTATGATGTTTTTAATGCTCTTTATTACCACTTCTCTAGTAATAATAATCACTTCGCTAAGTAATAATAATAGAACCTATAGAATACTAAAGAAATAAAACATTCGGTAGCAATCAATCGAATATTTTTATTCTCGAATTAACTATTACACAAGCTTAACTTCTAATTTAGTTTGCAAATTTTGGTTGTCTATTTCTGCCACTGTGAAGTACTTATTACAGACAAAATATTATCGCATTTTTGAAATGCGATAATTTTAAGAGGTTGAAACCTCATCGCTCATGCCCTTCTTCAACCCCACAGTACCAGCGAGAAGACATTGAAGCTAGGCTTATTTAATGTGCTCCATCCACTAGTATCGTATGCAGCTTAAATAGTGGTTTATGCCACTAATCAGAAAGCTATCGTTTTAAAATAAATTGGGGAAACTTAATTAAATACCTTAACAGCAATACTTTGGCATTTAGCAGAATATTTTGTAATTTATGGAGACAGAAAACTCGTTTACAAGTAAAGGGTAAATATGAGAGTAGTCAAACTATCGATACTTTTTAATACAGATCATTTTTAAATATGAAAGATTTCGCCAAAAGTGACAAATAAGAAAGTTTGAAAGTGCTGCCATGAATGTGCCGACGATAAAAATAAATATTTATTATCCCTCTTAAAGAGTTTCTTCCCGAGTTTATTACGACTTTTCTACCTCTTCTGAACTCAAGTATTTTCATAAATTGGAAGATACAGAGTCACTAACACTCAATAATGCGTTCAAAATTCAAAACTTAAAAATAAAAAATACAAACGAAAAATCTCTTGTCTTTCGGAAGTAATACATTTTAACGAGTTTCCAAATAGGCGATAAAATTCCCATAAAAACATCAGCAAAGTCTTCAAACGAAATTACATTTTCTTTGCTGTAGGCGTCGCCTTCGATAAAAATATATAAAAAAAAAACTGTCGTTGGCACAAACCTCCTGAATAAATGCGCGCTATTTTCATTTACAGCACCAGATAAAAAGGTTGAGTTAGAATAAGGATTGTGTTTACCCTCGATAAATTCCCGCCAATCTTTGGCTCTTCCAACCGACCAAAAACAAAATGGCGTTATCGCGTTTTTGGAATCCCTCTTTTCCCCCCTCATCGTTTAATCTCATTTGATGAGATTTTAGCACCTAACCTCCAAGTAGTGGAGTTCTTTTGTTTGTCCATTTGAGAAAGAAGCAATCGCGTTGTTGTGTGCCATTCTTCTCTTGTTTGTGTTGGTGCACGGAAAACAAGAAAACCGAATAAAAGAACAAGCGGAGGTTGCGGCTATGCTGTCTATTGAGCTTTGATGAGCTGTGGCGAAAGATATATTCTTTTCGGGTTCTTCTGTTATTGCTTTGCCTCTGTGAGATTGAAGTCAGACAATTTGTGTTCTAATCAATAGCTTGAACGTAGTTGTAGTCTTTCTGTAGCTTTTCTTCTTAACGTTTGTTTTGAAAGAAAATTATGAATGAAACTGGATAGAGTTGGATAGAACTGGAGAGAGATAAATCAATATGGATAGAAAAAGATTTACCTTTCTAACCATTCCCTGTGAGAATGTTAGATTAGTGAATAAACAATTGCCCTTACTAATTCTTAAATTTAGTTCTAGATATTCTAGAATATTAGATTAATCAAGATAATTCTAGAATTTCGGTTATTTTGAAAACACGAAAAATCAAATCAATGTGATTAGGTCTTTTGGGTGTAATAAGCAAATATATATATATATATATATATATATATATATATATATATATATATATATATATATATATATATATATATATATATATATATATATATATATATATATATATATATATATATATATATATATATATATATATATATATATATATATATATATATATATATATATATATATCGTAATATTTATACAGGAATTAGGGGCTCTTTTTCGTTGAAAAATAACTTATTTGCTTATTTGTATCGTTTCGTTGTATGGGATTTTCTTAGCGTCATGCGAAGTTATTTGAGATAAATAACTTATAACTAAAAATTTTCAAGTAGTTGTTAAAATTTTAGTTTACATTAACGTAAAAAATTTACATCTCCAAGATTCTAATTAATTGCTATCAAAGAATGTTGCGTCTCGAACGAATATTAATATTTTTAGGTAATAAATTAATTGGGTTAAAATTTAGACTGATTAAATTTTGATGTTGCCCTGGAGCCACGCTAAGTATGAAGGGGTAATTTTTTTAGAAAATAACTCAATCTACTCTGAAATTATCCTCTGATAGATCTCAATAGTAAAAAAAAAATTGAATTCCCAAAACAAATAATCTCAGTCATTTATCTTTATTATGCATGAATTTAATTTCAGATATTTAACTCAATTAGTCTGCGCGTGTTTAAAATTTCTTTTTACAATAAGTAAATTACTATTCGTGATTTTTTTTAATCTTAAAGCTATATATATGAGACTTTCATTTTAAAAAATAGCTGAGTATAAGTATTAGTATAAATATTGTGTTTTACAGTTGAACTCTATGTTAAATGCAATTTATTTAATTAAAAAGAGTATACTATACTACTTCTTTTAAAAAATAGAGGAGTGAAACGCCGCACAGTTTTCAATTACACTATAATACTTGGTCACTACATTTAAATTTACGTGGAATAATGTTCTTACCATTTTCGAATTTTCATTCATTTGAAAAAAAATGGCTAGTTTGGCTATAATTCTTACATGAGCAAAAAAAAAAAAAAAAGTGCCAAAATGTCGAAATTGGCGATATACTTTTCAATAATTCTTGCATTATCCTTTCTTGTAAGTGAAACACAGGAACGGTGACAAACTGTCGTTGATGAGCGGTACTCAAGGGAAGAGAATTCTGTTAAATATATTCATTTTTTTAACTTTTTACACCTTTACAGCATTTTTACTGGATTTTGGAGAAAGGGATGTTTATAACTCCTACGTTCTCTTCATTAGTGATATCTATTTGAGAACATTGGAGAATGCTAGAAAGTAGTACTATCCTTGGATGTATCGATCATTCTCCTAAAACTTCAACTTTGCTGCTCCATGTCTATAAAACCCACATAGGTGTAACGAGGGGGTGGGGGGGGGATCAACGCTCACTATGAGTTAATAAATGAATCCTCACCCCCCCCCCCTTCCCCATTAGGATGAGAAAAGAATTAAGCAAATATACTGCATCTTTCCCCAACCCAACTCTTTGTTGATTATTACTCAAATTATCCATTAAATTTTATTATTGGGTTAACTCAGATATCAGTGTTTTACTAAGATAATCAAAAGCTATTCCACACTGCAAGACTATTCATATATTATTCACCAGAACAACAAACTTGCCATTTAATATACTATTCAGGGCCGTAGATGGGGTGGGAGACCGCCCACGAAATGACCCCCCCCCCCTCCCCTCGAAATTATGTGAAACCTTGTTTCACCTCTTCCCCTTCTATTTTTGTGTAACTTTTTATAAGTATTTGCATTAAAAGTTATTCAGGTCATCGATGTAATATGAGATTGAGTCCCTTGATTCTGCAAAAATTACAAATAAAAATATCTGCTTTATGTTGTTAATTAAGTCTTCGACCATAACTCCTCCCCCCCTAAAAAAAAAAAAAAAATCCTGGCTACGGGCTTGGTACCATTTGACGATAACTATAGCTACGCGCTACACCCATCCGAAGCGGACTCAAACACTGAGCAATAACTGAATGTGAACTAGGCGAGTTTAATTTCGCACAACTTTCAATTACACTATAATACGGGTCACTACATTTAAATTTAGTGTGAAATAGTGTTGTTATCATTTTAATTTATTTGAAAAAATTGCCAGTTTAGTGATCTTTAACGATAATTCTTACATCGAACAAAAAAAAAAAAAAAAACGTCTCCAGAATTGCGAATGTGACAATATACTTTTCATACCTTTCGATAATTATTACAATATTCCTTCTTTTAAGAGAGATCGAGAGGAGGAAAACGGTCGTTGATAAGCGATGCTCAAGGAAAGAGAACTCTATGTTGAAGACACTCGTTTTTCATCTTTTTACACCTATATAGCATTTTTATTACAATTTCGGAGGTGGAAATGTTTAGAACATCTTAAGAGGAATTACTATAGAGTTTGATCAAAATCGTTAAAGCCGTGTTTTAGTAATTACTAAAAAAAATGTGATTTTTTTTCATGTTTTGCGCATGCGCAATAATGACGAAAACCTTAATGACAGGTTCCTTGGTTCCAACTAACCTGTACTCCAAATTTGAACATCGTCGGTCAAATATTTCGGGAGTTCGAGTTATGCTGCCCACATACACACAGACATTTTTGTATACCACTTTTTTCAGTCAGGATGTTCCAAAACGTGGTGAAATCCAAAAAATTCGAAATATTTATTTTGATAGAAACCAATACTTTTATAAATTAACATATAGGTAATTGAAAGTAATTAAAATGAATGCAAGTAGCAAATGCAAAATTCAAAGTGAAACACTGTTTTTATTTTGCAAAAGAAGAAAAGATGAAAATGTGGTGAAAAGACTGTTCAAGTTAAGAAAGAATCCACAGATAGCGTAGTTGATGAAGAAGAAGAAATTACAATTTTATCTGCAGATTTACACACGCCGACGATCCTGATATCATTATGTATATAAAAATATAATGTAATATAAACATTAAAAGACACATCTATTTAGAAAAAATTCTATTTAAATATTTATGGAAATTTCTGTAATGTTTAATTTTGGCAGTGTATGTTTGAAGTATTTCGTATTTGAACGTTAAATAAAATGATTTTTTTCTTTTTTGCCCGACTCTTCCCCCTTTTCTCCCCAATTTTTTTTTTTTTTTTTTTTTTCATTTG
Source organism: Linyphia triangularis (assembly GCA_963978545.1). NCBI lineage: Eukaryota > Metazoa > Arthropoda > Arachnida > Araneae > Linyphiidae > Linyphia > Linyphia triangularis. Next base: position 56,354,179 of record OZ021729.1, read on the forward strand.
TGCAGCAAGCCCATGTATTTCGAAATTAACCCCCTCCTTTTCATCATCTTTAGTTACACCTATGAAAACCCATAATGCACCCCATTTTTACACATATTTTTGTAATATGCCCTTAGTATCTTTCAATAGAAATGAAATGTATTTTATTTATATTTTTCTAATAAATATTTTGGAAAACCACACAATTAATACTAAAATGTCATTATGATCCACCGTCCCTTTTCATAAATTTGGTCTGTAATATGCACACTGTATAAAATTTAATGTTTATTTTAAATTATTATTCTTGTTAAATATCAATCACTTAAAAGCTCAAAATATATAGAGACTTCTTAAAATGTATTAAAAAGATAGTGTGATTTTTTTAACTTGTCTTTTGTGTTATTACCATGAAACAGATTTCACATCATTTCTTTTCCACTACATGACACTACTGATTCAAATAATTATATATGAGAGCAGCAGACATTTTATGGTTTTGATTGAAATAATGCTGCTTGAAAACACTTTATATACCTTAGTTAGGATTGCTGAAGTTTATGGTTAGTAAAAATATGTTTATTTCTGTTATGTCCATCCTTAATGTAATTCAATTATTTTAAATTCCATTTATTAATATTATGTTATATATTCTTTTGTTCGATAAAATTATGTTCTAAATTTTTACTTAAAAAGTTATCGTTCTTTACTTAGTGATGACTAAAATATGGTGAAATGTCATTACTATCCATCATTACCAACCTTATCCCTAAATGTTTATGTTCTTATCTAATTAATTTTTAGCATTTTATTGATGGACTTCTAAGTATTCGTTTTTTATACTTTGAGAAATTAACTGTATTGTAAGTTTATGTTAAGTAGGAATTTTTTTATATGTTTTCCATTCTATAAAAATAGTAGCTATACAAAAATATATTTTTTATTCAATAAATTAAGCTGAAAATGAAATATTTGCTGCATTTATCTTCATACTTTGGAGTGGATGAAGTATGGGGTGTCATAACTTTTGTTCACTGCATAATTATTGTCCTAAAAAAACTAATACAAAGCAATGGTTTCATGATTTAGGATGGTAATGATATTTTACAACTCTAAATTTGCAACTCACTAGAATGCCCTTTCTAGGAATCTTATATGTCCTCAAGTGCGATGTTTCCTGAAAGATCCAGAGTAATCCATGTGGCAAATGACTTAATTTCAGTATTTTAGTTTTATTTGACGTGGAAATGGCATACGATTGGATTTGGAAGTATGGCACTGTTAAGAATATACACAGGATATGTCTTCTTATGATCTTTCCCATATTTTTACAGATTTAAAAATAAAAAAAAAACTGTTTCCCTTTCGCTCTGGTGACATATTCTTTTAATGGTTTTAATCCAGACGAATGCGTTTTTAATGGAAGCGTCCTTAGAGTAGTTTTATTCATCATTAAAATTAATGGCAATATTCATCAATTCCTGCAATACATTTCTGATTTTTTTTTTTTTTTTTAAATTTGTTGACGATTTCCAGATTTATTATGTTGGTGAGGACATGGGTTTTATTTATAAGACAATTGCAACGTACAAAAACAAATACTACTAACTATCGAAGCAGAATGGCTTTGTTATCGTCGAGAAAAAACTGTAGCTATCCGTTTTTATCACATATGAGAATTATATCCAGATCCAAATAATTTTTTAGATTACAATCCCATACCAGTTGATAATGAAGCTAAATTCTTGGGTATGGCATTTGACTCCAAGGTGAATTCTAAAACACATGCTAACATATGGAAAACAAAATATCCTCAATATTTAAATAGTGTGAAGGTAGGCATACTTCTTAAGGAGCTGATCGAACGGCCATGATGAAAATTTAAATATCGTTGATACGTTCAAAGCTTGATTATAGTTTCAAAATTATGGCTCTATCGTTAAGACTTACTTGAAACAGCTCGATATAGTGCATCAGAAAGGCATTTGCATTAGTTTCGGTGCTATTAGAATGTCCTCAATAAATAGTTTATTGTCGCTAACATTTACACCTTCATTGGAGTCCAGACGATAGACACATGATCATAATTATATCTATAAGATTAAATGTAAGCAATTTCACTCAATGCGTAACAAAATAATCAATCCTGTATAAGGTACTTTATTTTCTAACAAACAATTTTGAATTCCAGCTTTTGCTTTTAGAATAGGAGAACATAAACTTTTATGGTATTGATGACTTTCCTGTTCTTTGCAGAGGAGATACACCTCCACCTTGGAGTGATAAGAATTTAAATTTTATTCATGACTGTGGGCATTTGCATAAGTAATCTACCCTCATTATGTCTTTACTCAGGTTTTTTTTTTTTTTTTTTTTTTTTTTATTATATTCAATATTACAATGAATATCATGCACTTTTTACTGATTGAACTATATTCCATGATTACGTAAGTGCAGCTCTGTGTTTAACAATCAAACAATTGCTAACAGACCCTAAACCTTTTGCTCTGTATTTACTTTAAGATTATATACAATACATATGGCAATGATGAAAATTTTTAATTTTATAAATTGAAAGTGTATTATTTATACAGACACTAGGAGTTGTATTGAGACATTACAAAATTATCTTTTGATATCTATTCTTATCATTGCATACTGTAGACTTATGAGTCAGTCTCAAACAGCAATCGTTTGATTTGATTATTATTATTATTATTTTTTTTTTTTTTTTTGCCGGATGCCGTCCTATGGGTATATGGGAATTTTGCTGATACTGTCGCGAGAGGCGTTCGCTTTGTATCGGACAACTTTGTCCCATTAAGTGATATTAAGCAAGCAATAAAACAAACCAAAGGAAAGCTGTGGGAGCTTCAATGGAAGAAACAAATCCATAATAACTTGTATTCAATTAACCCAAACATTAAATCTTTTAAACCAATATTTTTAAAGTAGCATAAAGATGTTATTTTGACGAAATTGTGAATTGGTCACACACGCTTTTTGATATATTTTTTTATATATATATTTAGTATGATATATTTTGATAACTTAATCTATTTAGTTTGAAATGAAAATTGCTAAATAAATGAATCTCTTAAGATATAATTTTTCAAACCAAAATATGTTTGGTGGAGCTTAGTCAATTGCGGCTTTTGTGCGATTAAAGCCATCCAACCAAACAACTAATCGTCTTGGCGACCAGCACGGGAACGAAAGATCGCAAAATTTCTTGATTAACTTTTAACAGTTTACAAAGCCACCAAGATTGTTTAATCGCTGCCAATAAAGTAATATAAAATATAAATATTTCTTTCAATAAAATGCTCACTGAAAAACTTTTGCCAGTAAGGTGATAGATAAAATCTTAAATTTCATTTCTACCCCCAATACTGTTATTTCACAAATATGCATTGCTACTCGAAACTGCTCTTTTATTCTTCAAACTAAAGAAATCTAAAACTTACGAAAGAAAATAATTCCTACAAAAGAAGATTAAATCATTTTTCTAAATTCAAAATTCTTGCTTGTTCATCCTTATTAGATTATGTTATCAAAAGGACAGAACCATTCGATGCCAAAATTTCAAGCAGTCGCAGCAACGCCTCTTAACCGAAAGCAATCTCGTAAAATGATTCCGGATACCCACGAAAAGAAATATAATGAAGCAAAACAGGGTAATAACGTACAAGAACAAATGGTGCTTGGTATAATGCTGCCATGCAATAAAAGCCATCTGCTTTTTCATAAGCATTTCGGTATTCATTTAAGCATGTAACTATGGAAACCAATGTAGGACAGTTCTTGTTACGAACAGAAATATATTCCTCGATGTTTTCATATTTAATTTTCTTTCTTCATCACATAACGTAGAGTTTAAATAGAAATGCAAATACTTTCTTCCATAACCATGATTGCAAGTTAAATACGAAAGCTCTTTTTTATAATACAAAGTCATATTCATTTTAGCAATCGGAAACGAATTGATACATTAAGGGGTTATAGAACACAACAATTAAAAATCTCAAATTTTAAAGAGATTGTTCTGAAAGATTTTAGATTGGTGTATTTTAATTATTGTAGTTTAATAAAGTATTTTATAATAAAATAAAAAAATAAAAAATGGAAAAATAAATGTGTACAATTTTGACTGTTTTTATTTTTGATATAAGTCTAAAAATAATACTTCAATATACATTTTTTTATATTGAATTATTCATAAAGAATCATAGAATAAATTACCTTTTATATTTTTCTTAAATATCATCATAATTTTTTTTTTTTAAATAACATTTCACTATTTTTTTTTTCTAGAATTTTTGAAATTTAAAAAGACAAATTAAAGAAATATATTTAGATAACACCTGTACAAATTTTCATGCATTTATAACATACAGTTCTAGAGTATATCCTTTCAAACTTCAAGAGAAGAGGAAAATGTCATCACCAAGGAACTGGACTTTTAAAATTTTGAAATAGCATGATTGAGAAGCATCGGTCATGTTACTAACTACTCAATATTAAAATTTGTAATTCAGGTATATATATATATATATTAAACAGTAAAAAAAATTGTAAAAAGTGTGCGAATTTAGTGTCCTATACCCCAAATTAAACATGTTTAGTCCTATTCATATGTTTTTCTATGTAAACAATGGGGCATTAAAACATTCGAATATTTATTTGATGTTCTGTATTATCTTCCGTATAAATAAGGCATTCGAGAAGAATCGTTAACATGTGTCTACCTCATAGAAAGAATTCTTGATATTAGTATAAAATCTCTTACAAAATTTGAAAGAAAAATATGTGGGTATTTTTACTACACATATAAATGTTTACAAGCAAGTTTGTAAATACTTCTTAAAAAAATAATTATTAAAAAAAATATATATATATGAAACGGTTATATGCATTGCCATGGTTTATTGACAATTGTAATTTTTTAAACTATTTTGAGCTCGTATTCATTGCGTTTACTAAAGTTGATAGAATCCATTGTTATTATTGACAAGGAGTTTATCTGTCAAATTTCCTCGGATGGATGACGACGACTTAATTTGCATTCCGAATCGGCAATAGAAACGTGTGAAAAAGGAGCTTAATAGAATGCATTATTATCCACAAGATTATGTTTCAGATCTATTGGATGACTGCAAGTGGGTTAATTAAAGATATGAATATTTTCGTGCCACAAACAAGCACACAAAATCGAAGTTACTATAAGAGATTTTTAAAGAAGCACCAGTTATTTTCAGAGGTGTGAGCTCGGGATTCTGTGAATAGCAACAAAATGGCGCTCTCGGTTACGGATATAATTACAGAAACTCGAAATTTTCGAATGACAACAACCTACTTTTTCCTGTCGTAAAATGATCAGCGCATTCGAAATCCCTAAAGAGTGTTGGAACTATCACATGCAAATTGGACCCGACTGGCAGCATGTAAATCTGGCTTGAATAAGCTGGAAAAGATTTCTTTCGAAAATGGCTTCTTTAATTGATAGATGGCTTAAAGGTTACGTAAATGGGCTTTCCAAGAAAAATCTTCGTATCCACTAAAGAACTGTAAAAATAGAGGTTATTACATTCCAAAGAAAAGCATTTTTTTTCGACATATTAAATTTGAATGGTTAAAAACTTCTAGCTGAAAGTAAAAATTGAAAAATGGCCGCAAAGCCGCATCTTGAGACTGTCCGAATGTTTGTAAGTAACAAAAAAGTGTAGTCTCTAATTCTAAAGAAAACCCACCGACTCAAAAATCCTTGGCATCGCAACAGGGAATGTCTTCTTTCTTGTAAGTAAAATCATCCATAATGATTTGAAGTTAAAATAGATGTCTAATCCTCAAGATCATCTGCTTTTATTAAATCTTAATACAGAAAGAAAAACAAACTTATATAACAAACACTTAATTGTTGATTAGCGGAAATTGGTGAAAACATTCAATGAAGGATGGGTGACTGCAATAGAAATAAATGAGTTATTTTCTATTGGTCAAGTGACGTAAATGACCTTAATAAATGACTTTGTCAATATACAGAAAAATTTATAATGTCGTATCATGACAGTTACTACTAGCTTTTGTTGCAATGCTGCTAAAAAATATTCTAGTAAAGCTAGAATTAATTCATAATAGAGTATTTTGGAACCCATTTTCGAAGAAGAAATTTCAGCCTTATAGAAAAAGGACATCAATAAATTCCTTCGGACAAAGCCTATAGTCGCACACCAAAGTCAACTGCCGCTTTTATTTCGCAAAGAAATAATCAGAAATAGGAATAAAATGTATAAAATGAAATGAAATTCTGAAAAATCACCTGACACTTTCCCTGTATGGACTTATGCGCTTTCGATTTCTTAAAATGAGTCTTAAGAAAAGAACATCTAGTGATACTAAAAGGACTTTAAGAAACAACCCAAGAGGAATGGGGTTAAATTTACACGATGCACGAATGAAAAGTATTATAATTCGAGCTAGAGCTGTCGTCTAGAATCAATGCTATCAGTTAGAAACCTTACGCCTCAAAGAAATACTTCTTTATGCATAACAATTACTGATTGAAATCGTTTCCATACAGTGCAAACGACCTTCTGTAAGTTATTTTAATATACAATAACATTATTTTAACTTAACAAAAATACACGAATGCATTTCAGTATAAAATTGTAGTTAGTGTATACATTTCTTTTAAATTTCTATTTTCATGAATTTCTTTGTGAATAGCGATTACACAGGCTTGAAAATGTTGGTAACACCTGAGTAAACGAAAAACTTCGAGATGGTTCTCAGCTCGTGTTAATCTCCAGATGGATTCTTCTCTTTATCTTTTGTGAAAGTCCCCACACGGGGATATAAAAACCGCAAGGACATCAAATTTTTGTCATTTAGAGGGTTACAGCCGTTTTGAAAGCAGCTCGGCGCTTATTCTCTCCAGTATGAATTATCGCTGTACCTGAAGTTGCACGCACTGAGGATTTTGTTAAATCTTGATAGCGAGTTTAATGTTGTTCAGAGACATTTTGTGAATTTTTTATACAAAAATTATCCGTTCTTATTTTATAAAAAGCTATGTCCCATTTTCATAAGGATAATATAACCAACTCTATCTCACCTAGTAACTCATTAATTTCACTTGTAGAAACTATATACAAAAGCAAATCATACCCATCATGAAATAAAAGTATTAAAAATTAATAAATAAATATTTATCGGTACATAAAATATTTTTACACATTTCAAGTATACGAATATCCTATGCGAAAGTTAATGTATAGATTTATCACAATATAATCGATTAATTTTAAAACATTATCATTTAATTTCAACATTATTGATATGATCGATAAAAAATTAATATGATGAACAATAAAAAATCGATAAGAAATTATAAGAGGAACGATAAAAAATCGATAAAAATTAATATGAGGAACGATAAAAAATAATATACGACATCGATAAAAAAATTATATAATAAAACAAGGCAAAGTATTGTCAATTTGTTATTTGGAATGGAGAAGACGAACAGTGTTTCGTTAATTTTCTGGTGGCAGTCTTGGAACAAGAGCGTTAAATACGTTAATAGCGTTAAATAACAAGAGCGCGAATATTTTGCATAAAATTATATATATATATATATATATATATATATATATATATATATATATATATATATATATATATATATATATATATATATATATATATATATATTTCAATACCATGCTTTGATCTGGTGGTGAAATGCGTTGACATCTTACATCAATTCATAAAAAATATACAAAAAGAACACAATTTCGTTCCCGTCATTCACATGCAGATGCAGAATAGTAGAAAGAGAGAATACAAAATAAGTTGAATTTTGGAATACGAAAGTGAGTGGTTCTTCCGAACACCGTCGTTCGTGCTTCGAATGCTGGATTGTTCTGAAATCTCTCCTTTTTTTTAAATGGCTAGGGAAGGAAGGTTGTGTGGCACTAGCCGACGTGTCATGAGCGCATCGGGGTAAAATGGTACCACTAGCGCACAAACACCTGTTTATAAGGGGAACTAAATCCGCTACAAGGTAACATGGTACCAGAAGCGCACAAACTCTAGTTTCCCAGGGGCTCACTTCTTCATTTTACAGGAGCGAACAAAAACAGATTTATTCAACTATGTAAACGATAGGTTTTCTTTATTTTAAAGAGACAAATCTCCAAAACTGTATTTTTTTGCGGCTAAATTTGTTACTCAGTGTATGCAGTACATATTAATAGAACTTACAATAACAAAATACGCATTTTTATGTTTTTATTAGATACTAGGTTTTTAAATTGGTCATATTTCTTATGATGAAAACGTTCTGTTTAAATTAGAAGTTTCATTCCGTTGCACTTTTGGAGCTTATTTTAAATTCTGATAAGTTTTTGGTTTTCATATGTTCAGTTTGATTGCTTTATTTAGAGTTCCTCATTTCCACTGTGTTCTGTATTGTTGTAAATTTTACATTTGCCAATAAAAGGGCCTGCACGTTTGCAGTTTTACATGAATGCTCATCTTTTAATACAATCAGAATGCGACATTTTTATACTTATCATCCCCATTGTTTTTAATTTTAAGTTCACCACCTCACATATCTATTTTATATCAAATGGAACATATCCATATTATACAAAACGGATATGTAAGATGGTGTATGGACATATCCATTTATATTAAAGACATATCATAAGTTTGATGGAAACATTGAAAAAATAAGAATATCCAACGGATGAAAAAAAATTTCGAAAATATTTATAGTAACTTTAAAAAAAAAAAAAAAAATGCATTGGTTATACCTTAACGAGTTTTTACGTGAATGTTTTTAAGTTGTTGTAACCTTCTTCTTTCTTGCTTATTTTGAGGCTAAATTTAGCTTTGAATACTAGCGAAAATACTTCTTATTTGTAAGTATGCGTAGATTCAAAATCAGAGACCTTTTTGAATTGTGTCTGAAAGAATGTTCTAATGATGATAAATCCAACGCAATTTTTAATCACATATGTAAAACTGTTGGGGAAATAATAAATTTTTCGACTGAGAATGATATAAAACAAAATTAGACGCGTGTACAGTCATTTTAGAAGTTTCAAACAAGTCTAATTAATTCATCCACATATGGGCATCCAAGCATTCCGTCTTACAAAAAATCAAGCAGATCGAAAAGGTGAGATGCGGTTCAGTTATTGAATGAAAAAAAAAAAAAAATGCGATTCTTCTATAATTATACAAATTGCTATTATGGCGACACGCAAAAAAGGCTATTATTATTTGGCAGCAATTTTGAAAAGAAGTCAAATTAAGTCCATCACCGCCAGCTAAAATGAAGAAAATAAATTTTTGTAATAGCGTGCAAAAAATTAAACTTTTTAATCATTTGGAATCAAAAATAGTGGCGAAAGTATCACTTTTTCGACAGGAATGCGGGAAAGTAACTTTTTCGCACTAGTATGAAAATGAAATTTCTCGCACGCCTCGTGCGCAAATAACATATAGTCTTGCCATTGGAATGACATATTTTCAGAAGAAATTCCTTGACACGAATTGGCAACATTAATAAATATATATATTAAAAATATTTTTTGCCCGTAATTATAAAAAATATTGAATGCAACACATAGGAAGAAGGTTCATCGTTGCACAAAATCGAGCTCGCTTCGTTCACTGAAAAGTTCATTAACACATAAGCACAGGCTTACTTCACACGTTGAAAAGTTCATTGCTATGCAAGCATAGGCTCGCTTCGCTCGCTTAGAGGTTCATTGCTGCGTAAGCATAAGCACGCTTCACTCATTAAAATCTAATTGCTACGTAAAGCCTTAACAAAGAAACAAAAAATCTCCGTTAATATCCCGTTAATATAATACCCCTTTAAGATTATTTTAACACTTGTTTGTGGAAAGCAAAATTGGAAGGCCAAAAGTACTTATTTAGAAACTTTCAGAGCTTTAGGCCTATAAAAATTGCTTTTTGTGAAAATATTAATTAAAAAACAAATTAAAATGTTAACCTTCTTTTTATCAAAAGTCCAATTAGAAGGCCAAAACAACTTGTATTAAAAATTTCAGAACTGTAACCCATTTCGAAATAGTTTTGTGAAATATATGTTAAAGTTAAAAAAAAAAAAATTTAAAAAAAAAAAAAAAAAAAAAATTAAAGTTCTGTTTTTCAAAAGTCTAATTAGAAGGCCAAAATTACTTATGTTGAAAATTTCAGAGCTGTAGCCCAATTAGAAATTGCTTTGTAAAATATTTATTAATTAATTACAAAAAATCAGTTAAAAAAGAACTAAATAAAATTTAAAATTCTCTTTTTCGATAGTCTAATTAGAAAACCAAAACTACTTATTTTGAAAATTTCAGAGCTGTAGCCCAATTAGAAATTGTTTTGTAAAACATTTATTAATTAATTAAAAAAATTAACTAAAAAAGAACTAAATAAAAATTTGAAATTCTTTTTTCAAAAGTCTAATTAAAAGGCCAAAATTACTTATGCGGAAAATTTCAGAGCTGGTAGCTCTATTAGAAATCGTTTTGTAAAATATATATTAATTAATTAAAAAAATTAATTTAAAAATAATTAATTAAAATTTTAACATTCTGATTTTCAAAAGTCCAATTAGAAGGCTAAAGCTACTTATGTTGAAAATTTCAGAGCTGTATCTCTATTTAAAGTCACTTTGTAAAAAAAAATTAATTCAAAAAGAGCTAATTAAAATTTTAACATTCTGTTTGACATAAGTACAATTAGGAGGCCTAAACTTCTTATGTTGAAAATATCAGAGCTCTACTCCAATTTTAAGTAGGTTTCTATAGATTCACAGACAGACACACAGCTTGTTTTATTATTATAGATAACCAACGCATTATAAAACACCATATAAGTACATTTATTGTAAACTGTGTATTTTTTCAAACTTTTTATTTAAAAGCTTATAATTAAATAAATATTGAAGCCAGATTCACAATTCTTCATGTCTCGCACATCCGCATGTCCGTTCTAATAACATCCTAATTAGTCATTTTAATTGCAATTAGCTAATTAAAAAAATTAATGGAAGAATAAAGTTTATGTTTAAAAATGCATCATTTTTAATTTTGATGTACTGTTAAGAAGTTTGAAATTATAACATAAAAATTAAAAAATGGAGATCCTACCCTCTGCACATAAACTAGCAGTTTGTGCGCTCATGGTACCATTCGCTTGATAAATGAGAGGCAACTCTCTTCCCCCCCAAATACTGCAGGTGTTTGTGCGCTCTTGGTACGATGCGCTCATGACACGTCGGCTCGTGCCACGACACCGGAAGGAAACACATAGTTTCTTATTAAGATCATTTTATATTATTTATTAAATGTGAATCAAGTTGGTTTAACTAAAATATGTTTTTTTATTTTCGAACTTATGTTGTGTTATAGACAAAAACAGATTTCATTGTCAAATATGTTCTGTTATTTCTCAATATGCCAAGTAGGAAAGCAAAAGAATTTCTTTATTTTATTAAGAGTAAGCCTGCTTTTGATTGCTCAAAAATATAAGGCAATTTGAACAAAAAATGATTACTGCCATAGTGTGTTTCAAAAGATTTTGCAGGGAAAACAAAAATCGTTTCATGTGTTAAATATTCAATGGGTATTCATTTCGGGTGTTAAATATTCAATGTGCATTTCAAGTTTCACTACTTAAGACGATTATTAGTTCAGTTGTAGACGAGAACACAATAGTACCTTAACTGAATTGTGATTGTATTCGTGAGTGCTGGTTTTACAATTAGACAATTCCATATTTTATACCCTTTTCAAATACCAATTTATATATTATTAAATTTTTATCAACGCAGTTTTAAATGATCGTAAAATCTATTGCAAGCTGAATTGTGATATTCACTATTACTAAAATGGCGTTTCTATTCGCATCTCTATTTAAGGCTGATTTATACGCTGCCAGTACCAAAAATGCCAGCCGGTAAACTGATTGGAAGGTTACTGTGATCAGAATACCTGCTTTGAATTTACACTGTCCCAGCAGCTTGGACAATTCAGCTATTGATGATCAGTGCACCGCTTGTCAGTGGTCACAGGAAGACGCAGATGATTGAGTGATGGGAGTTGAGGCGCCAGTAAATAGAAAGTGTTTGATTTGCTGGAACGACAGTGGCGTGACAAACTGGCTTCCCCTGGGACTGAAACGAAGGTCGCGATGCTGCGGATGAAGTCACGTGACTTGCGATATCAACTTGTATGTCGAGGAGTAACGTGTAAATCAGCCTTTAGGGTATGTAATCCTATCCAGTTTCGCGTCCAATTCGTATGTTCAATTTGGTGACATTTATTGACTGAAATCTGCCCTTAATGACAAATTGGTAGCTTAAAAATCTATTTATCGGCAACATATCTGAATAAAAAGGACTACTTTTCAAATTTTAAGCATCATTTAAACTACAACACTTCATAAGGTTGAACTACTGTCTGTTCACTGGCAGGCGAGTGAGCTTAGACCGCATATTGGTTGGCATATGAGAGGTGGGTCAACTTCTGAGGGGTTCCGAGAGTCAGAGAGCAGGCAATGGAGGCTCCTAGTTCTTTCATGTTTGAGTTTATTGTTAATTAATGCATAGCTTTGGAATGAAAGAATATATCATTTGTAAAGTTCTGGTGATAAACTTCAAATGACGGACCAAATATTCTGGGTATATTACCGCAACGCAGGAACTTGAAATGAATATATGTCTAGAGAGTCAATTAGGTTGGTTGGTTGGTTGTTTTCAGATTATCTGGCTCCGTTAGCAACACGAGGGCTATAATGCGCCGAAACAAGAGTCTCTTAGGCAGACACAAGTAGAGCTACATTAGGTTATTTTAGCCCTAGCTTAAAAAAATTTGCATCAGCATAAGAAATTTCCGTTTTGAGATTCGGTCGAAAGAAAGAAATTCTGTTCTCAAAGTTTACTTATCTAAAAACATTATTTACTTATCATTATATGAGTAGTTATGCATGTATTTAATTTACAAATGATATTTAAATTTTTATATTATAAATTTTCTTCCAGAAGAAGACTGACTCGATGAGAAACTAACAGGCTACTTTTATAAACATTCTAATTGGCGATTCGGAGGACTATTAACCCACTTACTATCATTCCATCGATCTTAAAGTTTACATATGGATTAGTTATCGATTTTAATGCATTCTATCAAGTTTTGGGGGCAAAAAGAGTTAATCAATGGCACGGAATCTATTATCTCCTTCGTAGTGGTCAAATACCATGAAACTCGATCTGTGGTAAAAAAAGCTTACTTAAGTTTCAATTGCAGACAAAAGTGACAAGGCTTATAAAGGATTCATATTGAAAACTTTCTTTTTATAGGTTTTTTTAAAACCATTTTAGTGTTGTTATGGTTAGATTCTGTTTATGAACGGAATCTGTAATGAAGAATGCGTTAAACGAAATGAAGTTGCGGGGATGTGCTCAACTCTTATGGCTAAATCAACATAATCCTCATTAGAAAACTTAAAAAATTCAGTTTAGTGTGTATAAAAAGGTTAGCAGAATACGAAATATTAAAAATACATTTCAAAAAGCGATTGCTTTGTAAAAATTATTCTAAAATCAGGATATTTTAAAGAGAAATATCTTTCTATGCTATTAGTCTTAGAGGCGACTGCAAATTTTGGACCCCATCGAACATCACTCTGAAACTCATATGGAATGTAGAGTTACGCTAGGTGATTAACATTCGCGTGGTCTGCCGAAGCGCATTTGGCCGGAAGTGTCCGAAAAGCATGACCGCAAGTGCAATTTTTGGGTACCAAAATACCTCATCGAACATCACTCGGAAATTCATAGAAAATGAAGAGAATTACCTACCGAGTAAGAATCACTTGGTCTGCCGAACCGCATTTGGCCAGAAGTGTCCGGCAGACAAATCCGAAAGTGCATTTTTTGGGTGCCAAAATACCTCATCGAACATCACTCTGAAAATCACAGGGAATGAAGAGAATTACCTACCGAGTAAAAATCACTTGGTCGGCCGAACCGCATTTGGCCGGAACTGTCCGCCAACAAAATAACAACTTTAGGAATAAATTAAAAATATCAATCAAACACGCTCCCTCATGATCGATGCAAAGACAGCAGGAAGTGCTTTTGGATATGATATCATGAAGGACGATCATCGACGTCATATCATGAAGCATATTAAACTAGGGGTGTGGAACATTGCACAACTTTCAATTACACTATAATACTGACATGGATTTGTCCAATAAAGGGCCAGTTTGGCAATATTTTTTGCGATATTTCTGGTATGGTTCTTGAAAAAAGAAAAAAAAAATCGCCTAACTGGTGAATTTGGCGATATACTTTTCGATAATCCTTTTATTATTTTTTATTATAAGCGAAACTGAGAGGAGAAGAAAAAACGATCGTTGATGAGGTTTGTTCAGGGCAAGAGAACTTTGTGTTGAAAGCATTCATTTTTCAACTTTTTACGCCATTAAAACATTTTTACGGGAATTTCGGAGGTGGGGATGTATAGAACACTTTAAGAGGCATAAGCACAGCGATTTTTATCAAAATCCTTAGAGCTGTTTTTAGAAATCATTGAAAAACATGATTTTTTTCAATGGCAGCTATCTTATGCGCAAGCGCGATTTTGACGAAAACCTTCATGGTAGGTTCCATGGCCTCCACTAACCCTTGTCAATTTGTTCGGGAGTTATGCTGACCACACACACACATAGACGGACATTTTTCTAGATAAGTTTTATGAAATCAGGGTGTTTCAAAACGTGGAGAAATGCACACAAAAAAAAAATCGAATTTTTTTTTTTTTGACCGAATGCTATACTCTCATTATCCTATGTATATATACATATTGGTAATTGAAAGTAAAAATATATAGATATATCGTTTGGGCTAAGGATTACAAAATCATTTGCTGAAATAAAAGTCATATTCTAAAAATTTAATGATTGTATGCCGATATTTCTGATCAGAACTTTCTACATTGTTATGTTAAGCAGTCGTCTTATTTTTCTATGGTAATTTCTTATTTCTTTTCAAATACAAATTAATATCTCAAAATGAGTGTGTTTTTTGTGCAAAAAAGAAAACAAATTGTCGGAATTGAACGAAATGCGCAGAAGTAATAAAATATCAAGTATGGAAAGATTATTCTGTCTCCAGATCTTGGATATCATTTACGATGTTACCGAAAGGTTATGACATTAAAGAAAGAATATAAAGATGAATTGGACAACAGCATATCACCGAAAATTGTAAGTAGAATTAGTTTAATTAAGTGATATACGATACGTCTGTAGATACCCAAAGCTGCCCTTGCGGATTGGTCTGCAGGACTGTTCCGTCCAAATGCTATTCGGCAAACCAAGTGATTCTTACTCAGTAGGCAATTCTCTTCATTCCGTCTGAATTTCAGAGTGATGTTCGATGAGATATTTTGGCACCCAAAAAGTGCACTTTCGGATTGTTCTGTCAGACAGTTCAGGCCAAATGCGGTTCGGCAGACCAAGTGAATCTTACTCAGTAGGTAATTCTATTAATTCCCTGTGAATTTCAGAGTGATGTTCGATGAGGTATTTTGGCACCCAAAAAGTGCACTTTCGGATTGGTCTGCGCCAACCGAACGGTATAGTGGTTAGCATGCTAGCTTCTGGACCGCGAGGTTGCGGGTTCGAGATCCGTGTTAGGCATGGGTGTTTGTAAATGTATTTTGGCTTGTCAAATGACGAATGATTCGGCGCATTATAGCCCTCGTGTTGCTGACGGCACCAGATAATCTGAAAACAACCAACCAACCAATCGGATTGGTCTGCCGGACAGTTCCGGCCAAATGCGGTTTGGCAGACCAAATGATTCTTACTCGGTAGGTAATTCTCTTCATTCCCTGTGAATTTCCGAGTGATGTTCGATGAGGTAATTTTGTGCCCAAAAATTGAACTTGCGGTCACGCTTTTCGGGCACTTCCGGCCAATGCGCTTCGGCAGACCACGCGAATGTTAATCAGCTAGCATAACTCTACAGTTCATATGAGTTTCAGAGTGATGTTCAATGGGGTCCAAAATGTGCAGTCGCCTCTCAGTCTATATCTAGTTGAAATTCTTTTCTATGATTATAGCATATGTATATTAATTCATTGCCTTTTCTGCTCAATTTCCATTTTCGAAAGTAATTTCAGGTCCAGCACAGTGGCGTGACAATGATGATTGAGATCTCACCGCAAACAAACTTTCAAATTACTACCCCCCCCCCCCCACTACTTTAAAAAAAAATTTTAAACAATTATTTTACTTGAAAACTGTTATTAAAGCGATGAGTTGTATTTTCCTTCGCAATATGGTTGTGAGTTTTTATGCTTTTAAGGAAACGTCAGCTTGCATGGTTAATTAATAGCACACTAAAAAACTTTCATTGTATAAAATTATTAGGAACTGTTATGTTATGAAACGCGTTCCAGATTAATATTCGTTAAAAATATTTATCAATTAAGTCGGTACTCAAGTTTTTAGTTATTCAGAAAAAAGTTAAACACATCTTTCTACCTCGCTTCTTTTAAAAACTATTCTTCCAGCTTTTAATTATGAATATTTATAAATAAACTTAAATTATCATAAATACCGTATAGGGATATTCTTAAATACTAAAAAGGCTCCACAAATCTATGCATGATAAAAATTCAAACCATATTCTAAAAATTTAACCCATAAAAACAAAGTTATGAATATATCCTTTATAGCCATTGCCAAGTTTTATGAGTAATTGCAACTTATTTTAGTGATTTTAAGGTCAGATTGATTTTTCATAGTGTTTGACCACCAAGAAGAAAACTCTCGATTCCGAACCATGGACTAACACTTTTTCTCCACAAAACTTGATATAATGCATAGTTATCGAGTCTATCTGTCAAGTTTCAGATAGAATGGATGACGGCAAGTAGGTGACTTAATCTTCAGAATAAGTAATACAAGCGTGTGTAAAAGCTTAAGGGGCAGCCTCCAAAACTTGATAAAACGTATTGTCATCAAAAACTAGTCTAACTGTCAAGTTTGATTGAATGACCGAAAAAGTGTTAATAAGTATTCCGAAGCTACAAGATAAACGTGTGGAAAAGCTGCTTTTTAGAAACAGCCTCCAAATCTTGGTAGAAAGCAATATCACAACGACACGATCTAAGTTTCAGATGAATCGGATGATCACAAGTTGGTTAATTAGTCCATAGCCATAATAGTAACGTGTGTAATAATAGTTAATTTTATTCCTCGCGTCGTCGGGCTGAAAGCCTCTCTCTGTTAAGGTTGACTGCAAATGATAGCAAAGACTTTTTAATTTACATGCAGTTTTTATGCAAAACTCCTATCTGATATCTCGATTTACATCCAAGATATGAGCTATCTATCGAGTAACTATAAAATTACTCTGCCGATATTTAGGAACTTATGGTGGAATTTATTGTAATCTTACTTACCTTATAGCACGTATTTGTAGCTTTTTTATTCTTTTCCGGGAATTTCAATCTCGAACAGATGAACGGAAAGAGCCTTTAGTATGAAATAATTCGAAATCAATTCCCACTTATTGATTTTTATTAATAAAATTAAACTTTATCGAGTGGCATTTTTTTCGTAAATTGAAGACATCGCAACATAAGTATATAATAAAGAAAATTAATTAATTGAGCTATTTTACAGGCTATTTATGCTAACTCCTATTCTTGTGGCATCGTATATCAATTCCGGCTTCCGGCATCAGACGGCAAATCTTAGCGCTATCTACATTTAAAAGTTACTACATAATTTAAGAGTTGCTGCAATATAAGCTTCATTCCACGTTTATTTCGAGTAGAAACTTAAATCAAAATGTTTTTGGCTTTTTCTCAGATAATATCTCAAAAAGAGTGCCTAAATCACGGTATAGAGCTATTTATTCGGAAATTTATATTTTATTATACTATGGATCTACTATCAAGAAAAATTCACTACCAAAACACTTGGAACACAAATCGCGATACAGTCGCGTAAAAAGACGAAAATCCACAAAAACTGGCGTAAAATCTGAATAATAAATTTGTTCCTTGGCGTCATCTCAAATATGTAGTAAGTTGGAACACTTTCATTTAAGCGTCTATTTTTCCGGATTTGGATGACGAATTTTAAAGAGATCTAAAACGAAATTGTGTGGGATTGCTTTACGACATCGAAAGATAAATTTTATGAATTATTGATTCCTCAAGAAAAACAATTTTATTGCATCGCGACAAAACTTGGATGATAAAATATAACTGCATCGTCCATCAAGTCTCCATTTTCTATGAAATGAAAACTGAAAGCTTCGCTATTTTCTATTAAGTATTTAGTCCTTTTTCCATGGCATGGAATTTGTTCTCGCATTGTTGTTAGGCAAAAAAAAAAAAAAAAGTCAGAAGAGATATATAATAGGTCTAAATATCTTAGAATAAAACTGTTTGCACCACTGTGTCCTGTTTACGGTTTTCTGTTTATAAAAAATCATTCAGTTTACAATCCTTCATACATGATAAATTCAAAAATTCATTGCGGTAGTTGAAAGCTTTGGTTGTTTTGGTTGTTTTTAGATTATCTGGCGCCGTCAGCAACACGAGGGCTATAATGCGCCGAAACATTCGTCATTAGACAAGCCAGCATACATTTACAAACACCCATGCCTAACACGGGACTCGAACCCGCAGCCTCGCGGTCTAGAAGCTAGCAGGCTAACCACTATGCCGTTTGGTCGGCGTAGTTGAAAGCACGCCATACATGGGAAAAGTCGTAATTAAACACTTGTTTGCATTTTGTAGCTTTAATGTTTGTAGGTATATGTTTCCTATATTTCTATGTTTGTACATGATCGCTAATGTTTTTGAAACCTAAAGTCAGAATGTAAAGAAAAATATTTTGGGGGTGTCCAGAAGTGACTAGGGGTGTGAAACATCGCACAACTTTCAATTACACTATGATACTGACGTGGATTTGTGCCATTTACCATTTTTATATTTTCATCATTCCTTTAGAGGAAATGGTCAGTTGGGCGATAATTTTTGAGGCAATTCTTGTTTGGGTCTTTAAAAAAAGAAGAGGGGGGGAAAATACCTTCTCCAAAATGGTGATTTTGACAATATACTTTAAGATAATCCTTATATTATCCTTTCTTATTAGCGAAACTGAGGTGAAAAGAAAAAACTATCCTTGATGAGGTATGCTCGAGGCAAGAGAATTCTGTGTTGAAAGCATTAGTTTTTCAACTTTTCACGCCACTAAAATATTTTTAAGGAAATTTTGGAGGTGGGGATGTTTAGAACACCTTAAGAGGCATTACCACAGCAATTTTTATCAAAATCGTAGGAGCCGTTTTTTTGCAATAATTGAAAAACAGGATTTTGTCAATGGCAGCTATCTTATGAGCATACGCGATTTTGATGAAAATCTTATTGGTAGGTCCATGGCCACCACTAACCCTCATCCCAAATTTGAACATCCTAAGTCAATTTGTTCGAGAGTTATGCTGACCACAGACGCACAGATACACATACACACAGACAGACATTTTTTCTAGATCACTTTTTTGAAATCACGATGCTCCAAATCGTGGAGAAATGCAAAAAAAAATTTCATTACCCTATGTATACATATGGTTAGTTGAAAGTAAAAAAGTATATGTTTCTTTTTGTGAAACTTAAATTGCACTACAAATTGTTTATTAAAAAACTACTTATCCAAAATTTGCATGTTTTTATGTTTTGCTTCATAAACTATCGGCTGCACGGCCCAGCGTTGCGGAGAACTGTTCTTGGTGCATAGGTCCCAGTTTTTGTCGCTTCGCTCGTCGAAAAGGTTTATTGCTACGCCAAACAAACCCGCTTCGCTCGCTACAAATTTCTTTGTAGCAAACACAGCTTGCTTTTCTCGCTGAAAAACTTTCATTGTTACCCAAATACAGCTCTCTTCGCTCGTTGGAAACTTCTTTGATACATAAACACAGGCTTACGGCACTCGTTAAAAGTCTCTAAGCAAGCACATGCTCGCTTCGCTCGATGGAAGGCTTATTGCTACGCAAGATTGGGCTCGCTTCGCTCACTGAAAGGTTCATTGCTGTGATAATAAGCTCGTCTCACTCACTAAAAATTAATTTCTACGTAATCCCTTAATATTAATAATATTAGAACCCTCTTCTCTTTAATATTAGAACTCTCTATTAGAAATTTTCTTCGTTAATACGATAATACAACTCTTACCTCAAAGCACGTGTTTGTGAAAACCAAAATTAGAAGGCCAAAACTACTTATGTTGAAACTTTCAGAGCTCTAGACGTATTAGAAGTCGCTCTGTAAAATATTGTTTAACTAATCAATAAATGTTAATTAAATAAACAAATCAAAATTACAATTTTCTGTTTGTCAAGAGTCCAATTAGATGCCCAAAACTACTTATGTTGAAAATGTCAGAACTGTAGCCCTATTAGAAATCGTTTTGTAAATAATTTGTTAATTAATTAAAAAACTACTCAAAATTTTAAAATTCTGTTTGCCAAAAGTCAAATTCGATTCCAAAACTATTTATGTTCATGCGCAATATTTACGAAAACCTCAATGACTGGTCCCATGGCCTTCACAAATCTGTACACTAAATTTGAAAACCGTAGGGCAATTTGTTCGGGAACTGTACTGACCAAATGCACACAGACAGACATTTTTTCTAAACCACTTTTTTGAAGTCAGGATGTTCCAAAAAGTGGGAAAATGCAAAAAAAACATAGCATTTTTTTTTTTTTTTTTTTTTGACCGAAAAGTATGCTTTTAATACCCTATGTTAACAAATGGATTTTTGAAAAGTAAAATTATAACGAAAACCTTCCATGAATTAAAACGTTACTTTTGGTATTTTATTTCATTACTTCAAAAGACTACTTTCATGCCGTCATCCAATTGAACTGAAACTTTGAAGATGGACTCGTTGTCAATGAGAATGCATTGTCGATGAAAGGCGTTGTCATTGAGAGGGCTGTCAATAACAGACCATTTTTGCAACGCTATGTTTATATAATCACTTCGGAATCAAACCAATAGTGTGTTTTGAGAGGCCAGTCAATAGAAGACAGTTTTGCAAATGCTATGCTTATATATATACTAGCTGATCCGGTAAACGTTGT
Organism: Linyphia triangularis; assembly: GCA_963978545.1. NCBI lineage: Eukaryota > Metazoa > Arthropoda > Arachnida > Araneae > Linyphiidae > Linyphia > Linyphia triangularis. The sequence continues at coordinate 56,375,363 of OZ021729.1, forward strand.
TCTGCCAAGTAAATTATTTCTAGTGAATATTTTAGCTGTTAAATAAAAATAACGAATGTATTGTAAGTGTGTGGGATGGGATCTATGACAGAAAAAGGAATAAAGCCGCTGTAGAAGATGACCACCGATTAAAAAAAAAAAAACATTTTCTCAATTCCATGTATTTCATTATCGTAACGGACATATTCATTGTTTGATCTCTTAAAAGTTAAATATAAAGTGAAAAAAGTTGTATTATATATTTTATCCTAAAATTGGAAAATTAAATAAAGAAAATCCATATTAATTTCGAAGGGCAATTGAGTGTACGATATTTTTTGTCAGTATGTCTTTAACCAACACAAAGAAGCTCGATGGTTTGCCCACGCGAGAACATCCCACGTATAATTGTCCGTGTGAAAAACATGGTGTGACCAAATTTAAGCCGCAAACAGACATCGTTTGGCTTTGCGAATTATTGATTGTCATTGTGAATGTCAATTTAATAGGAAATTGAACGTGTTTGAATTCAATTGGCACGTCTGTGGGAATCATTGGAATTCGGGTCAGCAAAACATTTTCGAATTGGAATTTGCCATTCAAAATGGTGGCTTCGATAATGTTTTCATCAATTTTTTAATGACCAATCGCATGCCATTGAACAGCCGTGGTGGGTTCAAATTCCGAAGTAAAATAACCGGAGATCCAACTTTCAGTCGTAGAAGGTGTGGTGACATGCCTGGCAAATCCAGTGAGTTCAAAAACACTGTTGGATAATTTACAGCTTCGTTGGCATCGCAAACTGTATCGATCGATTTGTATGATACCAAGTCGCCTGGCAAGATCTGCTGTATCTTGAAGTTTAAATCGTCGACGTCACATTTTTTACAGTCAAAATGGTTCTTTTTGCCAGCCACGCATGATTTCTGTATTGTGTGCGTACATCGGGAAAAATGCGGTCAATGAGAGCACTTTGCGAATCAACGATTGTGCAGAAATCACTGGGCAATTTTATGTATCCAGTATTTTCATGGACAGTCACTTTTCCATGGCCGATATCTAACAATTGGCTCGAGAATGTGTCAGCGGATGGATCTTGTAGCATTTGAACGTGCATGTTTATTTTTAGTTGGAACTTTTTCAACATTAGCCACAGTGGCGATGATTTCAAGCAAGCATTGATCTCATCAGCGAACGTTGAACGTGGAATGACGGAATATGTTTGTCTGAAATCACCTGAAAGGAGTTACAGAGTGGCCCCGAATAGTTTGCAGTTGTATTTTATATCTTTGAGTGTTCTGTTCTACGCCTCAAGAAAATGTTTGTGTGTCATAGTGCATTCATCCCAGATGATAATTTTGAATTGCTTCAACATTGTGGCCATGGACGATTGTTTCTTTATGTTGCACACTGCGTCTGGGTTATTTTGAATATTCAATGGTAGTTTAAATGCTGAATGAGCTGTTCTGCCTCCATCCAATAAAGTTTCTGCAATGCCAGATGATGCATCGTCCAATGAGGTGCCATTATTTGATCGTATTTCGGAGAGAATTAGCGAAATGAGAAATGATTTGCTAGTTTCACCTGGTGCATCCAAAAAAAAAAAAAAAAAAAAAAAAAATCCACCTTGTCCCGCCGAAACTGCCAGGATAATGCGGTCGTAAATGATTTTTTGTTCATGAGTCAGTAGTGGGACATTGCGAGTAACAATCGCTGCCATTTCTGCAGTATCGTACTGCAGTTCACGATTCATTTCGGTGACCATTAAATCAGATGCACTTCGATTTGGCGAACTCATACCGAAATGACTGAGTGGTAAATTGGCAATGACAACGCAAAGATCCTCGATATCAATCAATGCTTCATTATACATAGCGTCGCTGAATGTAATCGTTAGATCGTTGCACCGTGTACGAATTTGATGCAATATATTGTGAGTGATTGAATCTTTGTGCTTATCCCACAACGTGTCTGCTCGTCCCGGGAAACATGTAATCAACACTTTGGCGAATAGTAGACGAATTTGTGTTGCTGTGCAGCCCAATGCTGCTTCAGCAAGCGTATTGTCCCAGTGATTGTCGTCTTCGAGCAAGCCGAGTGCAAGCGCAAGGCATGCATCTTAATATGTTGGATACTGTTGTCCATTCACTTTACGTCTATATTGTAAAGCGTAAGAAGCTTTCATGTACGGGTGACGGGCCTCGATCGCGAGACCATTGGATCTCGAGAGAGATACTTTACCGCAGTGCAAAAGAGTACTTCTGAGCACAGAAGCTTTATCTGTTATTTGAGGTCGCCACATCTTGAAATGACATTGGGCTGGTGACATTAACCAACAACAGTTTTCAGATAAAAAGCATTCAATCTGCCTTGGATTGACTGTATATACTCGGGCCAAAGTGTTTGATTTGAATATGCTGGGGCACGCATCAAGTGGTGTGCCTTGCTTGCTGGTATACCTATGACATATTTGTTCCTTTAGTATTTTACCAACATTTCTATTAGAAAAAACCGTTGATGCTACTCAAAAAGACAAAATCACTTTTTGTAACAGGAGATAGAATATGGCTAATACTGCCACTTAAAGCGTAATAATAAAAATCAATTAATGAAATAAAATAAATTTAAACAAAGTTCACGAGTGACAATTCAATAATAATAATAGTTAACGAAAAGACGACTTCAGATTAAATTTGAATAGTTCCAGCACAGTTTCTGGATAGGGACACCCTAATCACCTAGCGGTATAAAATATACTTTACGACTTATTCTCATACCTACCAAATGTACATAACAAATTTCATAAAAATCGGTCGAGCCGTTTCGGAGGAGTGCAACCACAAACACCGTGACACGAGATTTTTATACATATATAGATTTATAACTCTATGCTTCGAAATTAACCCAATTTTGTCGTTATTCAATCGAGCTGAAATTTGACTATTACAGGGTGGTCATAAAGAAACTTTGCTGATATTTAGACCTTGTGGTCGTTCCGTGAAACACACTAAAATGAGATTTCAGATATAGCTCTGGATTCTGTGAACGGCAACAAAATGAAGCTCGTGGTTACGGTTATATTAACAAAAACTCGAAATTTTCGAAAGGCAACGCTCACTTCTTTCCGTTGCAGATATTCAGAGTAGAAAACCCATAAAATTGCCTGTGATGGCACCCATGAGGAAAATAGTTAATCGAAATAAAAGTTTTATTTTGTCCGATCTATTTTGTCATCAATGATTGGTGTCTTGCCTCTGCCATGTGCAAATTTCCTCCCTTCGCCCCGATTGTGTTTTTATTGTCCGTTTATCAGATCATTTTTTGTGCGTGTATAACGCGTTCGTTTTTTGTTTTACAAGTATCGTTCCAACGCTTTTTAGGAGTTTTATATATGTGTTGAGCATTTTGCGATAAGAAAAAGTGAGAATTTTCGATCGATAACTACGAGTTTTTGCATTTATAACCGTAACCGTGAGCCCCATTTTGTTGCCTTTCACAAAATCCAAAGCTCATAATTCTGAATAACTATAGCTTATATTTCATCTCGATCTGTTGAATGGAATAGGTCGCTAGAGGTTCATATATTGGCAAAGTTTCTTTATGACTACCACCCTGTAGATTCGTTGCCTATGAAAATGCATCCTATCAAGTTTTTATGGTATTGGCACGTCTTTCTTACCCACGTTTCTATCTAGATACCAAGCCTTACTCAAGCATATAAAATCTATCAATATCCATCCATATAATCCATCATTATATAATCATCTATATAAAAACAAAAACAAAAAAAACATCCATTTTGATGTGTTTAAATCCTTTATTAAAGTCGATATTTTTTGCTGTGAGCAAACTTCTCGGAGGGCTAATTAACCCACTTGCCGTTATCCATTGGATCCAAAACTTGACAGGTACGAAACGTTTTTAATGACAATCTATTCTAAGTTTTGGGACAAAAAAAAGCACAATGTCACGGAATCGAAGGTTTTCATTGTAGTGGTCAAACTATATGAAAATTTGATCTGAGCTCAAAATTGCTTAAATTAGTTGCAATTGCACATAAAAGTTGGTAGCGCATATAAGGTATTTTTACTAAAAACTTTTTATGGGTAAATTTTTTTTACCTATTGGATATCATACAGAAATTTATTCTTCTTAAATAAATTTCTGAAGATCTATTCAAACTTTTCTACTTGATTTGATTTGATTTAGTGGTGGTTTTGCTGGATTATGCTTCCCGGGAGAGGGAGCTTTTTCCAGACATTATCCAAGGAGATATGTGTACGAGGCTAGCAACTTCTGCGAAGAGAAGGACTTTACAGGACAACTAATCATTCAAAAGTTTGGCGTCTATATCATTCGGGACGCAGGTAATAAATAAAACAGTGAGCAAGGTTTAATCAAATCTTTTCGTGCACGAAATGAATTTGCACAAGGCTCTGATCTTTTCTTTGGGTCGATGTGACCAGTCAAAAAGCCACGGGAAGGACATTGGAATGCAGCCGAGATCTTTGCGTAGGGAGTCACGTTGGATATCGAACGCAGGGCATTCGAGAATGAAGTGTTCTGGAGTTTCAACTTCAGCACAGAAGTTGCACTTGGGAGAGGGAATGATGTTGAACCGATGAAGGGTGGCATTAACGGTGGCCGTTTTAGTCTTCAGTCTGGTTAAGAGGATGTTCATTTGGCGGTTGGGCGAGAAGGACAAGCAGTTTTTCTGCAGTGGGTAGATCCATGGGTATCTGATAGAGTAAGGGGAGTGGTCCCAGTCGAGAGATCGCTCAGCAATGTGGTTACGCTTGATGATCTGGATGAGATCATCGGGAGAAATGAGGCGCGAAATCAGGGGTTTTGATAAAGCCTGGCGTGCAGCTGCATTAGCAAACTCATTTTCCTGGATGCCTACGTGACTCGGCACCCAGACCAAGGAGCACGAGACAATACTGAATGTCTCTCTGCGAATGGTGTTGGCCAAAAAACTTGTAATTCTGGGGAACTTGAAATTTAGGTTTTGAAGGGCCAGGAGATTGGACTTGCTGTCAGTGAGGATGAAAATGCGATTCGGTTTGTTCCGGAATCTGCTGAGGGCTAAGTCGATAGCTAGAGCTTCCCCTGTGAAGACAGAGTTGAGGTTCATAATGGATCCAGAAAGGGTCAAACCGCTGGAAGGAATTACGGCGGCGATACTTGTTGAAGAGTTGTTCTTAGATGCATCAGTTGCCAGAATGAGGTGATCTTTCCAGCAAGAAGATTTGTGGATTTCAAAAAGTTTGCGGATGGACTGAGGGGACAGGCCCGGCTGCTGGAAATCCAAGTCCTCTGTGTGAATTCGGACATGGGGAGGAAGAGCAGCGGGGAAGATCGATTTGATGATGTTTTCCTTGTCAATGCCAAAGCTGTGGAGGATGGTAAGGACTCTTGCAGGGAGTGGAGTGGGAGAGCGAAGATCAGAGAAAATGAGTTTGGTGGGAGAGAGATTGTCCAAGCTGAAGTTACGGATGCAAAAGAGGTCAGTCAGGAGGTTGTGTCGGGCGAAAAGGGATGACACTCCCGCTTCAAGTAAGAGGATGGGGATCGAAGTCCAACGAGGTAGACCAGTAGCCACTCTAAGAGCAGCGTGATATACGCCCTCCAAAGATTTCCTATCCGTTTGCGAGGCCGAAATCCAAGATGGACAGCTGTAATCAAAGAGGCTGCGTATGGTGCTGTTAGCGATTTGGATTAGATGCCAGGGTCTAGCGCCCCAGCGATTTCCGGCGATGATTCTCAGCAGGTTTGTGCGCTGGAAAGCTTTTCTTTTGAGGTTTTGGAAGTGGGTATTGAAAGAAAGGTTATTATGAAGGGAAATGCCAAGAAATTTAATACTGCTGCTCCAAGGGATAGTTGATCCTTTATAGTTGAGGGAAAAGCCTGGTGGGGTGGTTCTACGAGAGAAGTTTATGCACTCACACTTTTCCGGCGTGATAGACATTTTCCACCGCAGACACCAATCTTGCAGGCATACCAGGGCTCTACAAAGTTTCCGCTCAATGAGGTCCCATGAATTGTGTTGACAATAAATAAGGATGTCGTCCGCAAAGATGAGGCACTTGACCCCATTAGGAAGAGAATCAAAGATATCAGATAGATGAGAAAGAGTATAGGTGACAAGACGCTGCCTTGTGGGATGTCCCGAAGACAGGTAATCGGTGTTGAAAGTACTCTCCGCCATTTAACTTGGACCTTCCTTTCCATAAGGAAATTCTGAATCCATAGGGCAGGTCTTCCACTGATTACTAATTGGGAGAGTTTGAGGAGCAGACCATCGATCCAGACGTGGTCATATGCACCTTTGATGTCCACGGACACAGCCGCCAGAAAAAGTTTTTCCCTCCTTGCGATCTGAATGTCATTCAAGAGGATGGCGTGGTTGACCTCGCAGCCGCGGTAAGGGAGGAAACCAATTTGCCGAGGGTTGATTTGGGGCGATATGAGAACGATGGGGAGGAGACGTTTGAGGATCATTCTTTCCAGAATCTTCGATAGGACAGAAGTGAGCGCGATCGGTCTATAAGAGGCCGGTGAGGTTGGAGGTTTACCTTTCTTCAGAATCGGTATCACGGTAGTTTGCTTCCAGGAAGTTGGAACACAGCCAGACGCCCAGCTGTTATTGAATATAGTCAGCAGGCTAAGGAGGAGATGGTCCGGGAGGCGTTTTATCAATTTAGCAGGGATAGAGTCGGGGCCAGGTGAGGAATTGCGCGTTTTCTTGATAGCGGATTTTAAGTCGCAAAGGGAGAAAGGCCCGTTAAGGGCACAGCCATCTTGCTCACAGAGATTGAGTGGGATACCTTCGGAGATGTTGGGTTTGATGAGTGAGATGGCGAGGCAGTTTGCCTGCGCAAGAGGTGAAGTGATGGCAATGCCTCCAATTTCCAATACATTATGCTATTGGGGATTGGTTGTGGGGCGGTTAGTGATGCTCTTAAGGATGTGGTAGATGGATCCGGTACTGGCGGCCTCCTGACAATTGCTATCCCAGTAATTTCGTTTGCGAGCCGCGATGAGTCTTCTTAGTTCAGCCCCGATCTCCTTGTAACGGATGAAATGATCTCTGGAAAGCTTGATGCGCGAGATTTTAAGGAATCGCTTTTTCTTTCTAAGGAGGTAAGAACATTTCTGGCACCACCACTGGCACGGGTTAGTTCGAGGGGGAAGAGCTTTTTGTGCAACTGAGCAGGTGGTCATGGTAACTTTACAGAAGTCAACGAATTTATTAATAGAAGGTAGGGCCAAATCATGGTTGGACCTCAGAGACGCGTCGACTTTGTCCCATCGGAGGGTCGATATTGTGTTAGGAACACTGGTGCGATGACTACTACCTAAGTCGATTGAGATGGGAAAGTGATTGCTGTCAAAAGTGTCTTGTAAGACAGTTAAAGTTGTCATCTGTGCCAGATCCGGGGAAGCAATAGACAGATCGATCAGGGAAGTTTTCCCCCTAGGAGAGACGTGGGTTGGGTAGTGTGTATTAAGCAGGATAAGGTTGTTTTTCTCTATCCAGTCAATAATAAGTCTCGCACCTTGCGAGTTAGATCCCGCTCCCCAAAAGGAGTGGCCCGCATTAAAGTCTCCTACGATTAGGAAAGGAGGGGAGATTTTACGAGAGATGCCCGATAGCCATGCCTCCGTGAATTTCCCTCTGGGGGAGTAGATGTTTATGATGGTGATGGGCTTATTATGAACACTGATGCAGATGCCCATGATTTCATTTTCCTGGGCAGGAAGGTCAGTAAAATTAATCGTGGTAACTTGCAACAAAGGGTTGACAGCGAAGGCAAGACCGCCACCAATGCTCGGACTTGGTCTATCCTGTCGAAAAATAATTTTCTGCGGTAGATGGAAGGGACAGTGTGGTTTAAGGAAAGTTTCTTGACACACGATAATGTCAAAATCTGATAATGATGGTTGCAAAAGCCAGTGCTTCTTGTTGGCGATGCTACGGCAGTTCCATTGCAACACGCTTAAATGGAAAATGCTAAAAAGAAAAAGGGGGTCCTGGTGGGCCTTTGCACAAATGTGCGAGTAAAACTTTGACTTAAAGTTTTGATCATGAAAAAAAAAAGCGAAAAGAAAACCTGTCACTGCACAGGTCCACGAGTTAATGTGCGTCCCATGGAATTTCCGCAGAAATAGCCACCTGGGCGGAGCTGGGAGTGGAGTCCATGCTAACGACTGCATCACGGGAGAGGGGGTTCGATACCTGAAGGGGGGGAGGGCTTGGCTTGGGGTTTTTGTTTGCATGATGACCGTTGGTATTTTGTTTGGGTGCGCTACGCTTTGCGGAAGCGGGGGATGCTGCTGGCACAGGCGGAATAGTTGTGAGCAAACTGTTGACTTGAGACCAGAGAGCGGTGATTGCATTTGTTGTTTGCTTGGCATGTTGCTCCAACAGGGAGGAAAAAACAGAAGAAAGCTCTTTGATAGAGGAGGTAACTGTTTCTTGGATTATTTTAGAGATGATAGGCACCAGGGAAGATGAGTTTTCGGACTTATTTATAACAGTGGAGTGGGCCACTTTGGGTTGATTGCTTCTGAATGATCTTCTTGCTTCCGAGTAGGAGAGGTGGTTCCTTTGTTTGAATTCGAGGAATGGTATCTCCTGACGTCGTGTAATACAGTTGAGGTCTGTTGCGATGTGGCACTCCTGACAGTTACTACACTTTGGGGGTTCGGTACAACTAAGGTGTTCTTTTACAGCCCCACAGCGAACGCAGAAAATATTTCGTTTGCACGCTTTGGTGGCGTGGTCGAATTTGTGGCACCGGCCACACTGGCGAGGTCTGTCGATAAAGGGCGTGATCCGATGAGATGTGTACCAGGTCTTTATGTCGTGTGGAAGGTTGTTACCAAGTATGGAGATGAGCACAGATTCTGTGGGGGTGATGATATGCCCTAACTTTTTGGTGAAGCGACGGGCTTCTACAACAATCACTTTGTTAGAGGATTCAATTTCTTCTGCAATTTCATTAACAGAAATATCCACTGGGAGGTCGCGAAGTAAAAAACGGGATTGAATACCGTCTTTCTGGAGCACCAATATGATTGGAATGCCCAGAAGGGAGGTAAGCTTGCTCACTTGGAGGGCACAGTTTAGGTTGGTCGTGGAAATAACAATCCTGTTGTCGCGGGTGAACTTGAGATCACCAATCAGCTTACTATCTTTCACCTTCTTCCCCAGTTCATCTCCTAGGATTTTTGGTTTATTTTTCGGGAGTCCGGTACCATTAGTACTTGATATGAATAATACAAACTTTTGACAGCCGTTTGCCGCTGCAAAAGAAATAGTTTCTTCAGTAGATAGAACTCTAGAAAATACGTGTTCCATGTTGTTTAGTAATATTCCCATCATTGTTTAGAAGAAGTTTAGCGGGGCGCAGAATTTCTGAACCCAGGGTAGCGAGAAGAAAAAAAAAACTCTTACAGAGAGGGAAAACTGATCAACACGGACAGGGTAGCAGACGCCCGAACTCGGGCGCGTTTAACTTGCCAAAAACTAGCTAAGCAAAGCTTAACAAGAAATAAAAATGCAGAAATAAATAAACCCAGACTTGGGAATGTATAAAGCGTAAGCTTAAGCAAAAGAAACAAGTGTAGGCACCTGCACAGCAGCCGACCAAAGGTTTAGCAGAATACTGCTAACCTGAAGCCACGTCACTTTCCTCGTTTATGGAGAAAATTCAGCCACATGTACAGTAACTACCAAACAAAATCAAGGCAAGTTTAGCCGTGACCAAAATAATCTTAGTAATTCAAAAGCTCACTCAGAAAAACTTTTTTGAAATATCCGAATTCACACAAGCACGTACGTGTCAGCACACACGTTGTTTTGTTATTGCCCTTTTCTACTTATGTAACATACTTTCTTACATATGCCATACTTATATTTACATGTCATAGTCATATTTTGTCAGATATGTAGCGTCTCTCTACCTGAGATTGGGTCTCTTTCTTTTCTATGCCCTTCCAACAAATTGATACACCCGAACAATGTGAATCATATATTGTAAGAATTTAACATCTTTTGAGTAGAATAAAAGAATACTATTTTGTCCTTCAACTTCAAATAGAGGAGAAAATTATGAACAGAACTGGGATGAATAACACAATGCCGGTTTCGCTTTTACAACAATAAACCAATAAATTCCAAGTTTGACCATATAAGTAACTAATATGCGCTTCAGGTCATAAGCGTCGAAGGTTATATTGTTTCTTTTGTTCGTTAGTTTCGAAATGATTTGTTTTCTTTTCAATATTTCTATAGAAACAGAAATTTCTTATCTATGTTTATAATATACGGGTAACCTCTTTTATTTAGAATAGAATTTGAAATAACCAAAGTTAAGTAAAAATATCCCCAGATTTTTTTTTTTTACGAAACGTATTTTAATACTTGAAGTTACAAGTAGAATTATATTTTGAGAATAAATCATGGGAAAAGAATGGTGTAGGAACTTTCGTAATGTAAAGTCAAAACTGCCCGTGGCCATTTTTGTTGTTGCTATGAAACCCATTAACTGGGAGAAAATGAGTTGAATCTTGTAAATCCAAAATTTTTTGTTTTTTCTTCAAACAAAGAAACACAGTAAGTATTTTTAAGAATAAAATTCTAACCCACATAAATAAAGTTTTAACTTCAGATATTTAAAAAAAAAAAAAAAAAAAAAAAAAAAATAGTTTAACTTAAAAAGACAAATTCTATGTGCAAATCATTGATATTATACTCCTCATTTTTTTCATGGCTATCATATATAATTCACAAGTTTTCAGTTGAAAAGGAAATCTCAAGTATGATCAATGAAACGATTTAATGGCGTGCTCATTCAGACCAGGTGTATCGTAGCTGATTCGAATTATTAAATTTGAAAAACGGTTAATTTTCATGGGAAAATCATAGAAATGCGCGAGTGCGCTAACAACTTGATAGAATGCATTATTATCGGCAAAGAGTTTATCTGCCTAGTTTCATCTCGATTGGTTAGTTGTTTGGTTGTTTTCAGATTATCTGGCAACGTCAGCAACACGAGGGCTATAATGCGCCGAAACATTCGTCATTAGACAAGCCAACATACATTTACAAACACCCATGCCTAACACGGGACTCGAACCCGCAACCTCGCGGTCCAGAATTCATCTCGATTGGATTATGGCAAGTATGCTAACCAGCCCTCAGAAGATTCACCCCGCCACAAACAAAATTGAAGTTAATATAAAGGATTTAAAAACATTTATATGGGATATCTTTCAACCTTAACAAGGGGAAAGTTTCAGTCATTAAATATCACCAAAATGCAAGCACTTGAATATGGCTTACAAGGGGACCTTACAATCTCGGAAATTCTGATCGGTATGAGACTTGGCAGATTGGTAGTATACCTTAAAGGTATCCGCACAGTAAAGCAATAAAGCGCACTAACCAGAAGATTCCAAGAAAACAGGCTCTAATGTGTTACGCGCAGCTTAAATACTAATAGAGATTTTTGCTCTGCAACTGCAAATAAAGTATTATATTTAATTGAAATTTCAATTAGCAGTAACAGTCACTTTATAAATTTAAAAAAAAAAAAAAAACCTCACGAGGTATCGAACCCGGATCGCCTGTATGGGAACCCACCACACTGACCACTTACGTTCGCCACCGGGCAGTTGCAGAGCAAAAATCTCTGCTAGTATATAAGCTGAGCGTTACACTTTAGAGCCTGTTTTCTCGGAATCTTCTGGCTAGTGTGCTTTATTGCTTTACTGTGTGGATGCCCTTAACCCCTTGGGTACAGATTTATTTGGGAAAATTCTTGCGTTTTGAACGGTTGGTTCAAAACAATAAAGGAACTTTAAAGGAATACAGCCAAACAAATTATTTTTTTAAAGTATAGGTAAACCAACCGATGTTTGACTTAACCAATCATGGCTCTTGTGACATTAAAATCTATCCAATCAAACTAGTTTGAATGACGAATTAGGTTCGTCATTATTAACAGGCAAAACAAGTGCATGACGAATCTCAGCCGTCAAATGTACCCAAAGGGTTAAGGTACCGTAAAATGGGGTGAATAGGAACAGCGGGGTGAATCGGAACGAAACTTCATGAAATTACAAAGAAATTATTATTTTACGCAAATAAAACAGTTTTATTAACTATATATTTCTTTTATTTGGCTGACATTTTTGGAATCTTGGAACATGTTTTGTGGGATTTTCAACACGGTCCTTTTTTTTAAAAAAAAGTTTGAAACAGCGTCCTACAATCCAATGAGTTTTAACCTCTTCAAAACTTATCCCGTAATTAATAACATGTACCAGTTATAAACTTAACTAATATATTTTTAGATAAGTATAAACATCCACAACAGCATGCCATACTTAATTTAACTTGGTTTTAAAAACTTTTTATTTTACGAATTCTTATGTTTCGCCTTGTCTCGATTTTGAGATTTGCGGGGTGAATCGGAACACTTGAAAAGTGATATTAAAAAGCGGTTTTTGGCAAGATTATGTTTCACACAAAATTCAACGACTGAAGAAGAGTTTAATTACTCTCTTCAAGACAGTAATCACGATTGCAGGGTTGAATAAATGTCAGAAGAGGAGCCTAGTTTCCGCATGGTAGAAAACCCGATTATTCCAGTGGTTTTTTCCCTAAATGACTTCATTATCCTTAAATTTTATGGAAAAATGTGTGAAGAATCTATTTGAGCAAAGTTTTACACCCACAAGATTATTGCTATATAAGTGTGTTTTACTAAAAGCGCCCATGAACGAAGAGATTTTCTGAAACAAGCGAGGATGCTTTTCTCCTTTCTCAAGATATCTTAAGGAATTTGCAGTCATACGTCACGCACACATAAAGTAGATTAAAAATATTATTAATTTTAAAGAATATTTGGATGAGTTATAGGAAAAGAGTTGATACGCTTTCAAACATATGATTTGTTTTGACAATAATTAACAAACACATATTTTATCCGTCATATAAAATGATTTTTTTATGATAATTTTGTGTTCCTATTAACCACAATGCATTATTACTTGTTTTTTGTCATCCTGTAAACATTTAAATAAGATCAGACATAAATTGTAACGAGTGTTCCGATTCACCCCTTTCTGCGGGGTGAACCTGAACACCATGAAAAAAGTCAAAATAATTTAAAGTCCTAGTTTTTTAAACATTTTTTGGGTTGATCCTCAAAGAAGAAAGCAAGACCCAAGTTGCAGTGTCAAAAATAAGTTCCTTAACGATCTAATTATAACCGATTTTTACTTTGAAAGTTGAAAAGTGTTCCCCGATTCACCCCATTTTACGGTATACTACCAATCTGCCGAGTCTCATCCCGATCTGAATTTCCGTGACCGTAAGGTTCCCTTGTTAGTATCTGGATCTTACGTAAGGCTTCAGAGACGTGTATAAAAGCGACCTTTTAATGATAACCCCAAAAAAACTTAAAATAATGCATTGCCATGGACAACGACTTTATCTACCATTTTTAAACTGGAATGGATGCGGCATGTACCCTCCAATCCAGTTCAATTAGCCTTCCGAATTAATTGCTCACCAGAATCAAACAAAATCGTTAATAAAGGATTTAAATACATAATGTTTCCATCGATCTCCGAACAATACATTCATTCTTTATTCTACCTGTAAAATGTAACCTTTAAATGTAACCTGCCGACCAACCTGTATAGTGGTTAGCGTGCTAGCCTCTAGACCGCGAGGTTGCGGGTTCGAGTCCCGTGTTGGGCATGGGTGTTTGTAAATGTATGTTGGCTTGTCTAATGACGAATGTTTCGGCGCATTATAGCCCTCGTGTTGCTGACGGCGCCAGATAATCTGAATACAACCAACCAAACTTAATGTAACCTGTACCTAATAAATGTTATTAACTTTAAAAGAAAGCCTCATGATCTATACATTTTATTTGATTTTTTATTTTCGAATAATCCCAACTGACATTATGCATTAACAACCCAAAACAAATTCAAGATGCTATGTTAGCAGTTGACATGAAAAGATGAAATAAATTATTTAAAACTGAACGTATTCACAAAATATATGTTTCGCTGATTTATTCAAAGATTGGAACTCAAAGTATAAAAGCAAAATTTGTAATTACAGCAAAATTTTAAATTTTTAAGCCTATCAAAATGTGGAATTTTTATAATTCGCCGCGTGTTCTCCAATAGCTCTGAATAAGAAAATTTTTTACGCTAAATGCATTGTAATACGCTAAATATTTTAAATTATTCTAATTCATTGATAATTTGTTTAGTAAACCAGTAAACAAAGAAGAATTCTAATAACACATTTAATGCTATAAAAAGTGTTTCTATGATTTTATAGGAAATTGTAACTGAGAGTGTTAAGGTAAGAAATTTTATATCAGAAAATCATGAAACTCATCGATATAAAACTCAATCTATCGTTATGAGTTTCGCGATACAACAATAAGAAGGGTTATATATATTTTTAAGTATTTGAAAGAATTGTAACATTAATTTTTTATTCTAATTACGGCAAAATAAACTTTTTTTTTTATTTAAATAAATACTGAGGGGAACAATCTTTGGTAAAACTTCCAAGTACGATACGGATTCCGCGCCAAGAATTGCTTATAGAAAACCGTGCCAAATTGTGACAGCTATAGACAATTCATGTGTTATTGAAAATTCTGCCATTTGTTGGCGAAAATCATCTAGGTGTAGAATCCGTACCGTACTTGGAATTTTAGCCCAATCTTTAAGCACCAATCGACAACGTTTTAAATTTTAATACTTAAGTCAAACATCTTTGGAGCTAATTATTACAGAAATCCAACTAACACAGAAAAGTTGAAGAATTTTTATCCGATCATAATTATTTATTTTCTGTTGCTAAACTTTTTTTTTTTTTTTTTTTTTTTTTTTTTTTTTTGGTTGCTATTCTCTTTAAACTATTTAGTGAATTTTATTAATGTGGATTGCTTGTAAAGAGAGGTATGTGCGATAAGGTTTCGACCTCGTGGTCTTATCAAAGTTCACAGTACGTGGTGTATAAGGCTGTGATGAGCACCTCAGAGTGACAGAAATAGACAGCATGAACTGCGCAAAATAAACTAAACAACTGAAAATGAATTTTCTCACCCGAATTTTTCCATTAACCCTTTGCACTCCAGTGGCGCCTCTCAGGCGCCACACGATTGGATGCCAAACCACGAGAGGACCATTAGGTGTGATGCGGAAATTCGATGCAAGGCCAATGACTGTGTTTAGTTTCTATGAAGCAAATCCATAAACACCAGTCGAACCTAAAATGTCTCTAGTTGCTGATTCCCCAGGCGAGAAAAAGGCCTGGAGTGCAAAGGGTTAAAATAGAGATATATCGTATTACATCAAGTTATGTAAAGTGTTAGGTACAATCATGCTTTTATATTTGATTATTATATTAATTTTGATAATGACATTCCAATAAATATTTCGCCTTCAAAAACATCTCAGTTTTTTCTGAATGCATATCACTCACAACTTCCTACTTATACAATCACTGAAACAAAATCAATCAGATAAAAACAAATCTGCATTAAAATGTTTAATTTTGATAACATATCAGTAGCATTTTGGTGCCTATTATAATCTCTTTCTGTCCAAAAGGATCGAGATACGAAAAGTAACCTCTCTTTATTTAACAATGTTTACTAACTTACGACTGAAGGTAAATCACTAAAATGTTGAAACAATTTATATGCGCCGACCAAACGGTATAGTGGTTAGCGTGCTGGCTTCTAGACCGCGAGGTTGCGGGTTCGAGTCCCGTGTTAGGCATGGGTGTTTGTAAATGTATGTTGGCTTGTCTAATGACGAATGTTTCGGCGCATTATAGCCCTTGTGTTGCTGACGGCGCCAGATAATCTGAATACAACCAACCAACCAACAATTTATATGCCTCAAAATACAGATGCTTCTTGTCAGGGTCACGTGCCTATTTTTATAACTACTTCTACTGTAACTTAGTTTGAAAAATTGATTATTAAAATGGCGTTTGTTCGAAGTGGTTGGTTTTTTTTATTTGTGAATCAAGATCACGACTGACATAATGTGCGCGGAAACCCCAATGGATTTCGAATAACTTGTTGGTTTATTTCGACGACTGTTTGGTGGATTTTGATGACTGGTTGGAGATTGAGGGTTTCAAAGCTGTGTGAAAAGTAAGGATTTTAGATTGTCGTTTAGATTGTGGATTTTGATCGGTGTTAAAGATTTTGGATTACGAGCTGTTTGCAGATTGAGAATTTAGGAATATACAGTATTGGGGAGTATAAGTTCATCACTTTGAATATCTTGGGAACTGTTAAGAAGTTTTAAGATTTGTGGAAGTTTATTTTGGGAAAGTATTGGATGTGAAATGGCGTTTTTAGGAAGAGCTTTAAAGGTGGACTTGAAGTGTCTAGCGGAAGAATTAGGAGAAACTGTAACGGAAGGCATGAAAGTTGCCGGTTTAAAAAGGATGATATTAGCAAGTGCGGAGTATGAAGAGGGGTTTGTGGAAGAATTATTGAATAGAATAGTTGGTGAAAGGGAGGAAATTAAACGCCAAGAAAATGAAAAATGGCGCCAAGAGAGAGAAGATGAAATTAAACGCCAAGAGAGAGAAGATGAAATTAAACGCCAAGAAAGAGAAGATGAAATTAAACGCCAAGAAAGAGAAGATGAAATTAGACGTCAGGAAAGGGAATTTGAATTAGAAAGGCTGAAGATAGAAGCAACGATGGTGAATAATGGTATTATAAGAGAGACGGGTTCTCCGAATGAAGGAATTAGAGAACAAGTACCAGGGGGATTGCATAAATTAATGCGTACCTTTGATCCCAAAGAAGGCGATATAAGTTTTTACCTAATATTGTTTGAAAGACAAGCACGAAGAGTTCAAATTAAGGAACAAGATTGGGTAACGAATCTTGTTGGGCTATTGCCGTTAGAAATGGCGAATTTGATTGCCAGGGAGCCTGAAGAAAAGGCAAATGACTACGAGCACGTGAAGAATATGTTATTGAAAAGATTTAAATTGAGCACAGAAGCATTTAAAATAAAATTTACGAGGCATTGCAAATCGGCTGAGAACACTTGGCGAGATTTCGGATTTGAGTTGCCGAACTATTTTAATGAGTGGATTTCGGGGCTAAAAATCAATGATTTTGACGGTCTGAAGAAACTGGTCATTGTACAGAAGATGAAGGAACATGTATCAACAGATATACAACAACATTTTATTGATGATTGGGGTAGGATTGTTACAGTTGATGCTCTTGCTGGGAAGTTAGATGAGTATGAAAATGCAAGGCAATATAATCAAGCCACTAAAGCTACATCGTCTCAACCGTATAGAAATTCCTATCGGGAAAAATCTACCACGTTCAATGGAAGGAATCATATGTTTGGTGAAGGATATAGACAAGAGCCTAACAATCGCAGTGGAGGTGGATTCGATAAACGAAATTCTTTCCAAAAGCCAGTTACTTGTTTCAACTGTGGACGAGTAGGACATTTGGCAAGATTTTGTTGGGACAAGAAAGCAGGGAGGGAAGAACGGAAGGTAAAGTTTCAGAGGTAAAGGTAGCGGAAGAGCAAATAGCTGAAGTCAAGGTAATTGAAGAAGGAGATGGTGAAAGCAAAGTAGTTACGGCGAGGTTCAACGGAGGAGTTGTAAGGGAAAACAAGGAATGTGGCGCAGTTCAACCAAGAATGTCTGATCTCAAGATAGTAAAAATTTCGTATGGTGGAGCTGAATATGAAGCAGTAGTAGATTCAGGTGCACAAATTACTGTGTTTAAAAGTAGTGTACTAGGAGAAGAAGTGGATTACAAAGGACATATAATGTTACAACCTGCGTTTGGTGATTCTGTGAAGGCCGAACTAAAAGAAATATAAATTGGTTTGGTAACGAATGGGTATATTACGCAGGTGATTAAAACGGTGGTGGCAACTGTGGATGGATTGAATGCTGATATACTGTTGGATACTGAAACGTATGAAGCATTATTAGAACAAGAAAAAATATACAATCCCAGCTTTACAGCTGCTATGAAGTTAAGGTATGATTCCCGAATTGAGCTGTCGGGAGGGAGTGCAAGCAGTGAAGAGGGAGGAGCGGAGCCAACAATAGGAGAGTGTGATGACAGGGAGTGCGGAAATAATACAGAAAAATTCAAGAAACAGCAACAGATTTGCGACACTCTTCAAGAAGCATGGAATTTGGCTAAGCGGAACAAAGGAGGATATGTGATAGAAAACAGCATCCTTTACCATGAAGAGAGAATGTGTGGGAATAGAATAAGGCAGTTGGTGATTCCTGAAGTTAGGAAGAGTAAAATACTTGAAATCGCGCATGAATCAGTGTTTGGAGCACATCTCGGAGCTCATAAAACTATGCAGAGAATAAAATTGTCTTTTTATTGGCCAGGGATGGTCAAGGAAATTAAAGCATATTGTAGTTCCTGTCATGGTTGTCAGTGCAGGAAAGTGATTCGGTCGGTTGACAAAATTCCGATAACACCTGTGTCTCGTCCGGAACTGCCATTCCAAGTGGTAAACGTAGATCTAATCGGTCCTGTAGACCCAGCATCATCTCAAGGACATAAATACATACTTTGTTTGATGGACCAGCATTCCAGATGGCCGGAAGCAGTCCCGCTCAAGTCATTAACGGCTAAGAGTACATGTGAAGCACTGCTGAAGATATTCAGCAGGACAGGGATTCCAGAAATTATAGTAATGGACAATGCGACAAATTTTACGGCCAGTTTAACGCAAGAGTTTTTGAAGATGTTAGGAGCTTGTCCGCGGTTTTCAACACCATACCATCCAGAGGGGAATGTGTTGATTGAGAGATGGAACCAAACTTTTAAAAATATGTTGCATCACATTATTAGAGAAGAAAGAAGAAGTTGGCATCGGTACATACCGTTCTTACTGTGGGCTTATCGGGAAGTCCCAATGCAACTACAGGCGTACCACCTTTTCTGCTAATGTATGGAAGAGATCCGAAGGGCCCGTTGTCTATATTGAAGTCAATTTGGTCTGGGCACATGGTGTTACCACTGAATATTAAAGGATCAGTAGAGGATTATTTAATGGAGTTAAAAGGGAAGTTAGAAGCAGCAACTCAAAAGGCAAAGTTAACAAGTGATGTGCAGCAAGGTAACTACGCTAGATATTACAACAGTAGGAAAAAGCATCGAGAATTCGCACCTGGTGATCAACTGCTTGTGTTGTCGCCTGATTCAACCAACAAACTATATGCAAGGTGGACGGGTCCAGTTAGGGTTGTTAGAAGAGCAAAACCAAATTCGTATTATTTGTAGATGCCGGGAGGTAATTTAAGATTACTGCATGTTAACAAGATGAGAGAATACAGAGCGAGAGTTCAAACGGTTGGAGTGGTTTATGATATTGATGATGAGTTTGGTGAGATATATGAAACACCAACAATTTCCGCAACTGGAGAACAGGAGGAAGCATTGGAAAGAGTGAAATTGGATTATCTACCTAAGAAACAACAAGATCAACTGAAGGACCTTTTGTATCGACACAAAACGTTGTTTTCTGGAAAAATAAAAATAGCTAAATTGGGGGAACATGTGATAAAATTGAAGACTGAGGAGAAGACGATGAAACCAAAAACTTATTAGATACCGGAGAACTTAAAGAGGAAAGTGGATGCACAGATAGACGAGTTGTTAGAATTAAGACTAGTCGAACCGGTTGTAAGTGAAATAGCACACACGGTAGTATGTGTTCATAAGAAAGATGGGACAATAAGGTTATGTATAGATTTCAGAAGTTTGAATGCTCTTACTGTGCCGGACGCGTATCCAATGCAGAATATGATGGAGTTGAATTTCTTAGTAGGGAAGAAGAAATTAATTACTGTACTTGATATGTTGAAAGGATACTGGGCTATACCCATGGAAGACAGTAGCAAACATCTAACAGCTTTCCGAACTCATCGAGGCCAGTACCAATGGAATGTTTTACCATTTGGATTAAGAAACGCTGCAGCAACCTACCAGAGAGCTATGTCTAAAGTGGTCCAGACTATGTCTGACTTTGCATGTGCATACATCGACGATCTAGCAGTATTCTCCGATACGTGGGAGGAACATTTGAAGCATCTGGAAGAGGTTTTTAAAAGATTAGAACATTTCAATTTCTCCGTGAATTTAGGGAAGTGTGAGTTTGCAAGACAAAATGTAAAATACTTGAGACATGTCATTGGTTCAGGTCAACATGCCCCTGACAAAGAGCGAATAAAGGCAATTCAGAGCTTAGAAGCACCCAAGTCCAAGAAGCAACTGAGGAGTGCACTAGGGTTGTGCAATTTTTACAGACAGTATATTCCGAACTATGCAAAGATCACTCTACCATTAACGGAGCTTACTAAAAAGAAGGTGCCTAATGTCATTCCATGGAGCGAGGAAGCTCAAAATGCACTCGAGGAGTTGAAGAGAGCACTCTGTGGAATTACAGAATTACAGGTCCCGGACATAGAGAAACCGTACTATTTACACACGGACGCCTCTCAGACTGCAGTCGGATGTTGTCTTGGGCAGTTGGATGGAGAAGGCAGCATTCGTCCCATAGCTTTCGGTAGCCAGAAACTGAATCCAACCAAACAGAAGTGGTCCACAATTGAAAGGGAAGCTTATGCGATTATTTGGGCTTTGCAGAGATTTGAAACTTTACTGTGGTGGCGCAAAGATTTTCTTACTGACGGATCATAACCCCTTAGTGTTTCTCACGAGTGTTGCACCCCAATGTCCGAGATTGCACACTAGTAATTTACAGGCCACCTATGGACAGATCTTTACAGCTCCCCCCCCCCCCCAAAAAAAAAAAATGTGTTATCCTTTCCGTGGTGGCCGATTTAAAAAAAAAAAAAAAAGTACTTTTATTAGTGTGATAATCATAATGTTATTTGCATTATCTTTATATTTTATTTAAAAAAATAACTTCCATGTTACTATTGATACGTCAAAAAATTACGGTTCATCCTTTTAATTTACCTTAGAAACAAACCACCCTTTGTTCCGTTCTCAAAACGACAGTCCTAATCCAAATGTTTATTTTCTACTTTTACAAACGCACAATCTCGTATATTCTTCCATCTCAGCGAGACGAAAGCAGGGATTGATGAAGACGATGCCAAATTCCCTTTCCGAAATACCACCAAGGCACAGTGCGTAGCTCATCTTCTAGCGCCTGTACAAATTTTTCCTCCTGAATGGCGTTCGTCAACATCGGGTCATTAATTCCAAAAGCGGCAACGTGACTACTCTACTCGTGATGCCACCATCAAAATCGGAAAAGAGGGTGTAAAAATGTCCCCAAAGAGTGTCTCTGAGAAGATTAATGGAAATTCAAATGCGGCGGATATTTTTGAAGTGTTCCATATGCAAGTGGTGGAAAGTGCGAAGGATTTTTGCTATCTGTTTTGGATGGCGTATTGTTCCGAAAGCTATGAATAATGAATGGTAACATCAGTAGTTCTTTATTATGAGAAAATGGTAGATAAAAGAGTGATTTGTAATTTTTAGGCAGCGCCAAAAAAGAATATTTGAATTTGAGAATCGTTAGTTCCACCTCTTCGTTCTTTTATATTGCATATATTTTGTTTCCTGCGCGAGTTTGAGAATACATTATAGTTCTCTACTGCTTTTGTATATTACTTGAAGGTTTTGAGCCTTATTAGATTTTTACTTTCAATTACCCGTATATATATAGGGTAATGAAAATAAAACATTCGATAAAAAAAAATCTTTTTTTTTTTTTTTTTTTTTTTTTTTTTGCATTTTTTTATTTTTTGGAACATCCAGATTTCAAAAAAGGGATCTAGAAAAAATGTCTGTCCGTGAGTATGTGTGTACGTGGTCAGCCTAACTCCCCAACAAATTGACCTACGATGTTCAAACTTCGTGGGAGGGTTGGCGATGGTACAAGGACCTACTAGTAAGGTTTTAGTCAAAATCGCGCATGGGCATAGGGTAGGGCATCAGTGGTAGAAGTGGTTACATAAAAGTGGGGGGATTCCCAAAA
Organism: Linyphia triangularis; assembly: GCA_963978545.1. Classification (NCBI taxonomy): domain Eukaryota; kingdom Metazoa; phylum Arthropoda; class Arachnida; order Araneae; family Linyphiidae; genus Linyphia; species Linyphia triangularis. The sequence continues at coordinate 56,397,440 of OZ021729.1, forward strand.
CTTGGTGACAAGTGCGCGCGCCCCCCAACCCCCTACCCCTTCTTCCATCTTCAACGATAAAATTTATAATTTCGTAACTACTAATAAAAATATTAACTAGTAAAGAAATAATTTATACTTCCTAACATTAACATTAAACGAGGGTTCAAAATTTATTGTTATTTTAATGAATATTCGGCGACTTAGTTTTTGTACTTGGGAGTAAGAGATAAAGTTAAATAATAATTCTATGTTCTATACATAACTGCTCATTTAGATTTAAATAATACTTATAAATATGCATACTTTCATACAATTAAATTAATAGAGAATTCAAAAAAAAAAAAAAAAAAAAAAAAAAAAAAATAGCTTGTCTTGACAAGAAACAAGAATAGAAATTTAACTTAAAAGAAAGTTCCTCCAAAGTTAAAAGTTGACCAAGTGTAACTGTATTTGTGAGTAAAAATACTTATACCTTTATGTCCAAAGTAGTACAATACATTTTTATAATAATATGATTTATACACCATAAATAGTTTTAAAGTTTTCAAATGTAGAAATAAATAACTTTTCTCTATTTCACTACATTTAAAGGTAAATGTTATTTTTCATTAGTAGTTTTTAGGTGGATTGAATGCTTTTAAAAGTGGGGGGGGGGGATGAATAACAGTGTTTTTAGAAGTCGGGAGACGCATGGATATTTTCTTGAAAAGTGGGGAGACGCGTCACCCCGCTTCTACCCACACTTCTAGCACTGGCTGTCATTGAAAAAAATCTTGTTTTTCAGTAATTACTAAAAAACGGCTGTAACGATTTTGTTAAAAATCACTGTGGTAATACCTCTTAAGGTGTTTTAAACATCCCCACCTCCTAAATTCCCATAAAAAGGCTTTAATGGAGTAAAAAGTTGAAAAACGAATGCCTTTAACACAGAGTTCTCTTTCCTTGAGCATACTTCCTCAACGATCGTTTTTTCTTCTCTGCCCAGTTTAACTTACAAGAAAGAATAATATAAGAATTATCGATAAGTATATCGCCCAAATCATAATTTTGGCGGAGTTTTTTTTCCTAGTCCCAGACAAGAATTATAGATAAATTTCGTCAAACTGTCCATTTTTATAAAATGAATGACGAAAATATACGTACGTTAGATGACACAAATGCACTTCAGTATTATAGTGTAATTGGAAGTTGTGCGATGTTCCACACCCCTAGTTATGTAAAATTTTTATTGCTCAAATGAAAGAGTGACTTTCCCCCTATGTTTTAAGAGCAGGCTTCGTTTATGTAGAGATAGAACTGGCAACTAGTTGTATCACAGAGATTTGTGAGATAAAATCGCACGCAATGCTTCTATGTTTTAAGGTTAAGCTCTTTATGAAACTTATGCATGGCTACGTCAACTGCTATATTTGAGTGAAGGCAACATGTACCTTATGATTGGCTAATGAAATATGAAAGTTGGAATTTATTTTCAAAAGTTTTTTTTTTTTTTTTTGTACCATAAGCCTAACCTAAGTGTTACTATAACTTTTGAAACCCAATTTAAAATAAAGCCTTGCTTACGATCTATTTTTACTCTTATTGCTGATAATGGCATCAAATTGTAATTGACTATTGTGTCAGAATATTAATCTCTATAGAATCATATGATTTAATGTACAAATTGTATGATCTCTCTTCAATTAATGATCAATCATATGTAATATTTTATTTCACAAATAAATTTTTTTTTTTTTCAGTTTAAGTGTTCACATTCGTTGAATAGATTGGTCAATTTCCGTTGCTTTAATTGACCCTAATTCTAGGTCTTCAACAATTCAAGTATGTATGAATATTGATACTATACTCATTGACTTTTTATTATGAATTTAGTAGTTCCTAAAATGGGATTCTTCATTATTTTCGTCTTTGTAAAAACTGTCTGAGAACTCCGATAGCTTGTGTAAGAAAACCTAATTTATTGAACGGATTCAATTTACCTTCAACCCCAAGTGTTTGAGCTCTTTAAATACGTATTAAAATCTGACAAATGAAACGTTCATCATGCAATACAAAATTTCAGTCAGCAGAAACGGAATTGTCACCCAGAAGATTTGAATATTTATTCTTTTTTGAGAAGGTAGTAGTAGAACGCCAGTTTACCGTGTTCCTTCTCCAGTCCAACCTCGATCATGCTGACGTTATTCTCCTGTTAAGCCAATAAAACTCTAAAACAAATAAAAGTACGATACAAATGAAAAATACACCCAAGACTATTGCAAAACAATCTGCATACACAACAACCAACAAAGGGTGGGGGGAAAAACTTTAAAAGAATATATTTTATTCTTTTTTTTTTTTTTTTTTTTTTTCTTCTTCTTTCGTTTAGCTTCAGCATGTCAGATGATCATCTGCCAACGCTCTCAGCACGACGCCAAATATAGCCAGCTGTGAAGTAATTGGAATATCGACTTCCAATCAAAATAAGAAAAAGCATCGCGGAGAAGCAGGCAGAAAGAACAAGAACCAAATGACAACAAGCCCCAGGGAGAAAGCGAAAACCAACTTAATAAATAGTCTCGAGAAACAAGATAAATTGTCCTGGTTCCATTGCTGTCGATGATCGAAAGTTTGGTTGGCGTTGTCGGCGGCGTCAAACATGGACCATAACGTGCGTGAATCAAGTAAAAAAAAGTTTGCCAAAGAAAACAGCAAGATCGCCAAATACGCCATTTTGAATTAGGAAAGGGAGAAACCAACTTAATAAATGGGGATGTTGGGGGGAAAAGCATGATGAGTGGAAGCTCCATCCATTCTTTCCAAGCATGTAGGAGATCATAAGTTGAGGCTGTCATATGGAAGGAATCGTGTAGAGAGAAGAGGAATGGGGTTGGGAATTTCCGACAAGAACTTATGGTGAAGAGATTAGATTTCGGCGAAGAAAATAAATGTTCTATAGCCAGTAAAATTTAAACTTTCTAATGTTTATATGGTGGTAATTTTTTTATTAAAATTCAGTAACAAGTGTTTTTCAAAAAATTGTACACGGGAACGTAAAAGATTCGATTTAAAATTTTCTTAATAAAATAAACATTAAAAATGGATAGCGTATGGCACCATGGAAAAATACCGGATGTCCATCTATATATATATATATATATATATATATATATATAATTCTCTTGTGTGCCGCCCAATTTCGGCTGTATTTCTGTTAGCAGAATGGCACCGACTTCAAACATCCAATCACAAATCTTCTAAATGTATTTTAAGCACGAATTTCCAAATTCAACAATTCAGCCAATCACAATATATCTTTCAAAATTTGACAATACAACTGGCAACAGAAAACACCTTGGATTCGCTATATTTTGTTTTTCTTATTACAGTCTACAGAAACAGATTATTGCCTATTTGAAAAGTATTGATTTAATATTTACAATGATGCAAGATATGTACATTTCTTTTGGATTAGAATTCCGAGAACTCTCTTTCTTATACAATTAAAACAAGCCAGATTTGTTTGGATTCGGCAAATAACCACAACATATTTATTATGAACGTTTTCCGGATACATGGCTATAAAAACTGAGCACGGAATTTCTTGGAAGAATATTAAGGTTTCCATGCTCACATTCACACTGATTAAATAAATACTTTAGCATTGCGGATAAACAATTTGTGTTATTTTTTAAGTATCGTTAAAAAGATTATGCAAACATATGATTGCTAATATTGCTTCGTTAAGAAATTTCAATGTGCAACTTTAATTATTTTGGCGCTTCATACAAAACCAGTCCATAAATTTAAATTGCTTTCTGAAATAACTTATCTTTTTTAAATATATGTACGAGATCAGCATAAATAATCCAACGTTTTCAGTTTCATGGCACAATATAACTTTTCAAGGATTTCATTGATTATGCAGCTGAAACAGCTTTTTTCTTTCTAAGGTTCATTGAAATAATTAATTTCTTCTGAAAATATGTCGACTCGAGTTGCACACATTAAAAAATATTAAAAATATTTTTTTGCAGATTATTATAAAAACTATTGTATGCAACACGTGGGAAAATACTTTTTCAAACTCGGTAAATATTTTGACTCGCGCTATCGCACTCGTCAAATAAGCGTTTTACTTCATTTAAAAAGTATTACTTTCCTCACTAGTTGCATAAATAACTATTATATATAGTGAGTAATTAAATTTGAAAAAAAGTAAATATTTGTAAGAGAAATAAGTGTAACACAATCAAATATTGATTGAGCTCGTAATACGAAAAAAAAAAAAATGTAGAACAGCGCATAACTTTCAATTGCATTCAATAATGGTAGTTACATTTATATTTACCATGGATTGGTGTACTTTTCCGTTGCAATTTTTATATTTTCGTTTCGGGGACTTGATACCCCTAGTTTTCACAAAAGTAATAAAAATATCAATTTTCTATTTTTTGCGAGTTTATAATCTTTGAAACCTCCTTATTCTGGGAAGTTTTTGAGCTGATCCGATGACTGCGGTTGCAGAAAAACTACGTTTTTATGGAGAATTTAGCATTGCTGCAATAGCTTCTTTGATGTTTCGAATGCATTTTGCTCATTTCGTGATTTTTGAAATACCCACCTTACTCAAAATGCTAAAACTTCAGCAAATATAAATGAAATGACTTGAAATTTTGTGTGTGTCATTCTCAATATCTATTTCACAAAAATAGGTATGGATTTTTGAATAAAATATAAACTTTTTTTTTCTCCCAATTTAAATGTTGAAAAATACCCGTTTTTTACGCCTTTTTTACATGTAGGTAAAGTAATTATCATTTTCCTCAAAAACTATTTTACTAATTCTAAATCTGATGCCTAAATAATTAGAGTATATTATTAGGAAATTTTTTTTTTTAAAAATCAGAAAAATATTGAAAAGGGAAAAGAAGATAGAATTGGAAATTTGATGAATTTAAAAAAAAAAAAAAAAATTAATTTGTAAATGTAGAGAGCACTATGTGAACTTTTTTTTAAAATAAAATTTAGTTTTTACTTAGTAATACTTCCAAATATGTAAAAATTGTAATTTTAAAAGCTTAAATAAAATAAAAAGTTTGAAGGGTACCAAGTCCCCTTAATTTAAAAAAATTGCCAATTCGGCTATATTTTTTGCAATAACGTTGTTACATTGGTGCAAAAAAATGCCCACAAAAGGTCGAGATCGGTGATTATTTTTCGTTAAATATTAGATTATCGTTTCCTGTAAGTGAAAAAGAGGAAACTAAATCTTTGATGGGCGATGCTCAAGGGAACATAACTCTGTTAAAAATATTCGTTTCTTTTAAACTTTTTACACAATTTATCGCATTTCTATGGGAATTTCGGAGGTGTGAAAATTTAGAACACCTTAAAAAGCATTAACCACAGCGATTTCAATCAAAATCGTTGGACCCGTTTTTTGACAATTGTTGAAAAACATAAATTTTTCAATGGCACCTAACTTAAGAATATGCGTTATTTTGACTAAAACCTTAATGACAGCCTCTATGGCCAGTACTAACCCTCACGCAAAACTTGAACAGCGTAGGTCAATCCATTCGGTGATCACAGGCACTCTTATAGACAGTTTTTCTTGACAATTTATTTGAACTCACGACATGAAAGCCGGCAGAATTATTTTCGGGGAGAGGGGGGGGGGGGGGTGGCATCCAAGGATATGCAATTTTTTTGGTATAACCTTTATTCTTAAATTGGCTATCGTTATGAAATTTTAATATAGTCACGTGGAAATTTTAATATAGCCAAGTGTTATATTTTTTATGTATTGAATATTTTAAAAACTACATCATAGTTATATTAATAGTGAATCATACTATTTGTCTCAGCGTTATTTATATATATATATATATATATATATATATATATATATATATATAAAGGGCTTTTTAAATTTTGACTGCAAAACACGTCACTGAATCTCACCTCACCAGCAATAGAAGAAACCTTCCGTTTATAACCATTGAGAGTTATTTTAGTTTAAACGGACAATTTTCTGGATAACAACGGGACATTTCGTCACTTTTGTATATTCCCTATCCGTAAACAGATTAAAATTGTGAAATTATGCTGAATAATGCGCGGGACAATTCTTGCCCCGCGCATTATGCGTCAGTGGTTATAAACGTATTTTTGACCACATTAAATTGATTATTTTTCCTGTATGATTTTGTCCCCAACTAATCTATATGTATAAAATTAAGTTGTCTGTACGTCTGAACCTTATACAAATCCACAGTTTTTCATCTAGCGGTATGAAATTTGATACATAGTAGCTTTTGAACATGGAGATTGTAGAGAAGAACTTTTAAATTCGATTAAAAGTTGCTTTCATTAAAATTTAATGATATTAAAATAAATTCTTAAAATGGCAACGAAATTTTTTTTATTGCATCAGAATAAAACAAAACGTTATTTTAATGTGTCCTCCTTATTTTTCTGATTATTTTTATATATTACAATCGTCTCGCCGATAAAGTGTTCGAATTTTATAGTAATATTTCCATATATTAACTGTCAGTCGATACCATAGGCAACTTCTGCGCATGTGGTTTAAAGCACTATTTTTTTTTATCCATCGTTTTGTTTTCTACGTTTTAAATTCATTCTGTTTTTGTTTACATTTTTTGTTGTCGTCAAAGATGTATTGTGCTCAGCTGGTATTGACATTTTGATTTTATTTAATGAGTATTAATAACATTTAAACAAAATATATTCGTTAAATTCCTTTGTACTTTACGTTTCACGTTGACCAATTTTGGTACTATTGTGTTTTATCCATGCCACCTAGCGATACTAATTCGGTTGGAGAACAATTTGGTAGATTACGTTATCGATTCAATGCATGTTAATTTTTCTCTTAGTTCAAATTTTATTTCAAAACAAAAATTAAGAACTTGATACAACATATTTTCATGATTATAGGGGCTAGAACTGCATTACAGACACCAGGCATATTTTGTTGAGTATGTTTTCCGATGTTTTGTAAATATTAAAAAATATACAAAATTCTTCTAAGCATAAAACTAACAGCGGTAATATTATTTCGATGTTTACAATATTTTAAATGATCAAATTTTTCTGGCTGAAATAATTTAAGTTATAAATTTAACTTCATTTGATGAGAGTGAGTTAAAACATACATAGAATTTAGCATAGTAGTGGATTATTTAGACTCAATTTGACTTCATCACTTGCAGCCTCAATCGTAGATTTGGCGAAGATTGTTGAAATTCACTGAAAACTTTCAAATCATTTCGATATTTGTTAATATGCCACCAATATATCTAAATGTAAAGTATAGAGCATCTGCCGCCAAGAGAGCTAGGGAATCACCGCTGCAAAGACATCATCGACTGGAGAATGACCGAATGCACTATTACAATTAACGAAACCATACATATGTTATAGTAGATTGGAAGCTAATCACCAACAACAATAATTCCAGAAAAAATATCGTGTCTATGTAACACATTTACCGATAGATGTCCTTCAACGGGTCTCCAGCAGCGTGGGGCCACACAGCTAGTATTATATAAAACAAAAACATAACTAAGAGATTCAACATGGTTTTGCAATTCTGAATTGTTTAAGATTAGAAAAAAAGAAACCAAGCAAAATGTATTGTGCGTCATGCAATTGCCCAAACACACATATAAGAACTAATTTTCATTAAATTACATTAAATTCTTTTCAACTGATATGGTAATATTCAGACGTTTATTTATATAAAAGTGTATTTTCCAGATTCAACTTTCTGCAACAACTTCATTGTTAAATATCAACGCAAACGAATAAAATAAACTCAAGACAATCGATAATTGAATAACACCGCCAAATCCTCCAGTTTGGTTCCGGAATATCAATAAATAAGCACCCAAGAAAAGGTCGTTGGGGCCGGAAACAGTATTTTCATCTGTGTTTCTCTCTCCTCTTGAACTTTGACCCTCCCACCCTACTGAAGATGACACAGACTAGAATCCAATTATTAATCCCCCCTACAAAATCTTCTTTGATCTGAAAGTTTCCCCATTGCTTTCTGGGAGTTTCCGCCCTGCAACAAGAGGATGTTAAGTTATCGTATTTCACGAGGAAGGGGATGTAGTTTTCCACAATAGTAGGCGTAAATTTTGCCCTTCTTGGCTGTGCATCAGAATATTTCTGTAGGTTGATGCAGGTGATTGAATGAAGCATCAAACTCATTTTTAAACAAAATTATCTGATAACCATACTTTAAAAAAAAAACTTGTTGACTTGTGAGTGATCTCAAATAAAAACATATTTCCACAGTTTTCTGTTCTAATTATTAATATTCCTTTCCGGATCTGTTTTGTTTGGTAACCATTTAAATTTTTTAGGGGATCTTATGAATCGTATCGTATGTTATCTTTCATAACCATTTCAAAATAGGATTACTTTTATCAATGCGATATCTTTCAAAAGTTCAGAGAAAGCCAAATATTCGAGAATTAATCCTTAAAAAAGTTATTCTCAAAACATTACAATGGGTATTGATGCGATCAAATTTTAAAAAATGGTATCTGAGACTCTGAAGTAAAGAAATAAAGAAAGACTCAAAGCAAATATAAGTATGAAAATACTTATGTACCAGATATATAAGGGGAGGAGAGGAAACTCCTCTATTAAACAAACTCGTAATATTTGAAAACATTAAGTTGTCAAAAAACGCCACTGTATCTTGTTAAACATTTTGGTGACAAAAGTAAGAGCTTTGAACATTTTGGTGACAAAAGTAAGAGCTTTGAACATTTTGGTGTAAAAGTAGATGCCTAAATAAAAATTAACGAAATTATTTAAAAAAGCAAATTATTTTTTTACAGGAAATAAAATTGAAAGTGAATATCCTTTTAGCATTTCATAGCTATTGCATATTATTTTGGCAAACCATTTCCACTACATCCATTATATGTTGTACTAAGGATAAAACAACGAAAATTTCAACTTTTGATTTTCCTGACCCCTTGCACATATATAAAAATCACCCAACCAATTTACCCTCGACCGCATACACTTTTCCTGTAACTTATGTAAAGTACAATTTCTTTTGTGACAGTTGGATGCACACTATCTAGATATTTTCGTTTTTGGAGTTAGAGTGTGACAATAGCCCGAAATATTTGAAAAATCTCATTTAAATTTTTGCTCGATTACCATAATTTCATCGGATGGATAAGAAGGTAGAAATTAATGAAGTTGTTTTAAAACAAAAACCTGTTCCAAAAGAGCATTATTTCTCACCGACAACCAATTTCCATGTATAATATTTTAGTCATTCTCGTCTAGCAATGCACGACAATGTCTGGTGGAAGAAAAAACATAAAAAAACAGAACTAGAAAAAAATTATTATCGACCAAGAAATCACGTTGACTACTTTCGTTCTTCGCAACATGAGGCGACGTTCCCACACTTCAGTTCTTTTCCGTAATTCGAACACAGGCCATTCGAAAGGAATTGCCAAGGCTTTCTCGAGAACGTTAATGCAGAAATGGGATTATTTTTCCAGCGACAGCTTTAATCAAAGGAACAGAGCAGGTCATTAATTTCGAAACCCAGTATTTCGTGCTTTAATATGCTTTGGATTGAGGAAGAAAAGAACATAGCGCTCTAAATCGTCTGAATTTAGTGTAAAAAGTTAATTTGCGGGAAAATAATTGGTGGGTGTTGGTTATAAATTCGAACATTTTCTATTAAATTTTTAAAACGAACATTTCTTTATAAGTGCAATGTACGAAAATGGTTAACTATTATATTTTTATACAGTTTGTGTGGCCCTGTGATACCCGTGTCCAAATCGTGGTAAAATTTACATCGGTATTTAATATCTATGTATGCCAGCTTATGGATAAACTGTAGCTTATTTGATTTAAATATTTTCTTGCTAACTTTATTTATAAGACTATCAGCTCATGCACGGTCTGACATGAATTTTTAGAAGGCTGACTATAATATTAGGTTTGTATCCGGGCTTGTATAGCTGCTAGAATTTTCTCGTTGTCTTTGGGCAGACTGCCTGTAAACCGAGCATAAAGCGTGGTTTGAGCTGCTACCTCTTGATGCTCTGCAGGACGTTCATTAGTTCTTGAAGTAAGAATAACTTAAAAAGACTATTTCAAAATTTTAGGCTACTTGTAGTTCAATCTTTGATACACATTTTTTTTCTGCAGATGGTAGTAATTTTTCCTAAGATGATAGTATTTATTCCCACACACCTAGTATTGTCCAACATGAAGATGATTTCAGACAATCACCAGGTCTGTTTAGGCTTTCATCCTTAATATGTTAGAGAAGGAAATAACGAACCAAAATTAAAATGGTTAGTTGGTTTAGACATTATCTTGTGCAAGAGATATACTAAAGCTAAGTGGCATTGAAGCATCGAATCCTAAGATGTCTTTCACCGGATACACATTTGCTTCCCAAGCGGGAGGAAACCCGGAAAACTCCAATTGGGGAGCTGGCAGTCGGTACGAACATCATTTTTCATAATCGCCGTTGTATCCACCCATTTCTTTAAGTAGAACTTTCATAGCGATGACCCTCTCCCCCCGGTCAAAAAGCTTTAGAAATGTTAAAAGTGCCTTGTAAAGAAACGTGTTAATAGATGTAGAAAATTATCTAAATTAAAAAAAATTAAAAAAAATCGGAGTTTTCGTTTTTTCTGAAGTTTTTTTCTGTTCTACCAGTCAATAAAAGTTTCATTTAGTACAAATTATAAAACGTTTCCATTTCAGTCTCTACGTAATAGAAGTTTGATTACATAAGCACTGAACTGACTATATTACGACTGTTCTATATTAAATTGAACTGTCATTGGCATTTGTTCATTTTAGGTTCTATATTATATTAGTATACAGATAAGCTTATGCAAAATGCTCGGTCTGTATGTCTGGGGTCTAAATTCCCATATAAAACTACAAATAACTGCTTCATATATGTGGGTTATATCAAATGAAATATCTGTAAGCTACCTTCTTAACTATAGAAATTCACATTTTACCTGCAAATGGAGAAAAAGGATTGGAACTTGGAATTGAAGTTTTCTCACCAAGTTTGAAACCGTCACCAAACTCGCCAACTTAGTGAATTATTTTTTATTAAAAATCTCTAAATGGGCAGGGTTGTTATTATTTATCAGCCTTATATGGAAATTTCAATTATTAAATGCTGCCAAATTATACGAGCTTAGCCACTGGACTTGGTACACCTTATATATGAAACATGTGTATAAGCAGATTTTTAGCTTGTTTTACATCATAAAATTTATATTCTTTGCTCGTGTCTTATTTACTAAAGACTTTATAAAACATCATATCTTGTTAAACATTTTCAGTTGGAATTTCTCTTCTGTAACTAAAGATGCGAATATTTCGCGGGAAATACATTTACTCATCGCATTATCAGTGGCAACAAACTAGTAAGTAAAATCAAATACCAATATCATTCAGTCTTTCAAATATATTTGGGTCAGAAACTAGAAATGATGGATGATTGTGGGAACAAGTCCCTATATGTGGGTAATCTGTCCTCCAAATGTACAGAAGCAGAACTTTTTGAAAAGTTCTCGCCAATCGGGGCTATTGCAAGCATCAGAATCTGCAAGGACATGGCTGGGTCGTCTCTAGGCTACGCCTATGTAAATTTCACAAAAGCGGAAGATGCCAAGACAGCTCTGGAAACCTTAAATCACGATTCTTTCGATGGACAGTGCCTCCGTATTATGTTCGCTCAAAAAGAAATCAAGTCCAAACTCTTGAAAGCGGCAAACTTGGTCGTTAAGAACCTGCCGAAATACATCGACGACAAACTTCTGAGAGACATGTTCATCAGCTATGGAAGTGTGTTGTCAGTCAAAGTTGTGATCTATCGCAGCGGCATGTCCAAAGGATACGGATTTGTCCAGTTTGAGAATGAGGCATCTGCTTTGGAAGCAATTTCAGCTGTGGATGGTGCTATATTGCAAAACCGGAAGATTATGGTGTCCAAGTTCATACCGATTGAAGAACGGCAGAAGTTTCAAGAGCTGAATTTCTCAAATAATGTGTTTGTAAAGAATTTGGGACCGTCCATCACAGACGAGGAATTTGAAAAGCTGTGCGAGTGTTTTGGGATAATATTGAGTTCTAAAATAGTTACAAATGAGGCGAATGAGTCAAAGGGTTATGGATTTGTGAGTTTTGAAAGTGCCGCGAGCGCTAGTAGAGCTGTTGAGCAGTTGAACAGATTGTGTTTGAATGGGAGGAGGCTGTTTGCTTCAGTTGCAAAAGCAAAATCACCCAACAGAAAATAAGCTTAAGAACGGATTGATTACGTAATTTGGTGAACAAAATGTCTAAATTGTAGATTTTGTGTTATTTATTTCACTTGATTTTATATTGAAATAAAGGATCTTCTAATTTTAGCTGCTGGAAATAAGAACGTATGAAATATTAAGACAGAAAAAGGAAATTCCACACAAAAACTTTTTTATTCAAAAAAAAAAAAAAAAAAAATTTTCAGAAAAGCATCAATTATCCGAAACAATTGGTGACTGGGGGTGTTCAGATAACTGATGTTTCGTAAAACTGATAATTTACGAAAAAAATTGGACTAGTGTTATAGGATTAGTATGAAACAAGGAAACATTTATATTAAACCGAAAATTGTAAATATTTTACGTCACATAGCTTATAAAAAAAGTACATTGACACTGCATTAATTAGACTTAGAAGTTAGAAAATAAAATCTTAAATTGCATATTTGCCTACTGGAACTGTTTCGATTGATCGTATTCGGATAACAGATGCTCAACTGTGTTTGCAAGTAACTGGCAAAGATATAAATCAAAATAATTTGATTACAGGTGTTTTTTTTTTTTTTTTTTTTTTTTTTTTTTTTAAGTTTAAGTTCAGGATTTGTTGATGATTAACTATGCTACCGATGAAATCTTGTGTTTTATTTTTTACGCGAAATTTTCTAAATAAATTTTTACATTCTTGCGAAGCAAAGTTCGTAAAGCAAACATTCTTGACAGAAATGGTTTGCTACATTTTATAAATTTAATGTTTTATTATATACTTTAAGACATACATAGATGTGCAATCTCTTCCATGTTTTTTAAAGAATAATCACTGAAAATTGCTTGGTATCTAAATTTTGAAGTGGTTAACATATTCATTTCTAATTTTTCGCAATGGCCTATTACCAGAGAGTTTTTATAAATTTCTTAGACTAAAATAATCAAATCCTTAGACGATTTTATTTGAAATGCCTCGTAATTTAATTTTCGTACACTTGACGATATTCTTCACTTACTAATAAGCAAATGAATCAAAAATACGAAATTGGAGAATTAATTAAATGCAACCATGTGATGTAATGTACTTACTAAAGGTGATCTATTCCTAGTTGATGTGCGGAGAGAGGAGCGCTTTCTTGGTGACCATTTCAAAATTTGCTTTTAGCTTTTGACTAAAGATGTACCGCTGCAATGTTTTGGCTTTGTCGCCAATTTTTCAAAATTGCGCCAACCCCATACACGTAAGCTAGGAACTTACCCTAAAGGTTAAACATATTTACTATGCTTGGATTAACCTTAATTCTTTACCTATTAACATTATGTATTTTAAATTTTGGTACTCTTCCTTTAGAAGGGCACCAGTTAGCGCAGTTGCCACCAAGCCTAAATGTTTATACGTTTAAATGATGCGTAAATGTATCGCCAAGCCTAAATGTCTTCAATTTATTATAGGGTCGCTATAGCAACCTTATAGAGGTTTTGGGAATTATAAATGATTTGAAGATTATTAGTTTGAATGAGTTATCGCTGCAATTTGGCGATTTTTATCTGGCACCCCTCAAATCATTAGCATTCCATTACTTGATAGTAAACATTATCTAGCAGAAATTTGTCGGTAGAAATTAGTTATTTTTTTTTTCTTAATGTATATCATAAAAAAGCCCTTTATATATATAATAAAATAATAATCTGAAACAGAAATTTCGATACGCATTTAGTTAATACTTGTAAGCTACTATTTGGCCATCAAAGATTGAAGTAAAAATGAAGATTCAACATTTTGTTTTGTTTTGTTTTGAAACCACCGACTGTCTATTTCTGCCACTTATAAAGTGCTTAACACAGCCAAATACGTCTCGTAATTTTGAGCATCTAGAAGAATACGAGATCGAAATCTTCTAGTGAAAACCCCTCTCTCCGACCCCACCACACCAACGAGAGGACATTGAGGTCACGACAGACTTAATGTGCACCAGCCCCCATTAGGTACACACCTATATTTGGCGAACGGAGGCCCGAACCCACAACCCTCCGGTTATAAGCTCGATACTCTACCGCAAGGATATCTGGAGCCCTAACATTTTGTCTTAATCTACTTTTCGTACATTAGTAGAAAGAGAAATAAGGATTTGAAGATTTATTGATTGTCTTCCCAAAATTGATGAAAGATTTGTTCTTCAATATTAAAGCTTTGCAAAGCAATTAGTAAATGAAATCTTGAATGAATATGAAGACATTTTTTAGCAAAGGATATGGTGAACTGACAATACAATTATGTTTTCATGTCAACGATAAACATGTGAACAACAATTACTTAAGAGGATGTCCTAGTTAGGATCATTTCCAATATTCGCTATGTTACAATCTTTTAGCTCTGTGCATTATGAAACTACTTTGTACAAAACGTTGAAACTTGGTGAGTTATAAAAAAGATTACTTAATGAAATGACATAAATAAAAATTCACAAATAGCCCCTACTATATTTAATTTTGTATTTGAAATCTTTACGTCAATGGATATGCAGTGGCTCCACCTGGTTTTGTCTTTTGCCATTTTAATTTTCATTTATAATAGATATACATTAAATGAAAACAATTTATGTCATTTCATTAAGTGATCATTTTCGTACCTACTCACCAAATGCCAAGGTTTTATGGAAAGTAGTTTCTAAATGCACCGGGTTAGAAGATCGTAACAGCGCGAGTGTATGGAAATGATCCATACAAGGACATTCTCTTAATAAGTCGGGTCATTTTTGATTTTGAATCATATCGAACATTCATCGCAGTTTGGGAATCATACCTTTTTGAGTTTAACTACAAAAGATAGACGTTTAAATAAGTTTGTGTAATGTAATTTAGAGCAATTTTAAAACTTGTTTCCGATGGAAAGATTCCTATTACATTACAAATTAAGAAAAATTTAGTGTTTTTTTTATGTATGTATAGGTAAATATATTTTATAGCTAAAGAAAAGATAGTCTATTCAAGAATAAAAAAATTACGCATTTTTTTATTGAGAAAGTTTGTAAGTAAAATATCAAGCTCTTATTACGTTCAGTGGACAATTCCCACATTTTTTAAAAACGAGGGAAGTTAGTACTTATTTATGAAGAATTTTTTTCTGATTCCAAATATTTAAACAAAAGTTCTTTAAAAAAATTAGTTATATAAATATTAAGAAAAGAAAATGCCCCAAAACCCAGCCAAAACCAGTCCGATCAAAACAGTCTACAAAATTCTTGACGTAAAGAGATCCCTGCGTTTCTATGTTTATCGTGAGGTTTTTGCCAAATAGTTATCGTTAAAAAAGTTGGCATTGCTAGACCATTGCCACATTCCGTACAGGTTAACGTGATTTGCGAGAAACTTGCAAATCTGGTTTTCGCTGCTGCATTTCAAGTCAAGATATTTGAGATATCTTTACGTCACGTTCAATGCCAACGAAATTAGTCGTTTTCTCGCCAACCTCTAACATGGTAATTTTAATCGCAAATTAAAAAAAAGAAAAAGCGCATTGAGCAGAAATTTTTATGTTTATGGCCATTTCGAAACATTTAGAATTAAATAAAAAAAATTAAAAAAAAAAAAATGCGGGATTAGTTCATTACGCATATGTATACATAAGGTAATGAAAGTAGAGTATTCGGTCAACAACAACAAAAAAAGCGCATTTCTCCCCGTTTTGGAACATCCTGATTTCAAAAAAGTGATCTAGAAAAAATGTCTGTCCGTGTGTCTCTGTGTACGTGGGCTGCATAACTCCCGAACAAATTGACCTACGATGTTCAAATTTGGTGTGCAAGTTAGTGATGGCCCAAGGACCTATCATTAAGGCTTTCGTCAAAATCGCGCATGTGCGTAAGGTAGTTGCCATTGAAAAAAATCATGTTTTTTAGTAATTACTAAAAAACGGCTGTAACGATTTTGTTCAAAATAGTTGTGGTAATGCCTCCTAAGGTGTTTTAAACAACCCCACCTCCAAAATTCCTATGAAAATGCTTTTATGGCGTAACAAGTTGAAAAACAAATACCTTTAACACAGAGACTTTTTCCTTGAGCATACCTCATCAACGATCGTGTTTTCTTCTCTCCCCAGTTTCAGTTATAAAAAGAATTATATAAGAATCATCGAAAATTTTATCGTCAAAACCATCACTTTGGTGGAGGTTTTTTTTTTTCAGATTTTTTTTTTTATTATTTAATTTTTTTATTTTAATAGAGTAATTGAAATTTGTGCGATGTTACACACCTTTAGTTTTTAATGTTTACGTTTATCTTCTACATTACCACAAAAAGTACGACTTGAAATGGCAATCTGGAGTTCATTTCCGATTCGTTAAAACTATGGGAAATTCATATTGTAGTTCCAAATAGCGATATAAAATTAAAACTTGAATATTCAGTGACATGTTTTAAAGCCAAGTTTGTCGCACAAGATATAGAAACGTACGTTATAGCGACATTTTAATGACTGTCTCAATTTAATATATTAAATAAGTGCTAGAAACTGTCAGAATTTGTCATTAAATTATGGACAGTTTGTATTTTTACATTCATTTGAATGTTATTGAAATCTATTTATATACTTTTATCCAATATTCCCGAAAAGTACCAAAATGATGTATAAATGGTTTATTTCCTCTAGATTTTTGCAATACATTTTCAGATATTGAATTTCGTTGGGCGAAATTACTTTTCTGACCATTGGGAATTTATATCTGCAGAGAAAATTGGTTTTTATGCCATTTTCGGAAACCAGTTTTTCATTTTTTTTTTTTTCTTCTCTTCCTTCAATTAAATAATTCTTTGAATATCTAGATCAGATATTTAGTCAACATAAGGACTGATTTTCGAATTGGATGTTTTTATTAACGGACAAACACTTCATTCAATAAAAAGTTTAGAAATTTAAAGAAAAATTTTCTTTAGTATACACAATACACTAAATATTTGTTATATTGGGAGAAAACATATTTACAGCTACTTCAAAAGCAAATATTTTCTAAGGGAAGTTAGAACCGAAATTTTTTTAATAAATGAATTTTCTTTTTTTAAATATTTTTTACAGATTTTGAATCTCTAATTTAATTCCTTTCAAAGCACGTATTAGTTTTTTCAGTTACCAAATTAGAAATATAAAATATGTACTTTTTCAAATTGAATTAGTGTAACAGGAACTATGATTTCTTTATTTTAAATCCGTTTATCTCAAAATGTGTTTTATTGTGTTAGATGCATCTTTCTCGGAAACTACCGAGTATTTTTAATTTAAATTTTTTATGTAAATTCCATATGTGAATAGGTATATACTTAAATGAGCTTTTAAAAATAATTATTATACTTATTTTTTTTTAAATCTCTTTTTAGTTGAAAAATTTCAATTTTTCAAAAAATTTAAGTAAAAAAAAAAGAAAAAGGCACATCTAGAGTGAATTCATATAAAAGTTTATATCCGTATAATAACAAGTGTTCATTTTGTATACAGCAAAATGTCACACCTGTATATTAAGGTAGTTCGAAATATATATATATATATATATATATATATATATATATATATATATATATATATATATATATATATATATATATATATATATATATATATATATATATATATATATATATATATATATATATATATATATATATATATATATATATATATATATATATATATATATATATATATATATATATATATATATATATATATATATATATATATATATATATATATATATATATATATATGTTTTTTTTTTTGAAATTGTCTAATGTATCAAGTTGCACGTTAGGAGACCAATACAGTGGGATATATGCCTCGTATATTTCAATGAACTACAACTCAGATCAATATAATTAAACACGTAGATAGTACTACAACAGGACCAACATCTTTCAGTGAGAATATAGATCAAAAATTAAAGAAAGGGGGATTTTTTCACATGAGAGATTTTTTACATGTTGAATGTTTAATTCATATAGTTGAGATGAAAGAACTGAGTATAGATCAGTTATATCTTGATATTTTTGTATTAAAAAAAAGTTAATTTTCTGAAGGACCTAAGATTATATATGAGGCAATTCGATTGTTTCGATACCTCTCTAAATATTTACTGGAAGTTTTAAACTCGGTTACTGAACGAAATGCTTCCTTCCCTCACTCAAAAAATTTGATTTCGGCAGTAGTTTTGTACGAAATGAGAGATGTAAGAGAACTGGGTCGTAGGTTTATGAAATCTCGAGAACTTTCCTAGAGAAAGATAATCAGGCATTTCAAGTCAACCAAACTTAACTTATTGCCACTAATTACTTAGACATAATTAATTGGAATGCTTGTAATAATTAGGAAGTAACAAACGAACATTTGTTTGTAAAGACTGGTGCGTCCGAGCTAGCACAGCTGTTTTGCAGGAAACAGGGAAGACTGGAAGATTGGTTAATTCTGACCGAGCTAGATCCAAAGTACACGATTTTTCAAAAATAAACAAGTCAAAACCGCCGCATAGTTTTGTTTCTCATAAATACAATATTCCAATTTTAAAACTGTGCATCGACATTTCAAAACATCTTCTATATTTTATCCAGAATCGGGTGAGATTGGTTAATATTGTTTCCAACAACCGATTCACAACGTTCCACATCGGGATTGGCCAATGTCTGGCGAAATTGGCCCGAATTTCTGTGCTACTAGGGACCACTGAAATCAGACTTCAACTAGTTTCCTTGTCACTCACAAGCTGTGAAACGCTTGAGTAGAGAGAAGACAAAAAGTGTGTGGCGCTGACGTCAAATACGTTAGGGCAACACCTTTTTTTTTAAAGATCCATAATGCCCAACTTTTCTACAAAAATTTTATTAAAGTGCATCACTGGAATAGAAAGCTCAAGAAAAAAATGAACCAAATGAATAAAAGCGTGTTATTATTTTTTTTTTTTAAATGTAAGAAATAACGTTAGTACCCATTTTACTGAAAAATCATTGCTTTTTACAAAAAATTTTACTTTTGAATATTTTTGATCATTAATATATGTTTTAAAAATACATAGAATAGTGCTTTTCTGTGTTATAATACCCTTTCATTACGTATTGCAAATTATCGCCTTTCAAATATATAACGTATAGAAATTTAAAAAAAATTTAGGAAAAATAGTTATTTTTTGTATTTTCGTCAAACTTTAAGGTGAATGCGCGATCGGAAGATATTTTTTTTTTTTTTTTTCAAACATTTTTGCACAGTTTTTCTTATCAAGATATGTAACAACTTTTTTCACCTCATGCATTTCAAAAATGTTTTTGTTTTTCGAACCACCCTACTGTATGTATGGTGGATTTTGAGAAAAGGTACATAAAAATATGCCAATTTAACACGACTAGTATAAAACCTTCCAACTCCTTATTAAGGTAAAATTATTGATTGCAAAACTAGGGGTTTGAAGCATCGCACAACTTTTTAATGAAAATTTATAACTAGTTACTGCATTTAAATTTGATTATGGTTGGTAAAACTCGACATTTTCCTTTTCATCTTTATTATTAGTTAAACAAAAAAATAACCAGTCTAGTGATATCTTTCACCTTAATTTTTCATTGGACATTAACCCGTAATCAAAAGTTAAACATCGTTGGTCAATTTGTTCAGGAGCCATGCTGATCATAGACAGACACACACGTTACCACACAATTTTTTTTTCTAAACAACTATTTTAACTCAGGACTTCAGAGCGTGTAAAGAAGGGAGATGGGAGGACGAGGAATCGATTTTTTTCACCCAATGCTATTCTTTCATTACTCTATTTAGAGCATATTGCATATGAGTAACAACGGGAAACGATAGGATTTGTTGAAGTTGTACATCATTTCGGACTCTATATGTATATGCTATTACTTAGTCGTATGATTTATTTAACGCATAATAGTTAGATTCTACTATGAAAGATGGAGAGGCATTACAGTTGAATACGAATAAAATTATCATTCAAGTATATTTGGACTTTTAAAAGCTTATATTCGTTTCACATTCATATTATGCTCTTTTCAAGCCGACTACAATTTTCACATAAAATTAGAATGAGACCAGAGTTTTAATAACGTTATATTTAAACGTCGTCTCTTTCTCTCTCTCTCTCTCTCTCTTTCGTTCAATAACTAAATACTCCTTTAAACTGCGAGAACACTACCAACTATAGCAGAGATGAGAAATTGCAGGATAATAATATTGAATGTGCACTTGGGAAATGCGTTGAATACGGAAAAGCAGTTAACCGAAATAGCTTGCGTTCTCTTTAACGTTTCGAAAAGGAGCTCTCATACCTGAATTAGAATTCATGCACGAAGAAGCTTCATTTCAGATATTCTTAAGTGGAATGTTTCAATGCGTTTCAGGAAACTGTTGGAATATTAAAATGTAGTTTTCGAAATATGAA
This sequence comes from Linyphia triangularis, assembly GCA_963978545.1. Lineage (NCBI taxonomy): Eukaryota > Metazoa > Arthropoda > Arachnida > Araneae > Linyphiidae > Linyphia > Linyphia triangularis. The sequence goes on from OZ021729.1 coordinate 56,418,171, forward strand.
TACATTAAAGATTCTTTGTTTCTCAACGAAATTACATAATCGTTACGCAAGTTTCTAAATAAACGGTGCAGGGGGTAATTACACACGCACAATGTCAAGCTTTTGTTCAAACTGAGTTTCTCACTCCATTTAGTAGTATCCTGAAGGAACTATCAGTAACTACATTTTTGGAATTAAATAAAACAAGAGAAAATGGAGAAGGCGATGTGAGGGCATTATTTGTTTTGCTTTAGAAAAGGTGCATTGGACTTGCTTTCAAGGAAATATTCCTTCCAAAAGGTTTTTCAAGGGGAAACTGTCCTGCATTTCTCATCTAAGGAAACTCCTTCCATACAGTTAACAATTGAAAGAATACTATCTTTAAAAATACCCTTTATGTCCATTTTTTTTTTAAATCAGATATTATAGAGTTTCAAAGCGGCCTTGATCGTAAAACTGTGTGCTTGATAGACGCTTATTCTGTATCTAAGCAATTAATGCAGCGAAACCCTCTTAAAAATTCCTGGATTTCTTCTAGAACTTAATTCTTTCCTAATGTATATGAATCCTATTTTTAAGTGACTTGTCTCAATTATAATAAAACTTGCCTTGCAAAAAAAAAAAAGCAAAAAAAAAAAAATCTCTTAACAACCTTTCTGTTTTTATATTTCACGACCCTTTGTACGTACGTTCTAATGATGAACTAGTAAACTTCTGGTTCTGTATTTCCCCACGCAATCTGTGGGTACCTTCCACATCCACAATCCATGCGGGGGATCTTACATCATCTGCTCATGAGCTTTCATTGTTTTTTTACTGTGACTAGATACTTTTTAAATAAAGATACGTCAAAGGCTTACTTGTTTTGAGTTATATAAATCGGTACTGGGGATTGAGATATTGAAGTAAAGAAGGGTAACAGTAACATGAAGCAACATATCTACTGGGGAGAATAATAATTTTCGGATAAATATCAGGTATAGTATACTGTTCAGTGGAAACACGGACTCCAGATTTTTTGACCAACATTTCAGTACTTATGTACCTTAAAAAGTTAGAAAACTGGGTTTAATTCTATGCACCTGTTTCTCAATATAAATATAGTTGTTTAAAGTTGTTTGACTTCAGAATTTTTTTTTAATTTAATTTTTTTTAATGATCTTGCGAGAAGTTTAGATTTTTTTTTCTTGGGATTTGAGCTGTACCATGTCTGAGATATTTGCGAGTAGTATTTATTTGAAAAGTAATAATAACATGAAATTTACGTTAAATAGCTTGAGTGAATCTAATATGAAATGTATCAATCCTCATATGGTACTGACAATGAGAAGCTTATAACTATACAATGAACTTCGAATGATTCTATCACGTAATATATCTAATAAGCCCAGGATGAACAATCACAAGCTGTAAACAATCGTGGAAAATAACAGTCAGTCCTTGTTCAGGCAACCATATATGCAGTTTATTTTAGAGATCACAGCACTGTGCGTTTGATTTACATGGAAGTCAGATCGAGAGAGAGTCTGAGAAAAGGTATTATCGGGAACAAGCGAAGAGTGATGTCACAAATCAGGGAATTTAATATTAAAATAGGAAAATTGAAAGGTTCTTCCCATGCTAGAGATATATTTGTCTGGGAACTGACAGATCAGCTTAGTTTAATGAAGGCAGGAGAAATTAATGAGGGATATCTCGAAAACGTGGGATTGTTTTCAACTCTTGAATGACTGTAATATAAAAAATAGTTTGAGAATGAAGTGAATATTGATAGAAACTATTGTGTGGCACGTAATAAAATCAATAAATTACTCCTCATCTGGCATAATTAGAGCCCTATAATTAGAGAAGCTTAGCTAATCATGGCTCTTGCGCCATAAAAATCCAGCTAGCCAACAATTGCAATTGATGACTGTTTTTTCTCTTCAACAAATGCATGCTCCATACCAGCTATTTTTAATTAAAACAATTAGCCCCAAAGAACAGTGCCTCCATGGCAAAGTGGCATTATGCCTTGAATTCAGCAAAATGTAATGCAATTTTTTTTATAATAATTAATCAATTATGTAAATTAAGTCCATATATTTAAATTTGTGTCATTTAAGCCGCAAAGTATTAAAAAAAGAAGCATGGATATTACATTTACTCTAATTTTCCAATTCTACTCCTAAACATCAAATTTGCTATGTAAGTACTATTTATCGGAAAATATTTTGAAATAAAATGTAGCCTTCTTTGGTTTCAATTGCACTTTACTAAATTAGAAAAGAAAATTACAAGCTATTTTGAAAGAAAGATGATCCATTTTGTAAATTAGATACAGTATTAAAAAAAAGCTCATTGTTCGTATTTAACTGTAGAACTGCTTCAAACTAAGAACTATTGCTCCAAATAAGGCTTTTTTCTGCTCTAAATAGGTTATAATTTGTATTTGAAAATGGTTGAAGTTGGACCTCATTCTTGTATTTCTAAAACTGATGCAAACTAAAACACAAAAATGCTGTTTTATAAACATTTACTAAATTTTATATATATGAATGATTACCATTGGATAATTACAAATAAATTTAAATATTGATTAGAATTAAACTTTATTAATGGTAAATAAGTGGACTCTGAAATTCTCTAATTAGATAATGCATAAAGAATTGTAATAACTAGGGGAATTTCAAACAAGATTAAGAATTGCTCTATAAAAAGGATAATATCTTATTTCCTCGATCCAGTTTAGACCATATAAAAGAGATTATTGATTTTATTATATTTAAATTACCTCAAAATAATTACATGTTTCTCATCAAAGAATGATAAAATAAAAATTCCTATTGTAGCTTTAGCAGTAACACAGATGATAAGTCGCCAATTTTAAAAGTTTGCAGTGACTTGGCAGATTTTTTGTGCTTCCATACTAAATCATGCAACGCATATTAAGGCAGAATATTTTTTCCCTGAATTATTCGACTAGGGTCTGGTCCCAAGTGATATCCGTATATATAAGGCAAAGTCCTCACTCACTGACACACTCATCACTAATTCTCCCACTTCCCACATGTTCACAACTCTGAAAATTTGTTCAAATATCAACAATGCTAAACATAGAAAAAATCAGCTATTCCGATCTCGATTAACCCACTTTAAGGGGTCAAAAAGGGGTTAAACGTTCCAAACGAGGAAAATTCGAAGGTTCCACTTCTCATTTGGTCACTAGCCAGGGAATATGTATTTGCACAAATTGTTAATGCTAAATATGCAAAAAGTTTCAAAATAGCTTGAAAAATATTGCAACTGGAATTTTGCACAGGCATTAAAAACTTTAGAAATGAAACTTTTCAACATTGTAAATGACATATTTTTATAATTTTGCGGCATTTTTTGCTATTGTTTCAAGTTAATACAATGCAAATTTGTACTTGAGGGATGCACAAAGTGCTATATAAGTAATAAAGGGAAATATTTTATATTACTTAGTGAAGTACCAAACCTCACCATGAACCCAATTTCTGAATTATTTATCTGCAGCAAACAGCTCGTAGTAATAAAGATTTAAAAACTTTGTAAAAAGTAGATCACAAAGCATAATGACATTAGGTCGGTTGTTTTCAGATTATCTGGCGCCGTCAGCAACACGAGGGCTATAATGCGCCGAAACATTCGTCATTAGACAAGCCAACATACATTTACAAACACCCATGCCTAAAGCGGGACTCGAACCCGCAACCTCGCGGTCTTGAAACTAGCACGCTAACCACTATACCGTTTGGTCGGCATAACGACATTAGGAGTCTAAAATTTTTAAATGAAGTTGAAAATAAATTAAAATTATAAAATGAAACTTCTATGTACAGCAACATAGTAAATGTTACCGTAAAATGGGGTGAATCGGAACACTTTTCAACTTTCAAAGTAATAATCGGTTGTAATAAGATCGTTAAGGAACATATTTTTGACATAGAAACTTGGGTCTTACCTTCTTCTTTGAGAATCAACCCAAAAATTTTTGTAAAAACTAGGACTTTAATTTATTTTGAATTTTTTCATGGTGTTCCGATTCACCCCTCAGAAAGGGGTGAATCGGAACACTCATTACAATTTATGTCTGATCTTATTTAAATGTTTACAGGGTGATAAAAAACAAATAATAATGCATTGTGGTAAATAGGAACACAAAATTATCATAAAAAAATCATTTAATATACCTGATAAAATGTGTGTTTGTCAATTATTGTCAAAACAAATCATATGTTTGAAAGGGTATCAACTCTTATATAACTCTCCTATAACTCATCCAAATAGTTTTTAAAATTAAAAATACTTTTTAATCTACTTTATGTTTGCGTGTAGTATGACTGCAAATTCTTTAAAATATCTTGAGAAAGGAGAAAAGCATCCTCATTTGGTTTCAGAAAATCTCTTCGTTCATAAGTGCTTTTTGTAAAAAACACTTATATAGCAATAATCTTGTGGGTGTAAAACTTTGCTCACATAGAGTCTTCATACATTTTTCCATATAACTTAAAGATAACGAAGTCATTTAGAAAAAAACCACTGGAACAATCGGGTTTTCTGCCATGCGGAAACTAGGCTCCTCTTCTGACATTTATTCAAGCCTGCAATCTTGATTACTGTCTTGAAGGGAGTAATTAGACTCTTATGCAGTCGTTGAATCTTGTGTGGAACATAATCTTGCCAAAAACAGCTTTTTAATATCACTTTTCAAGTGTTCCGATTCACCCCTCAAATCTCAAAATCGAGACGAGGCAAAACATAAAAATTCGTAAAATAAAAAGTTTTCAAAACCAAGTTAAATTAAGTATGGCATTCTGTTGTGGATGTTCATACTTATCTAAAAATATATTAGTTAAGTTTATAACTGGTCCATGTTATTAATTACGGGATAAGTTTTGGAGAGGTTAAAATTCATTGGATTGTATGCACACTGTTTCAGAATTTTTTTTAAAAAAAAGGACAGTGTTGAAAACCTTACAAAACATATTCCAACATTCCAAACATGTTAGCCAAATAAAAAAAATGTATAATTAATAAAACTGCTTTATTTGTGTAAAATAATAATTTCTTTGTAATTTCATGAGGTTTCGTTCCGATTCACCCCGCTGTTCCTATTCACCCCATTTTACGGTACTTTAAAAAGTCATAGTATAGTAGCGGCTAATAATTAGTAATATTAATGAACAGATTTACACTATCAAGATAAGAAGTGACGACAACTTGACTTCCTTCTGGCTACAAACAATCAGCAGTTAAAAGATATCAATGAATGTAACTAATGAATTAATTACTTTTTCTATCAATATTGATGGTATGCACACATATATCAAAATATACATTTTAATTAGCTGTATTGTGGAAAATATTTTTTTATTTTTTTATTTTACTTACAAGCTTAAAGTTGGCATACAATATTATTTTCATTATTTTCAACAGGATAGTTGCACTCCCTGCTTTTCACTCTAGTGGTTTGCTTCACTATCTCCAAGTCTCTTGTATTTGATTGTTTAAATTGCATTATTTTTATGGTGGATTTAACCCTCAGCACGTATAGTTGAAAATAACAAAATTTGTGTTTAACCTTAAATTTTAATGTGCACGTTTTGAAATAGGCCATGGTGAAGCATCATGTAAAAATGTATCATTTGGCTGTGGCTAATTGGTGAGGCAGAAAGCACTGGTCAACTAGTTTGGTCAATTAAAGTCTTAAAATGATTTTTATTGTTAAAGGTACGAATGTATGTTAAAAGTTTGTTATTTACGTATAATTTCATAAATTAATCTGTGATCTTACCAGTTATGTATTTATTTTTTATATAATTAATGCGGAATCTAAAACAACATGTTTTTTAAGTGACCTAATTTAAAATCTCTAATTGAAGATCTCTTTCTGTTAAATTTTTTTCATTACCCATGAGATTTAAGATAGGCAGGTACGAGTGTACTACAAGCGTTACCAAAATGCAACCAGTATTTCTAGAGACAATCAAATGCTCAATCTCTTACCGATTTGTTATAATTCGCATCATTTTAAACAACATACTTTTACAAAAATATATATATATATATATTATGATGTACACATTTAATATAGTAACTATTTTGTAGATCTTACGCATTGTATTGACATTTTGTTTAGTTTTGAAACCACCGACTGTCTATTTCTGCCACTTATAAAGTGCTTAACACAACCAAATACGTCTCGTAATTTTGAGCATCTAGAAGAATACGAGATCGAAATCTTCTAGTGTAAACCCCTCTCTCCGACCCCATCACACCAACGAGAGGACATTGAGGCCACGACAGATTTAATGTGCACCAGCCCCCATTAGGTACACACCGATATTTGGCGGACCGAGGACAGAAACCACAACCCTCCGTTTATGAGCTCGATACTCTACCGCCTAGGCTATCGGGAGCCCAAGTTGACATTTCAAATAGTTTCATCTTTGATCACATCAAAAGAAAAACTTTTAAATTCTTTTAGTGTTGCCACCTACCGATACCTAAACATTACTAAAAATACAGTGGGCAAACTTTAAAGAAATAGTTAATTAGAAAGTAGTGTAGAATGGCCTGTATTGAAATTCTTTATTTTATTAATTTTATATCTATTTAAATTAATATTTTTAACAATTGTCTTAAAATAAGGCCTTAAAATATCACGGAGTCTGGTTTAAGAAATTTGGTAAATTGACAAGATTATTTTGTATAATCTCAAAATCATCGCAAAAAATGCCTTATAAAGTTAAGATCCTTTTATGGTGAATTATATTTTATCTCAATGTTTTGCAGCTTACTAATTGTAGTTTCTTGAAAAATTAGAAATTGATGCTTAACTTTTTTTTATGCAGATTTTTTTTTAAATCGCATAAATGACTACGTCATTTCCTCAAGTACTCGATGAACTAAACCGGCTTCATTTTTCTATTTTCACATTTCATTGACAGGTATCATAGAAGCCTCGCTCAATAAGTATTTTTCACGTTCGTTTACGTAAAATCACTCGAAAATGAGGGAAATTGTCCACCTTCAAGCTGGCCAATGTGGTAATCAAATTGGAGCCAAGGTATTTTTTACAAATTCACCTTTGCATTGCATTTTTGTTCTTGTTAATATGACCAAAAATTATTTGTCCCCTTTCTGTTTCCTTCACACATTTTATTCCTATTTCTATCCCCTTTTTGAATTGAAAAGTAGGTATAGTAAATAATGTGCAGACAATCTGGATTGCAAGGATCATAATGGATTTTTTTTTATTTGGATATGAAGCATTTGTTTCAATCTCTTTCCTACGCATAGTTATCTTGAATATTAAAATACACTAGTTTCTGCCTTTGTAAAGGATTTTCATGACTGTAAGTGAAAGTTATTTTGAAACCATAATTTTTCATCCGCGTCCTTGTGAAAATAGGAATGATCAAAATGTAGTGCAAACGTAATTTCTATTTTAGCTAATTATATTTCTCTTATCGCATGTTTTTACGCAATCTGAAAGTGAGTACACGTTATCTAGATACTAAGAAATGATAAGCATCTTGGATTTAACCAGTTTAGTGTATTTAATGAAATGCCGAAACTGAAGCCCTAATGTGATACACCTTCCGATGAAATTGGCTTTCGAAATACAGAAACGAAAAAGGGTTGAATTTGATCCAACTGACAATATTATTTAATTATTAGAAAAATGACATTGAACTTAACTATCGATATTTTTGCTACGAAAAAAAACTTGTCAATTTAACCGTTTTTGTTAAAAACCAAATCATTTGGATTTTTCTATTAAACTTCTTGAATCTAGGGATTTATTTGGTCCAAGCTGCATCTTAAGTAGAATTTAAATGAAATTCAGTACTTTTTACAAATGTTATGCTTAATTTTCGGCGTCGAAAATTGTGTAGTTTCGCAAGATTTTTTTCTCAATTTAACTTTAGGAGCCCTTATTTTTTGATTAAATGGTACTTGAAAAGTCCTTAAGAACTCTTTATTTTCTAAAAATCCGTACGAATTCTGAATTATTCATATCTATAACACTTAGATGATACTAAAAGTTCGGAATAGTTGGTGCATCGATATTTTGCCCTAAATTTGTAATTTAGGGTGCGTTCCCCCCCCCCCCATACAGTTGAAAAAGAATTTAATTATAATTAGGAAATCAATAAGAAAACTAATAAATTAATAAGGAAATTGGGTCTGTTTTATTTAAGGGGAAAAATGTAACTTAATACTGTAATAAAAAAGAATGGCTTTAAACTGGCAAAAGCGTTGACGAATCAATTTACTTTTCTGCACCTTGTAACTTCCTATGTCCTAACTCTTAAATTTTTCACACTAACAGTTTATTTGAGAAAATATATTTTTCTAATTTTTGTAACGATCTTGGGTTTAAAGACCATTTTAATGGTACAAAAAGGTGCATTTGCATTTTTTTTTTAATTTTGATCATGAGAGTACAGTTAGTTGGGGCTGAATTTATTATGCAAAATTTAAAATATCTGTACTAACCAGATTATTTAGCCATAATAATGATACTTTGATGTCGAATCTGATTTCTTTATTCTAGTTCTGGGAAGTAATTTCTGATGAACATGGCATTGATCCAACTGGAGCATATCGCGGTGACTCTCCATTACAGTTAGAAAGGATTAATGTATATTATAATGAAGCCTCGGGTATGTTAATACTTTCAGATGTGACAATTATAAAAGAAAACAATTGTATGTGTTTCTCTTTTTTAAACTTATTGTTAAAATCTACTTTAACCCTTATTTTAGTACCTGGGTACACACCGCGGTGTATTTGTATGAATAGCTCAAAGACAATTTAATATTTTATTTTAAGCTCTCGAATCGTCGTTTTTTAACTCAAAAGAAAGCTAGTTGTGAGAGCATTTAATTTATCTATTTTTTTTTTTTTTTTTTTTTTTTAAATAAGCTTAAACTTCAGCTATCGCCCCATTAGCAACCGGGTACCCTGGTACTCAAAATGGAAAGTATAGAAAATTGAAAATGGTTTCTATAAATGGTTGCAACTAAATTTTATTAAAAAAATAAAGAAATATAACATTTTTTATAATTAATGACATTAAATCTGACATTTAACACATTGTATGAGATTAATTGAGTGCTCATCATATACTGGCTGGTGACAATTGGCACAGCTCTTACGAGTCTTTCGCCGTCTTTTTATTGGCAAGGCATTGCACACATTACAAGATCCTGTCACTTTTTTTCTTCCGGTTTTATCTTTTGGAACCGCTGGACCAGGATTTATCTAGATTGTTTCTGCTAGTGCATGACCTAAAATACTTTCAACAGCAATCTTTGTTGAGAAGTGACGCATTACTTGCGGATTCGCCGTACGGTGTTCAATCATCGGTAATGCTAGTTCTTCACTTAGCTTCCGCATAAATTGACTACGTTCTGTCGTTTTTTTTGGCACTCATTTTATTATTTTTGTAATAAATTATATATGATGCAAGTGAAGAGATGTCTAGCATGTTGAAGAACAATGCCATTGGCCATCTCGAAGATCGTCGTTGACTTGTGTACCTCCGGACCATTTGGTCCATTGTGTCAACGCCAGCTTTGTATCTATTATAAAAATTTATAATTTCTGGTTTTTGCTTAGCGTCATCACCAACTGATGCATCTGAATGCATTGTAGATAACAGAATGATAGCTTTATTTTTCACTGTGAAGAGAACACCATAAATAAAGCACGTCTGATCCCACCAAAAATCTAATACTTACTAATAAATACTCGGCGCTTGCTCTAGATAGAAAAAAAAAGAAATAACCTTGAGTTATTCTCTCCCTAACGGCATCTGTTCAGCACCGAAAAATAAAAACGGGCCGACTACCTGGAGTGCCCCAAACTGGTTTCAGATTTCATTCACAATTCTAAATTATTATTTTTTTTTTGTTTAATTGTCACTAACTATTCATATTTTAAGAAACAATTGTTTAGAATTTTTTTTTTAAACAAAATAAACAAAATTTTTAATATTTAGATCTGTGAGTACCCGGTTGCTAAAAGACGTCGGTAAAGTTGGTTACTAACATAAGGGTTAACTTTTCAAAGAATGCATTGACTACACAGTAGGGTGGAACGAAAAAATCAACTTTTAATTTTTAATTTGTAATAGTGCGGAAAAGTTGCTTTTTGATGTAGATAAGATAAATTAAAAATATGAAAAATATTGGAGTACGTCTTGAGGTGCCGCAAAGCCGTTAAAGTTTCAAAAAATTGAAATTTTTGCTATATTTTAAATTTTTTTTGACGATAGAATCAACTTTTGATTTTAATTTGTAATAGCACGGAAAAGTTGCCTTATGGTGTAGATAATATAAATTAAAAATATGAAAAATATTATAATACGTCTTGAGGTGCCGCAAGTACGTTAAAGTTTCATAAAAACACACTTTTTTGAACTTTTTCATAGATTTTTGCTTGTCTCGATTATGAAATAAATAGCTTCATTTATTCGTTATAAAATAAATAGAAAGATAAAAACAATTTTAGTATTACATTTGCATCCAGGAGCCTGAGTCATCGCCGGAGCGGATGTCGTGTGCGGGTTTGGGGCGTGGGATTGGACAAAGATTTGTCTGCAAGCGGTGACAAGCTCAGATCAGGCGTCATGTCAGTAGCTGTGCCGAGTTCAGTTGAATTGGCGCCTCCGCTCCGTCTAATGTGTTACAGATTAACATAATATTTTGTTAGTATGTATTCTACTTTATTGTTGTGAGTAAAAGTGGCTCAGTCTAAATTAGTGAAGACAAGACAAATGTCGGAATGTCCAATTTTTGGGAAATGTAGTGATGTGCTTGATGTTGAACTGCCTACTTACGAATCTGTTATGAAGTGCTACTGTTATATCAGACAAAACCTCAAAAATGCTTCAGAGAAGGATCCTACTGTAAGTGAAATATGTGACACTTAAGTTCCCAAAATAGAGCAAATATGGTCAAGAGCTTCTATTCCCGTTGTTTCTAGCCAAAGAATTTTACTAATGATAAGAGCTTATCATGCTAAGTACAGAAATTTATTAAGGTCTAAAAGCAGAAAAGGGTCAAAAGTTTGACTGCAACCTCTCAAAATTTAGAGGCGAGGCCGAACGTTTATTTGATATTGTTGCCTGTAAATGTGTAAGCCTGTAAGTGTGGTAGCAGACAGTATACAGGAGTTTCTTGAAGATAGAGAACACAAACAATTTTTTAAACTTTACTGCTATTGGGTGCTATGGAACAGTTGTAAACACTGGACATAATAATGGTGTGATTTATTTGAGGGAAAAGGAAACATGAAGACCGTTACAATGGTTAATTTGTTTGCTCCATGGTAATGAGCTACCATTGCGGCATCTTTTTTGTCATTTAGATGGTAAAACAAAGGGACCCAATGAGTTTAAAGGTGAAATAGGTCAGCAGCTAGAAAACTGTGCTAATCTTCCTGTGGTTACTTTCTTGCCAATTGAAAATAACCTTCCTCTTTTGGAGGACAAAAATGATTTAAGTACAGATCAGAAATATTTATTGGATATGTGTATTGCTGTATCAAGTGGAAATTGCACCTTAGATTTATCTTTAAGAAACCCTGGAAAGCTTGCTCACTCCAGGTGGTTGACACTAGCCAACCGCGTGCTTAGATTGTATGTGGCAACTGAGAATCCAACTCAAAATCTTAAGACTCTGGCTGAGTACATTGTGAAAGTGTATGTGCCTGTGTGGTTTAATATTAAGTTAAAACCTTCATGCACTTATGGTTCCAAACATCTGTTTAACCTAATCTCATATTCACGCTACCTCTCTGACGATCTCAAGAACGTTATAGATCCGGTTATTTAAAGAAATGGGTATTTTGCGGCTTCAGAAAATCTCCTTTTGTCCATGCTATGTGATGAACGCAAAATTCAAAGAGAACTTGCTTTTAAAACATTTCGTAAACCAAGAACAGAAAGTAGAGGCGGAGTCAGGAAGTTCAAAGTTCCAAAGATAAACTTCGATGCAAAGGATTACATCGACATGATCTCATGTCCTGAAAATGACGTAACTGAACCTCCCATGTTAAAACATGTTTCCAGTGACTCTCTCAAAGACTTTATACGGAAGGCATCTGAAGATGAACCAAATAGTAAAGTAGACCCGGTTATCGACTTTCCCCGGCTTCCTTGTCACACGCAAGCAGTGGAAAGAACTGTGAAACTGGTGACCGAATCGGCTCAAAATGTCTGTGGTTCGACGGCAAGAGAAGTATATATAAGAGCAAAAATTGACTCACGTAGGAATATGCCAAAATTTAAGACAAAAAACCAGTTTAATCTAGCAATGAAGTAGAAACAAACATTTTGCAGATGTAACATTTGCAATCATTAAGGATACAGAAGTAAGAAATACAAAATTTTACATTACAATATATTTTATTATTATTATTATATTTTGTAATTCATAATTTTTTTCAACTCTAATGCTTATATATGCATTTAAAACCATCTTTTGTAACATTATATATACAAAAAATTCATAAAAAAAAATTTAACAAAGTTGATAATTTTTCATTTTTTTTTATAAACTTTAAGCTCTTTGCGGCACCTGAAGATGTTGTAGTATTGCAACCAAATTTTGTCCCCCTCTTTTTAAACTTAAAAGGCAACTTTTCCCCACTATTACCAAGCTAAAATTTAAAAAAAAAAATTTAAAGGCCATTTTCGTTCCACCCTACTACACAGGTTTCCCAGGATATACTGTGGGTAAAATAAGTTTCCGTACGCAGCAATGACTTTAAATAAAAGTTAATTGTGTCACACAAAATTCTCAATGAATGAAATGAAAAAATTGTTGCAACACAATTGCACCAATTTCTTATTTAAGAATATTATAAAAGAATATATCGAAGTAATTAAATAATAAATTTAAAGAAACAAAATGTCACTAATAGGGGGCAAAAAAAAAATTCCGTACTGTATTGATATAGTTTATTAGAAATCTTTTCATATTAAAAAGGTTATATTTAATAGGTTCACCTGTGGACTTTATTACTTCTCGCAAACTTTGAGGCATGGCTCCCACAAGTTTTTTTTTTCAGGCGAAATATTTCTCTATATCCTGAATGGCATTTTTTAGTTTAACCTTGTTCTTAATTTCATACTTTATTAATTCACGACCAATTACTTCCTTTAAATGTTCAATGGAGTTTAATACGGGAGATCGGAGTGGACTATGAAGCCGCTGTAATTAACTGATACAGACAATATTCTTGAAAAATCTTGGCAGTGTGTTTAGGATCGTTGCCCTGCTGCAAAGTAAATGCAGTTCCCACACGAGACAATTTTCGTGCACTAATTAAAATATTTTGCTTTAGAATTTCAAAATGCACAAATCTATTCATATTTCCTTCTTCAAAACATAAATTGCTGACACCAGCACTTACACCCTCGTACCACAACGCATCCTCCACTGAATTTGACAGTTCTACATAAATTTTTAATTGGCATATGTTGATTTAGTTTTCTTCGCACCATAATTCGACCATCTGACTCTTGGTAATGGGTCAGATGGTCAAGTTATGGATTGTAGGATTATGGGTAGAGTTTTGATCTGGATATTAAATTTTGATTCATTACTAAAATGGGCCGATTACTAGAAGGATAACTGATTACTTGCATGCTTCCTACACACTCGATGTTTTTTTTCTTCTGATACAGTTATTCATGTAAGGCTTCTTACGGAGCGCACGTACATTTAGACCCGCTTTTTCAATGGCATTTCTTTGTTTGAGATGTCACTTCAATATTGTAATCGATCTTTAAGCCATGTGTGACTTGAGGTGCACTTATTCACGGATTATCTTGAACTTTACGCATGACATTTCTTTTATGAAAGCTCTTTGAAAAATTATTGTATCGATCTCTATCCTCTAAAGTTTGAAGCTCGCGCTCTCATTATATTGTCGACTTCAATATAGTCACGACTTCACTAATTTTTCATAGTGATTCAGTTATGAAATGATGGATTATCTAACTTGCAAATAGCTTTAGGAACGTCCATTTTAAGCTAGAGTTAAACAATTATTATCGTGTATTCGTGATGCTTTAGTTTTGAAAATGTATTGCAAGTCTGTTAAAACGTGTTACATTTTTTACAAGGCACTTTGCAACGTCTCCTAAATATTTCAATTTAAATACTTGATTGTTTTGTAAAAACAGATTTATTATAAACTTATTTTAAAGTCTCGAATTATGAATTTCAGAAGTTACTGTAGATATGAAGTAAAAGATAAAAAATTATGCTAATTTATTAATAACTCTAGCTTCCGTACGGAGACTTTATTTTACTCACTGGATTTGAATGGATAGGTTATGTTCTAAATCTCGCAATATAGTATATAATTTTTTTTTTTTTTTGAGGACAACTAATGCAAGGATTCTGCGAAATATTTGGCATCGGATAAATGCATAGTTAAATGGAACATTTTAAATTAATATTTTATGTCCTTAGTATCTTGGGATGTATAAACATACTAATGTCCTTAATTTTGTGATATTAAACATACGTATAATAAAATTCTGTATATGGCTCTATAGAAAAGGACTTCGAAACCAACTCTAATTTCCACTATGCGTAGAACTTTGAAATTTTAAATATAAATTAGTTTGACCTTTTATGCTTTTAACAAACTGAATATTTAAACATTAGTGTATTTTAAATATGTAAATTTAAGATTTCGTTACAAAGTAACTTCCAATAAACCTAAACCTCTGAAATTTTTAACTTAAGTAGTTTTGATCTTTTAATTTTGTTTTACCAGTACACAGTACTAAAATATTTTTGCGAGTAGGGTGGAGGGGTTGTATTGTATAATTTTTGTAGATCAACGATAAGGGGGGTCTAATAAGGGTTCACAATGCAATTAACCTTTAACTGCTGTCGGACAGACCGTGAGTCCTTTTTATGGAATTTTTCCACCGCCTAAAACATTGCATTTCATTCTCTACTTTTATACTAACTTTCACGATACTATATTTCTTAAATTTTAAACTATTAATCAATTTGTTTGGCGCAGTATGGATAATGCGACCAGATGTCCCGCTTTTCACACCGAACGGTATAGTGGTTAGCTAGCTTCTAGACTACTAGGTTGCGGGTTCGAGTTCCGTGTAAGGCATGGGTGTTTGTAAATATATGTTGGCTTGTCTAATGACGAATGTTTCGGCGCATTATAGCCCTCGTGTTGCTGACGGCGCCAGATAATCTGAATACAACCAACCACCTCTGTCCCTCTGAGCGAATGTCCGGTCAAATTGTTCCGCTTTACCGTTGCCAAAGTCCTTCTAAACAAAACAATGATATCGTCACAACTTGAAAACTAATAGAATAGGTAACTGACGAAATTTCTGGAGATAGAAAAATCTGGTCACATTAAATATGGATCACGTCTTTCTTGTCCTTGCGCAAAAAATGTCAAACCACCCAACCATAGCAATTAAAGGTTAACCTTAAAACCATTTTAAAGTAGTTGTAATGGGACACATCATTATAATTCAAGAAGTTAAGTTTGTTTAATATTACTGAATCTTACTATTTTAGGTGGTAAATATGTGCCTCGAGCCATTCTGCTGGATTTGGAGCCTGGAACCATGGATTCCGTACGATCTGGTCCTTTTGGTCAACTATTCAGGCCCGATAATTACATTTTTAGTAATTGAGATTTTTCTATGTGTATTGTAATTAAATTTTATCTTCGTCTATTTTCATAAAGGGGTTATTACACTGTAATCTAATTGGTGCAAAAATTTTGTATTATCTATTTTAATTGTATTGATAAAAAGAATATTGATCAAAATTGAAGATTCCAATATCTAGACAATTTAAAGATCTTTGTGTTTAATTAATACTTAAATTCATATGTATATGTTACTACATATTCAACCTAGAAAATTCTTATTAGTAAAAATATTGTACTTAATCACCGTAATTATTAATCGTGATACAATACATATGAATATAAGTATTAATTAAACACGAAGATCTTTAAATTGTCTTGATATTAGAATTTACAATTTTGATATTGTTAATTTTGACTTTTCTTAAATGAACGTTATATAACCTTAACATAGATTAATTTCGTTATTGAAATAGCAAGGTTCCACATTTTTGTAACTACTAAATGTTTTCTGTATCTCCTCTACCTTGATTAGTTACGACATCAGTCTCGTAACCATAAGATGAAGAAAGCGTGTTACTAGAACACTGGCGTGCATCAGATAAAGTGAGAAATTAAGAAGCACAATTGTATTGCCATGGAACCATTAAGAATAAAATGTGACAATTGTTTAAGCCTTGCGCCTGAAGCGTATCGGATCAACCTAATTTTTTGAAATTGTATTAACATTTGCGTCTGAAAAGTAAACTGCATATATTTTAAATTTAAACTTATAATTATTAAACATATTAATATTAGTCTTTGTAAGAAGTACCACTTGATTTAGAATTAAGGATTAGAATCCAAAGTATAAGAATTGCTTTGATTTTATGAATACAAATTTCAATCACATTTGAAGTAGGATTAAGCTGTAGTTATTTTTTTTAGCAAAATGCTTAGCAATTTTCTTAAATGCTAAAATTAGAAAATCTGATTAATCTTTTTTTTGCATTTGGCCTCAATTTTTAAAATCATTTTGGTCACTCAAAGCTTATCCATCAACCTTAAAGACCAAGAAAGCTCAAGAAGGATGTAATTGATAAACGTCTAGATAGTTTTTTTTTCTGGCCAATGTAATAATTTTACCAAACGGACCATTTTCTTAAAAAAAATGTGAAAACCAAAACGGTAAGTTATACCAATCAGCAAATATAGACTGATATTAAGTGAAATTGAAAACTGTGGGACGTTCCACACTCCTAGTTACAATAGTTTTGTAAAGATTTTATTGTCTTAATTCTTCTAGACTTCAATTCAATATACAGTTGATCTTTTCAGAGCCAAAGCGTGGTTTGGCTCTTCAAACTCTAATTGTCCCTAGAAAAATAAATCCATTTAACTTTGAAAAATGTAAAATAAAGAAATTAATAAGAACGTGAGCAAATTTCAATTTCTGGTCCCTTAATAGGTCACAACTTTCATGCTTGTAAGTCTTGGGCATTGAATCTCGACAATGGTGAAAGTACTAATGAATTTCCAGAGAATTGTCGAACGATTAAAAAAAGATACTTCGCTTGGGTCTTTTCCATAGATTTTAAAGAACGTGAAACCAATAAAATCTGTAAGTAACGGTAAGTCTGTAGAAAAGTTTTCAACATTTTCTTTTCAGGCCAGAGTGGAGCTGGAAACAATTGGGCAAAGGGCCATTACACTGAAGGTGCCGAACTAGTAGACAGTGTTATGGACGTAGTTCGTAAAGAGGCCGAAGGATGCGACTGTTTGCAGGGATTCCAGCTTGCCCACTCTCTGGGAGGTGGAACTGGTTCTGGTATGGGCACACTGCTCATCTCGAAGATCAGGGAGGAGTATCCAGACAGGATTATGAATACCTTCTCTGTTATGCCTTCTCCTAAGGCGAGTTGATTATGCTGTAATGTTTATTAAGCTCTGTTTCTATAAGGGAGCAAAGGAATTGTGATAATTGTCTTAAAATCTGAATAGTGAACACTAGGGGTGGGATGATCATGAAGTTATTAAAAGGGAAGTTCTATTTGTGTTTATTTTGAAGGCTGTCTGCATTCTAAAAACTAATCACAAGTTAGTAATGTTTAGTCAATCATTGATTCTACTTGGCAGGTTTTATACTAGTTTAGTAATATATCATCCTTATTCAAAATAATAATGATACCTGGACATCAGAATGGGTAATTCTTGAAATCTGCATTAGCTTTATATTCTGCGATTAGTTTGTAACTTCTCCTTCAAGTTGATATTTAAATTTTGTAATTGTTTGCAAGTTTAGATTTCCAGATTTTTATCTGGAAATGGAAGGTTTTTCTAGATTTTGTTTCAAGCGCTGTTACTCATTTGTTTAAATGAATTGGAAGTGTTTTTGCAAGTTCTATTAACCAAAAAGGAATTCCATGAGGTAATTTCTTAACATATTAAGTATTTTAAATTTACTGTGCTATTATGATAATATGAAAAAATTAATTGAAGTGTGCTTTGAATGATAAATCATTACAATACAAAAATTGCAAAGTTTCGACTAGGGTAGATTATAATTCAATTTTTTTTTTACATTAAACCATAAGGTTTTGCACTTCAGTGAGGTTGCCAAACTCGGAGTTGTGCTTGTTAACTTCCCAAGTTGCAGAAGTTATCTTATCTGCAAACAATTGCTTGCCTGAAATTTGATTTCTTTTTTAAACTTTTTTCCACAGGTCTCTGACACGGTGGTCGAACCCTACAATGCAACCCTATCTGTTCACCAACTGGTCGAAAACACGGACGAGACATTCTGCATCGATAACGAAGCACTCTACGACATCTGCTTCCGAACCCTTAAACTGACCACTCCTTCTTACGGGGATCTCAATCATCTGGTATCCATCACAATGTCCGGTGTGACTACTTGTCTCCGCTTCCCTGGTCAGCTGAACGCAGACTTGAGAAAGCTGGCGGTCAACATGGTTCCATTCCCAAGGTTGCATTTCTTTATGCCTGGGTTTGCTCCACTGACATCCAGGGGTAGCCAGCAGTACAGTGCACTATCGGTAGCTGAACTTACTCAACAGATGTTTGATGCAAAGAATATGATGGCTGCCTGTGATCCTCGTCACGGAAGGTAAGCACGTTCTAGTTTTCCATTGGTGTTGGATATGTTTTAGTTTTGAGAAGGTGGATGTGGAACCAGTCTTTTATTTTCAAAATTTACTATGGGTTAATTTGAGGTGTTGAAATGATCAGTTTCAAGAAGTCTTCTAGTTTTGCTTCGGCTTAGTAAGTAGCCTAATGTTACCGATTATAAATGAGCTATTGGAGTTTGTGGAAATACTTAACTCAATTATTTAT
The DNA here is from genome assembly GCA_963978545.1 of Linyphia triangularis. Classification (NCBI taxonomy): domain Eukaryota; kingdom Metazoa; phylum Arthropoda; class Arachnida; order Araneae; family Linyphiidae; genus Linyphia; species Linyphia triangularis. The sequence continues at coordinate 56,437,152 of OZ021729.1, forward strand.
ATCCAAATTTTCTTAATTGATGCAACTTAATCTGTAATAGTTCTTATGAAGTTTGAGGATAACTGTATTTTTTAACTAGTTTTTGTTTTCTTATGATAGTTCAGTGGAAACGTTGATTTCAGTATTTTGAAAGAAGCTTAAAACAATTTAGAAAACTGAATTCGGTCAGTTTTGCATATTTATCAATATACAATATAGTAAAATTGTTTAATTGTCCGACTTCTGAAGGTTTTAAAATTTGACTTTTTATAAAATTCAGCTTTTTTGCTTGGAGTTGTACAAATAACATGTTAAAATTCTGGAAAGTTATTGAAGGATAACTGTAGTTGGGAACTTGCAATCATTATTTCCAAAATATCACTCAACTAGCCACATTACTGACTTCAATAAAATGAACTTTACTATCTCCAGGTATCTGACCGTGGCCACCATCTTCCGAGGCAAAATGAGCATGAAGGAAGTTGACGAGCAGATGTTGAATGTACAGAACAAGAACAGTTCCTACTTTGTTGAGTGGATACCAAATAATGTGAAGACTGCAGTATGCGATATTCCTCCTCGAGGACTCAAAATGGCAGCCACCTTCATTGGAAACACCACTGCCATCCAAGAGATCTTCAAGCGTATCTCGGAGCAGTTTACTGGTAAGATCTTGTTCTATTTTAAAGGGACTGATTCCAATTGATTATCTCTGTATATGGTGCTGGCAAATAACCTTTCCTTAAATTTTATTTTGCTGTTTAAGAAAACACTATAAATTTTTGGAATTTGTTGAGCTTCCGACAAAGCTTTTAGTACGATAAAAATAACCGGTGGTTTAATTTTTTGCTTTTATTCAGTGCTCATCCAACATACCGGAGCTTTAACTTTATGGGGATTTTTGTCAAGATATAGCCATAGCTTTTTTAATAACCATGAACAAGAACATTTAATAATAATTATCAGGCTTCTATTGGTTGCATTATTATAAGCTGGACTACCGATAAAGGTCATCTCTTTTGCTTGTTGGAAGATGTTACAATAAATATTCTTGACCCATCTTGAATTTTGTTATTGAATAGTTAAAATTCTAACTAAATTGAAATGGTGTAACGAATGGTACTAAATACTATTGAATGGTACTAAAACTAGATTGAATAATTTTTTAAAGAATGGGATTAATTTAAATATATATTGAATCAAAGAACTTTCTTTTTAACTTGACTGGATTTTACAGAATCTATACTTGATAGAACTAATGCTTGTCATAAAATTGTTTATATTGCAGCCATGTTCCGTCGAAAGGCTTTCTTGCACTGGTACACCGGTGAAGGCATGGACGAAATGGAGTTCACCGAGGCAGAGTCCAATATGAATGATCTAGTTTCGGAGTACCAACAGTACCAGGAAGCCAGCGCTGAAGATGAAGGAGATTTCGAGGAAGAGGAGGAAGTCAACGAAATTGCCTAGTGAAAAAATCGGAACGTTTCTTTTCTATAGTATTCTGAAGTAACCTTTTACAGTATTCTACAGTATATTAAGTTAATCTGAAGATTCATGTGATCTCTGCTGATCTTGCTTTATCTTTTGTATTTTAATATTTGTTGATGCCTACTTTTGGAATAAATCTATTTAATAAGAACTTGGTGTTTATTTTATGTATTCTGTTTAATTATTACAGGTTGCTATTTATATTTCTGATAAATTTGGCTTTTAAGCTTTTGGTACTTAATGGTACTTCATTTTGAGGGTCTAAACTTTTTATTTCTTGATGGATATTTTTTTTTTTATGAATATTTAAGTTGGTTGGTTTTAAGTAGTTCGAAAGGTTAATTGTGTGTAACTGGACATTTTTTAATTTCTCTGAAATGGATATGGATTTTTGCATTCTGAGAGTTGGCGATCTCGGAGGGATAAATATTGATTACACTTGTAGTATTAAGAGTGCTCAAATATACAAGACCCATTGAGGAGCTACAGAACAAAACTGGACTTGTCCACACAATGCCATTTTCTTCAGTCTTGCTTGCCTTGCCTTAATTTGCATCTGAAATATTTTTAAGTTGAAAGCGGATTGAAATGTATTTAAAATGCAATACAAAGTTTATTTTGACCTCTCCTGCAATCCTGCAAAATACAGAAAGTCCCGTTTTTCTTACCAGATCAAGCTTTTTATAATATCGTCTTGTTAAATATTTTGGATAATTCAACTTCTGACTTTCAAACGGATCTTAAGAATTCTCAATAAATGCTTTGTTTGGAGACTTTGTTCCTGAAAAGTCCTGGAGTATTAAGACTTCACGGATTAATCACGCTTCGTTATACAAGTGCTTGGCTCTTCAAGTTATGTGTTCAATAAATATTTAACTGTAGATATAGTTCGTATGAAGTATAAAAAGTTAAAACTTTAGCAGGTATTGTAAATAGTAGTTAGAAAGTGGGGCTCCGGGGCCAGGGCGGGATGCGGGATGGTATGGTATGGTATGGGGGCGTGACCGAAAGGGGGCGTGACCGGATATGACGTCACAGGAAGTGACGTCACCGGAAATCACGTGACCGGGAGTGGAGTTGTTTCCCTCCTGCTGCTGTTTTAGTTTCATTATAAGCTGTTTGTGTATGACGTCACAGTGGGAATGACATCATAATGTGTTTTATATTAAAGTTTAGAGCGATGGCAACACTTTTCAGTTTCGATTTACCTTTAAGATGGAGTTGACTTGTTCTAGGACTGCTTGTAAATGAATAAGTTAGAGTGATAGGTTTTTATTGCGTGACGTCACAGTATGTATGACGTCATAATGTGTTTTATATCAAAGTTTTTGAGCGGTGGCAACACTTTTTAGTGTCGATTTACCTTTAAGATGGAGTTGAGTTGTTCTAAGGCTGCTTATAAACGAATAAGTTAGAGTGATAGGTATTTTTACTAATGACGTCACAGTGGGTATGACGTCATTCTATGTTAAGATTTACGTTTTAAGTGGTGATAACATTGGATATATACCAAATTTAGTTTTCAGGTGTTGGCAACGAGTTCTGATCGGTCAGCTAAATGCTCGCTTGTGACTGATAAGTTTTAAACTTGTGACCAAAAGTTAACTCCTGGTTGTCTGTTTGGTTTTCTAGCGAGTTACTTACATATCCTCTAATCAAGTTAAAATACCTGCAACAAAGTTACACAAATAAAAATGTTAAATTTGAAAAGTTAATAAAAGGAAGGCCATTTGCTAAGGGTCTAAAGAACCCTAACCCCGAGCTACACGTGACATTTCAATATTTTACCAAACAATTGTTAAAATATCGACTATCGGACGTTGCCTTCATGGTAACTCATCTACCCACCCCCCTTCCCTAACTAATTTTGAATAAGTTAAGACTTTAGAATTACAATTAATAAATTTTGAAAAATTATTTATTAAAGGTGAGGACCCACCTCCAGCCCGATACCTCTTTTAGGAAGAATTGGTACCGCCTCACTCCACCCTAACAAAAAAAAATCTGTGAAAAAAAAGCACGAAGTATTAAACACGTCTTTCACACTCAGGTATCCAAGTAGAAATGGCGAGACGGCAACAGGTAGCGTCTATATATGAGGGGTGATCACATGACTTCACCGACCAATCAGGTTTCACGGTAGAGGGTGCTACTGACTATCGACCCGTCAGAAGGGAGGGGAGCGAGACTAGGGATGTTTCAACACGCTTCAACGCGTTTGCGAGTTGAGTTGTTGTGTAACGATCTTGCTTGAAACAGTTAAAGTGATAGATAATTTGTTCGTGACGTCATAGTGTAGCGAATGGGTTTTTAGCGTAGACAGTTGTTGCAATTGGAGTAATTATGAAATTTATTAAATATAAAGATAATATTTAGTAATAATTATCAGATTTTATTATTATTATTATAAAAAATAAACTTATAAAAAAAAGTGAACGTGAAAATTTACTTTACGAATAAAAATCATGTCTTTAAAATGTGTACGAATATCACTAAATAAGAGAAAAAGTAACATACTTAAACTCTTTACGACAAATAAGTTTAACATTAACGTAAAAAATTTACTTTACACATACAAATCACTTTAAAATGTGTAAAAATATCGCTAAATAAGAGAAAAAAAAGTAACTTACTTAAAATTTCTAAGATAAATATTTAACCTTTACGCGAAAATTCCATTCATATATAAAAATCACGACTTTAAAATAAAACATGCAAGAGAAAAGTAACGTACTTAAACTTTCTACGACAAATAACTTTAACATTAACGTAAAATTTTACTTTACACATAAAAATCCCGACTTTAAAATCTGTAGAAATATCTCTAAATAAAAGAAGAAAAAAATTAACACACTTAAACTTTGTACGACAAATAACTTTGACATTAACGTAAAATTTTTTCTTCACATATAAAAATCACGACTTTAAAATGTGACGTGTAAGAAGAATTAGCATACTTAAAATTTCTACGCCAAATAATTTTAACCTTTACGCAAAAATGTACTACATATATAAAAATCATGTCTTTAAAATATGTAAAAATATTGCTAAATAAAAGAAAAAAGTAACAAACTTAAACTTTCTACGACAAATAACTTTAACATTAACGTAAAATTTACCTTGCACATAAAAATAACGACTTTAAATATGACATGTAGGAGGAAAGTATTACATACCAATAATTTCTACGACAAAGAATTCAAACATTGCCATTCATGTCTTTAAAATGTATAATGACAACTCTAACTTTTAGAAAAAAGAAACACTAAAAATTTACAAGGCAAAGAATTTAAAATTGAACGTGAAAATTAACTTTACATGTACAATCATACTCTTATATCAACGATAAAGATAAAAAAAAAAAAGAGGCTCAAAAAATTTATAAGACAAAGAATTTAAATAATACGCGAAAATTTACCTCACATATAAAAATTATGTCTTTCAAATGTGTAAGAATAACGCTAAATTAGAGAAAAAGAAATATTAAAATGTTATAAGGTAAGGAATTGAAATTTATTTCACACATAACATTTTTATCTTTAAAATGTGTGAGAATAATGCTAAATTAGAGAAGAAAAAAAATAACATACTTAAACTTTCTTCGACAAAAATTTAAACAATACGCGAAATTTTCATACACAATTATTTTCTTAGGTTAATGTTAAATAATGGGAAATTTAACGGAATAAAAATTTCAAAGATAAAGAATTTTAACCTTTACACGAAAATTTACTTCACATATAAATATCATGTCTTTAAACTTTAACGTGACAATTTACTTCTCATATACAATTAAACTCTTAGGGTAATGTTAAATAAAAGAAAAAGTAACATACTTAAAAATTTCTAAGATAAGCATAACGTAAAAATTTCGCATCATGTGTTTAAAATGTAACATATAAAAGAAAAAAAATTAACATACTTGAACATTCTATAGCAAAGAATTTAAGCGTTAGCGTAAAAATTCACTTTACATATAACATTCACGTCTTTAAACGGGATGATAAGCATGTGACGGTAATTAGCCAATCAGGTTAGCGGTAGGTGATACGCCACTTGCCGGCATTTTTAGACCGGAGGATGAGTCACGCTAAAACTTGTTCAAACAGGTCGGGAGACTTGTACAGCAAGAACAGCAGCATCGACGCGCAAGCAGCGGGTGATGGTGAGGTGTGTCAGTCGGTCTTTGAGATTATCGTTTTCCTACTTTGCCTTTTTCATAATGAAATGTTTGTGAAAACTTGGAATGAATGAAGTGGATTTCAAAGAGACATTAGTAAGTGAAGGTAGAATTCGCATGGACTTTCTTCCAAAAAGTATGATTCACTTGGAGAATTTAAGATCATTTCTACTTGAAATCTTTTCTATTATCTAAAACATTGAATATTGTTCAAACTCAGTGGGATTATATGCTACAATACGGGTAAAACTTAACAAAATTGTTACATAGAAGAAAAATAGTAAGAGATTTAAAATAAATATTAGTTATAGATACTCCAAAGAAAAAATTTCCATTCTACTTTTCAATAGGAAAATCAATACAAGTTGGAAATTTATGTTACTTCAAGAAAGACTTAGACAATTTACTTTGTAATAATATACGTTAAGGTGTCGTATTAACTCGTGCAATACATGCTGACTAAGGTTTATTTTACTTATCAATCTAAGAAAGGTGAACTGGGGGAAAATATTAAATAAATTGTAGATATTAAATACATTGTAGATATGCATTCAAGTTTTGAAAATCACCTGCAAGACTTTTAAAACATCTTAAGATAATTTGAAAGAAACTTGCGAATTATATGTAAACTACATAACTTTTTATACTCTGAAAGGAAATCACAAGTAACTTAGTTAACTTTTTTCATGGTAACACTCATATTCAATGACATGTTTTTTAAAATTTAACCTTCTTTACATGATATTAGTTATAAATTTGTTCAATCTCAGATGCGATATACTATTATTTCTAACATATATGTTACGAATTGTGTAAAGTTTTTAAAAGAGTATATGCAAATCACCAATCAGAAACATAAAAATCTAACATCATTCAAACAAACTAAAATAATAAGATATTTTCCTTAGTGGAAATAGTTAACTACCCATGTGATGGAATATACTTAGAAAATTTAAATACTGAAAAAAGTTTGCTAGGCAAACTTAAAGAATATTTTTTTTTTCTTGTGAAAAACTAGCATAAATTTGAAAAATGTAGAGTTTGTTACTACGTAAAATTGAACATCATCTGGACAAACTAAATTATACGTGAATTTTTTTTTTTATTATTATTTGAGAGGTGCTGACAATATATCATTAATATAGAGATTTTTAACTTCCATCCATAATTTCTAAATAACTTATACATAAATTTCAGAAAAACTGAAACGGAATGTGTTTTACAAGAGGCTTATTTTGTAAGATGAATATTCAATATTAATATAACTGAGCAAAGTTCATTCCGGAAAAAACTTGTAAAAGAAACTTATATTTTGAAAATAGTTTAAAATATCCTTTTAAATTTATGAATGCTCGCTTTCGAAAGACACAAATAAAACTGATATTACTCATGATAATTAACACATGCATAACATTAGTCAAACAAAGTGAAATTTATATTGCTTGTGACCGATAACTTTTCAATGAAGCAGAACTTACATAGGAAATTTGTGCAAAATTTTTCAACTTTTAAACCAAGTATCATGTAAAATTATAAATTACGATAGGAAATAGCATACTTCAGAATCGGAACAAGTCTTATAGTTAAGCTAAATTTATTTCTCAAGGAATTGAAAGCATACCAGAGAAGTCCTTATCATTTCGCATCTTTTCTCATGTTGCAAGAAGACATACTTTGTAAAAGATCGTCGTAGCACTTAACAAAAATCGGTAAAAATAAATATATTTTCTATGGCAAAGATAAAACTTCACAACTTAATTACTGAAATTTAGCTAAGTTGAATATGGTTTATTCACATAACTCGCGTATGCTTCGAAGGTTGAAATATATTTGTCATTTGAAATCAAACTCATCGAAAATAAATGCTATCTACATTTTCAAGTCGGAAATTACTATTAAATAAACTTTACATGTAAGACATTGTCATGTTGAAAAGAAAAATCTACAAAAATGTAAATGATAATTTTACTGTTGGTACATAAATGATGAATAATTTATGATTTTAATCTAGGCAAACGTTTTAGTGTCTAACAGAGAACTTAAACTTTAGCAGAAAAACGAAAAAATACAATTTTTATATCCTATCATGCTTGTCGAAAATTGAATTTATTAGCTGTTGTAATAGATTTTTATTGTCCAAATTTCTATAGTTCTTCCCAGTGCAATAATATTAAATTCATGTGTAATGAGTAGTTTTTTTTTTTGTTGAATCTTATAAATTTAATGAAATTATTATGACCTAAGAGATTGAGTGAACTGAATAAATCAATGACGTAAATTTAAACAGTGACTTGAACTGATACATACTATAACTGTAAAGAAGTATGACAAAGTGATAGATGAAGTGAAAATAGAAGTTGAGTGAAATGTGTTGAAAAAAGTTGAAGACGACAAGAAATTCATAAATGAGAATTATCATTGACTTATATTAACTTCGTTTTTCTTGCTTATGACAAGAAAATACACTCTTGTTTATTAAGAACCAACTTGATATCTTATCATAGAATGACAATGATGAAATATCTATACATTCAAAAAAATACCAAACTTAGACATAGCAAATTTCTTGAAATTCATGTATAATGTGAGAAGTTTTACTGGAAATATAGAAGATACAACATTGAAAGATGTGAATGTTTCGAAGTACTTTATCAGAAGAAAAAAAAATGCGCTGAGGTCCGCTATAAAAATTTTTAGGAGAAAGTTTAAACAAAATTTAAAATCAAACATGCTTTTAAGTGGGAACACATATATTAAAACTATAGCACATTTAACAATTTATATTATGTCATCTCAGTTGGTATCAAACTGAATAATATGAAAAACAACCACAAACTGAATAAACATGAAAATTATCAATATATGTGGAAAAGTTTCCTTTTTTCACGTATAAAAAAAAAATAATACATTGACATACGTTAAGATCACGAAACATGCGTAATCATATACCGATAAGAGCAACCAATGTTGCGGGGAGATATTCACGTGATGGACAATATCCCATGAATAAATTGAGTGATTTAATTTCTAATCTAATTCCAATAGTATTCCACGTAACTTCAACTTTATATGTTACACTATAGATATATTTATTTTTCAAATATATTGACTTTCGAAAAATCATCCTTCAATATAAGAATGATCATAGTAAGAATAAAAGAAAAGATACTAAGCATTGATTTAAAGTGTATTTATTTCAACTTAGCAACAAATCATATGCGTGAAACGAAAAGTGCTTCGAACCAAAGTATAACTATCCAATTTCATTGATTCCTACAAGGAAATTTTTCTCATCTAGTAATTGAATTTTTTTTTTTCTCGTACACATTATAAGTGTTGACCAATCAGGTGTAGAATAGCTGAAGATATCCGACCTCTTTCTAAATATTAATAAGTCACTGTTGAAAAACTTATAAAAATTTCAATTTACACTTAAAGTTTTTTTTTATATATATATATATATATATATATATATATATTTCAAAGATTTTTTTCAAATCAATATGTATATTTAAATACTGAAACTTATTCACTTCAATAAATGTATGTATTGAAAAATTGTAACTTTTCGTCTTCGTATAAATCGATAACTTATACACTAGTTCTTCATCAATTAATCTTCTAAGTAAATCAATCTTTCAAACGTAAATACATACCTATAGCTTTGCATTTGTAACAAGTTAAATTGTACATGTTTCATGTGAAAGTTACAAAATTTTATATATTTTCATGAAAAACATATAAAATTTTAATTTCACGAGAAACATGTACAATTTAACTTGTTACAAATGCAAAGCTATAGGTATGTATTTACGTTTGAAAGATTGATTTACTTAGAAGATTAATTGATGAAGAACTAGTGTATAAGTTATCGATTTATACGAAGACGAAAAGTTACAATTTTTCAATACATACATTTATTGAAGTGAATAAGTTTCAGTATTTAAATATACATATTGATTTGAAAAAAATCTTTGAAATATATATATATATATATATATATATATATATATATAAAAAAAAACTTTAAGTGTAAATTGAAATTTTTATAAGTTTTTCAACAGTGACTTATTAATATTTAGAAAGAGGTCGGATATCTTCAGCTATTCTACACCTGATTGGTCAACACTTATAATGTGTACGAGAAAAAAAAAAATTCAATTACTAGATGAGAAAAATTTCCTTGTAGGAATCAATGAAATTGGATAGTTATACTTTGGTTCGAAGCACTTTTCGTTTCACGCATATGATTTGTTGCTAAGTTGAAATAAATACACTTTAAATCAATGCTTAGTATCTTTTCTTTTATTCTTACTATGATCATTCTTATATTGAAGGATGATTTTTCGAAAGTCAATATATTTGAAAAATAAATATATCTATAGTGTAACATATAAAGTTGAAGTTACGTGGAATACTATTGGAATTAGATTAGAAATTAAATCACTCAATTTATTCATGGGATATTGTCCATCACGTGAATATCTCCCCGCAACATTGGTTGCTCTTATCGGTATATGATTACGCATGTTTCGTGATCTTAACGTATGTCAATGTATTATTTTTTTTTTATACGTGAAAAAAGGAAACTTTTCCACATATATTGATAATTTTCATGTTTATTCAGTTTGTGGTTGTTTTTCATATTATTCAGTTTGATACCAACTGAGATGACATAATATAAATTGTTAAATGTGCTATAGTTTTAATATATGTGTTCCCACTTAAAAGCATGTTTGATTTTAAATTTTGTTTAAACTTTCTCCTAAAAATTTTTATAGCGGACCTCAGCGCATTTTTTTTTCTTCTGATAAAGTACTTCGAAACATTCACATCTTTCAATGTTGTATCTTCTATATTTCCAGTAAAACTTCTCACATTATACATGAATTTCAAGAAATTTGCTATGTCTAAGTTTGGTATTTTTTTGAATGTATAGATATTTCATCATTGTCATTCTATGATAAGATATCAAGTTGGTTCTTAATAAACAAGAGTGTATTTTCTTGTCATAAGCAAGAAAAACGAAGTTAATATAAGTCAATGATAATTCTCATTTATGAATTTCTTGTCGTCTTCAACTTTTTTCAACACATTTCACTCAACTTCTATTTTCACTTCATCTATCACTTTGTCATACTTCTTTACAGTTATAGTATGTATCAGTTCAAGTCACTGTTTAAATTTACGTCATTGATTTATTCAGTTCACTCAATCTCTTAGGTCATAATAATTTCATTAAATTTATAAGATTCAACAAAAAAAAAAACTACTCATTACACATGAATTTAATATTATTGCACTGGGAAGAACTATAGAAATTTGGACAATAAAAATCTATTACAACAGCTAATAAATTCAATTTTCGACAAGCATGATAGGATATAAAAATTGTATTTTTTCGTTTTTCTGCTAAAGTTTAAGTTCTCTGTTAGACACTAAAACGTTTGCCTAGATTAAAATCATAAATTATTCATCATTTATGTACCAACAGTAAAATTATCATTTACATTTTTGTAGATTTTTCTTTTCAACATGACAATGTCTTACATGTAAAGTTTATTTAATAGTAATTTCCGACTTGAAAATGTAGATAGCATTTATTTTCGATGAGTTTGATTTCAAATGACAAATATATTTCAACCTTCGAAGCATACGCGAGTTATGTGAATAAACCATATTCAACTTAGCTAAATTTCAGTAATTAAGTTGTGAAGTTTTATCTTTGCCATAGAAAATATATTTATTTTTACCGATTTTTGTTAAGTGCTACGACGATCTTTTACAAAGTATGTCTTCTTGCAACATGAGAAAAGATGCGAAATGATAAGGACTTCTCTGGTATGCTTTCAATTCCTTGAGAAATAAATTTAGCTTAACTATAAGACTTGTTCCGATTCTGAAGTATGCTATTTCCTATCGTAATTTATAATTTTACATGATACTTGGTTTAAAAGTTGAAAAATTTTGCACAAATTTCCTATGTAAGTTCTGCTTCATTGAAAAGTTATCGGTCACAAGCAATATAAATTTCACTTTGTTTGACTAATGTTATGCATGTGTTAATTATCATGAGTAATATCAGTTTTATTTGTGTCTTTCGAAAGCGAGCATTCATAAATTTAAAAGGATATTTTAAACTATTTTCAAAATATAAGTTTCTTTTACAAGTTTTTTCCGGAATGAACTTTGCTCAGTTATATTAATATTGAATATTCATCTTACAAAATAAGCCTCTTGTAAAACACATTCCGTTTCAGTTTTTCTGAAATTTATGTATAAGTTATTTAGAAATTATGGATGGAAGTTAAAAATCTCTATATTAATGATATATTGTCAGCACCTCTCAAATAATAATAAAAAAAAAAATTCACGTATAATTTAGTTTGTCCAGATGATGTTCAATTTTACGTAGTAACAAACTCTACATTTTTCAAATTTATGCTAGTTTTTCACAAGAAAAAAAAAATATTCTTTAAGTTTGCCTAGCAAACTTTTTTCAGTATTTAAATTTTCTAAGTATATTCCATCACATGGGTAGTTAACTATTTCCACTAAGGAAAATATCTTATTATTTTAGTTTGTTTGAATGATGTTAGATTTTTATGTTTCTGATTGGTGATTTGCATATACTCTTTTAAAAACTTTACACAATTCGTAACATATATGTTAGAAATAATAGTATATCGCATCTGAGATTGAACAAATTTATAACTAATATCATGTAAAGAAGGTTAAATTTTAAAAAACATGTCATTGAATATGAGTGTTACCATGAAAAAAGTTAACTAAGTTACTTGTGATTTCCTTTCAGAGTATAAAAAGTTATGTAGTTTACATATAATTCGCAAGTTTCTTTCAAATTATCTTAAGATGTTTTAAAAGTCTTGCAGGTGATTTTCAAAACTTGAATGCATATCTACAATGTATTTAATATCTACAATTTATTTAATATTTTCCCCCAGTTCACCTTTCTTAGATTGATAAGTAAAATAAACCTTAGTCAGCATGTATTGCACGAGTTAATACGACACCTTAACGTATATTATTACAAAGTAAATTGTCTAAGTCTTTCTTGAAGTAACATAAATTTCCAACTTGTATTGATTTTCCTATTGAAAAGTAGAATGGAAATTTTTTCTTTGGAGTATCTATAACTAATATTTATTTTAAATCTCTTACTATTTTTCTTCTATGTAACAATTTTGTTAAGTTTTACCCGTATTGTAGCATATAATCCCACTGAGTTTGAACAATATTCAATGTTTTAGATAATAGAAAAGATTTCAAGTAGAAATGATCTTAAATTCTCCAAGTGAATCATACTTTTTGGAAGAAAGTCCATGCGAATTCTACCTTCACTTACTAATGTCTCTTTGAAATCCACTTCATTCATTCCAAGTTTTCACAAACATTTCATTATGAAAAAGGCAAAGTAGGAAAACGATAATCTCAAAGACCGACTGACACACCTCACCATCACCCGCTGCTTGCGCGTCGATGCTGCTGTTCTTGCTGTACAAGTCTCCCGACCTGTTTGAACAAGTTTTAGCGTGACTCATCCTCCGGTCTAAAAATGCCGGCAAGTGGCGTATCACCTACCGCTAACCTGATTGGCTAATTACCGTCACATGCTTATCATCCCGTTTAAAGACGTGAATGTTATATGTAAAGTGAATTTTTACGCTAACGCTTAAATTCTTTGCTATAGAATGTTCAAGTATGTTAATTTTTTTTCTTTTATATGTTACATTTTAAACACATGATGCGAAATTTTTACGTTATGCTTATCTTAGAAATTTTTAAGTATGTTACTTTTTCTTTTATTTAACATTACCCTAAGAGTTTAATTGTATATGAGAAGTAAATTGTCACGTTAAAGTTTAAAGACATGATATTTATATGTGAAGTAAATTTTCGTGTAAAGGTTAAAATTCTTTATCTTTGAAATTTTTATTCCGTTAAATTTCCCATTATTTAACATTAACCTAAGAAAATAATTGTGTATGAAAATTTCGCGTATTGTTTAAATTTTTGTCGAAGAAAGTTTAAGTATGTTATTTTTTTTCTTCTCTAATTTAGCATTATTCTCACACATTTTAAAGATAAAAATGTTATGTGTGAAATAAATTTCAATTCCTTACCTTATAACATTTTAATATTTCTTTTTCTCTAATTTAGCGTTATTCTTACACATTTGAAAGACATAATTTTTATATGTGAGGTAAATTTTCGCGTATTATTTAAATTCTTTGTCTTATAAATTTTTTGAGCCTCTTTTTTTTTTTTATCTTTATCGTTGATATAAGAGTATGATTGTACATGTAAAGTTAATTTTCACGTTCAATTTTAAATTCTTTGCCTTGTAAATTTTTAGTGTTTCTTTTTTCTAAAAGTTAGAGTTGTCATTATACATTTTAAAGACATGAATGGCAATGTTTGAATTCTTTGTCGTAGAAATTATTGGTATGTAATACTTTCCTCCTACATGTCATATTTAAAGTCGTTATTTTTATGTGCAAGGTAAATTTTACGTTAATGTTAAAGTTATTTGTCGTAGAAAGTTTAAGTTTGTTACTTTTTTCTTTTATTTAGCAATATTTTTACATATTTTAAAGACATGATTTTTATATATGTAGTACATTTTTGCGTAAAGGTTAAAATTATTTGGCGTAGAAATTTTAAGTATGCTAATTCTTCTTACACGTCACATTTTAAAGTCGTGATTTTTATATGTGAAGAAAAAATTTTACGTTAATGTCAAAGTTATTTGTCGTACAAAGTTTAAGTGTGTTAATTTTTTTCTTCTTTTATTTAGAGATATTTCTACAGATTTTAAAGTCGGGATTTTTATGTGTAAAGTAAAATTTTACGTTAATGTTAAAGTTATTTGTCGTAGAAAGTTTAAGTACGTTACTTTTCTCTTGCATGTTTTATTTTAAAGTCGTGATTTTTATATATGAATGGAATTTTCGCGTAAAGGTTAAATATTTATCTTAGAAATTTTAAGTAAGTTACTTTTTTTTCTCTTATTTAGCGATATTTTTACACATTTTAAAGTGATTTGTATGTGTAAAGTAAATTTTTTACGTTAATGTTAAACTTATTTGTCGTAAAGAGTTTAAGTATGTTACTTTTTCTCTTATTTAGTGATATTCGTACACATTTTAAAGACATGATTTTTATTCGTAAAGTAAATTTTCACGTTCACTTTTTTTTATAAGTTTATTTTTTATAATAATAATAATAAAATCTGATAATTATTACTAAATATTATCTTTATATTTAATAAATTTCATAATTACTCCAATTGCAACAACTGTCTACGCTAAAAACCCATTCGCTACACTATGACGTCACGAACAAATTATCTATCACTTTAACTGTTTCAAGCAAGATCGTTACACAACAACTCAACTCGCAAACGCGTTGAAGCGTGTTGAAACATCCCTAGTCTCGCTCCCCTCCCTTCTGACGGGTCGATAGTCAGTAGCACCCTCTACCGTGAAACCTGATTGGTCGGTGAAGTCATGTGATCACCCCTCATATATAGACGCTACCTGTTGCCGTCTCGCCATTTCTACTTGGATACCTGAGTGTGAAAGACGTGTTTAATACTTCGTGCTTTTTTTTCACAGATTTTTTTTTGTTAGGGTGGAGTGAGGCGGTACCAATTCTTCCTAAAAGAGGTATCGGGCTGGAGGTGGGTCCTCACCTTTAATAAATAATTTTTCAAAATTTATTAATTGTAATTCTAAAGTCTTAACTTATTCAAAATTAGTTAGGGAAGGGGGGTGGGTAGATGAGTTACCATGAAGGCAACGTCCGATAGTCGATATTTTAACAATTGTTTGGTAAAATATTGAAATGTCACGTGTAGCTCGGGGTTAGGGTTCTTTAGACCCTTAGCAAATGGCCTTCCTTTTATTAACTTTTCAAATTTAACATTTTTATTTGTGTAACTTTGTTGCAGGTATTTTAACTTGATTAGAGGATATGTAAGTAACTCGCTAGAAAACCAAACAGACAACCAGGAGTTAACTTTTGGTCACAAGTTTAAAACTTATCAGTCACAAGCGAGCATTTAGCTGACCGATCAGAACTCGTTGCCAACACCTGAAAACTAAATTTGGTATATATCCAATGTTATCACCACTTAAAACGTAAATCTTAACATAGAATGACGTCATACCCACTGTGACGTCATTAGTAAAAATACCTATCACTCTAACTTATTCGTTTATAAGCAGCCTTAGAACAACTCAACTCCATCTTAAAGGTAAATCGACACTAAAAAGTGTTGCCACCGCTCAAAAACTTTGATATAAAACACATTATGACGTCATACATACTGTGACGTCACGCAATAAAAACCTATCACTCTAACTTATTCATTTACAAGCAGTCCTAGAACAAGTCAACTCCATCTTAAAGGTAAATCGAAACTGAAAAGTGTTGCCATCGCTCTAAACTTTAATATAAAACACATTATGATGTCATTCCCACTGTGACGTCATACACAAACAGCTTATAATGAAACTAAAACAGCAGCAGGAGGGAAACAACTCCACTCCCGGTCACGTGATTTCCGGTGACGTCACTTCCTGTGACGTCATATCCGGTCACGCCCCCTTTCGGTCACGCCCCCATACCATACCATACCATCCCGCATCCCGCCCTGGCCCCGGAGCCCCACTTTCTAACTACTGTAAATTCTTAAGTGAGAATTGTTTTATCCTTGTCTCATTTGACCTAGTGACCTTTGAAGTTTTTTCATTTCATTACAATATTTATGAACTAGAAACGGCCAATATTGTAATTTAATCCTTTAAGTGCAAGACTGTTTATAAATTCAGATGTTTATTAAAATCTCCAAACTTGGAAACAATTTTTACGTAAAGCTAAAAAGTTTAAGTCCCGTGTCACTTATGATTAGAAACATGGTAGTTGGTACGTATTAATAAGGATTATATGCATGGCCAGAACTTTTCTCTTTCTGGAATAAAGGAACTCGTGGTGGAGTGTTTAAATTAACCTATTCAATTTTGTTTCGAAACTCGTGGACTTTTCTTGTTCTATTACAAGGTTCGCTCGGTCCTTAAAAGTCCTTAGGAACTACTTATTTTTTGGTAAGTCCTTATAAAAGGACACTTAAACTTATTTTTGATTGAGATTTCAAAATAATTTTCAAGCTGTTGCCAATTTTGGCTTTAAGGTCTTCTACCAGTTTTACTCATTTTTATTGGTGGAACAGTATTTCATCTTCAACAGGCTTACGTCATTAAAAATTGCCGAAAGGCACACAAGCCTTTTCTTTAAATTTTTCCCCCAAGTGAGGATTGACTGCTGTTGATGGATTGGTATTCAGAGGCAGACAAAGATGCTTGTCTAGCTAGCCTTCGCTTGAGGGTCCGAATTGATCAAATTATCAGGATCATCAAATTGACAAAATTCTGGTGTATGGACAAAATCTTCAGCAAAGTTCACATGCCCTCGAATGTTAAAGTATTAAATTTTATGTATATATAAAAAGGTTCTTAAAAAAAATCGTCCGAAGAAAATAAAAACCCTTCGTTCCGGAACCTCGTACAAAAATTCATTGGTCCGTAAGTAAAAAAATAGAAGTTAACTTTGGAAAGATAAACAACGTATTCTTAAAATATTCTTATTGCAGTGCCAGCAACTCATGTTACAATCACAAAGTGCCTATCTGGGGAAACTGCTGCAAATAAAGGTTCATCTTTCTGGAAAGAAAAAGATTTCCCAAGTGCATATTTTGAGCTGTTCCAAAATCATTTTCAGAGGAGAAAAGAGTGCCTTCTACGCATTCATCTGACGTCAGCATCTTACTAAAAGGCGCATGCGTTCGGTGATAATAACGGAAAGAGGGACATTTCGGAGTTTTGTTCTCCGGAAAAGGAACTTATAAAAATACATTTTGTGACTTTTGTTTGAAACTCCACCAGAGGCGAATTGTACCGAATTTTAAATGGAAATTTTATATTTATGCACTCTGTTGAGAAAAAATCCAGTGTGAAATGGGAATTTATTACCAATTTTTTTAATGATCAACGGTTGGGCCAAGAATTGAAATTGGTTAGCACTTACAGACTCAAACTATTACCCAGGTAGCACATTGACTTGGACATGTAAAAGTGAAAGAACTCTGTCGTAACTAATTTTCACACTTCCCTAATTTTTAAAGAGCGAAATTTGACATATATTTAGAAAAATAAAGATGGATTAAACCGATGGTGTTATTAAAGGCGCCAAATCAAGGAACGAAGTGTTTGGAAAGGGTTATTTTGCATGTTCATCACTTATAGTTCCAGAGGCGATTGCAAGTTTTATTATCCCATCAAACAATTTTGAATTTTGTATAGGATGCAGAGAAATGATAGATTATGAATCTACTGGCTTGCCGGGACAAAAATGTCCTAAATTGTACGTTTACTTTGAATTAGTTGAATTTAATCTGATTGCTAAATACGTCATAACTTGCCAAATAATGAGCATTTTTTTCCCCTTAAACTTTTAAAAGTGATCTAAGTTGGCTTCGTAAGTTTCGTCATAAGTGACGTAATATTTATTGCCAACTTGGCTCACCTTTAAAAGTTGCAAGTAAGACGTTTTATGGGATTTAAATCGCCTCCACCTTTTCTCATGGAAAATTAGGGAGGGGCGGATTAATAAATAAAAAATAATGCACATTATTTGATAAATCAGATTACCAGATATGTAATAACTTAAGTCAACGCATTCAAAGTCAAGTTTTGAACAGTTTAGGCTATTTTTGCACCGGCAGACCAGAAGAACAAGGTATACTACAATTTCTCTATATTCTATACACAATCCAGAATGATGATCGATGGGATATCTAAACTTGCAGTGTCCTCTCAGTTTTTTATGTTTATAGTCTATTGAATTAACGAGTTAATATTGTCAATCCATATTATCGAAAACCTAATCACATTTCTACTTTTTGTTAAAGACGCTAACTCAGGAAAAAGAGTAGAAAAGCGGTGCGCTTACTGAATTCATTTAAATCTATATAGCTTGCAAGAGCGCTGGCAGGATTATTTGCAAGGGGGTTGCGACGTGCAAATCTAGTAGATTTTTATTGAAACCACATTAATTGTTCAGAAATTTGTATAGCATTTTTCTAATGAAATGTTAATTAATAATTATGAATTAATTTTCTGATTGTGACTGGTTAAAAATTTACAGTAATGTTTTGAAATTCTCCCCTCTATCTAGATTTTATTTGGTAAAAATGTAACCATATTAAAGAAAAAAGCGTTTCCTCATTCAAGTAAAAAATGAAATACAAAAAAGAAAAAAATAACGATTTTTTTAAACAGAAAGACAAAGAAAATAATGAAGCATTAGTTTTTTTTTTTTTTTTTTTCTTCTTTTCATTTTCTTCGCGCAACTATTTCCCGCGGTATTTGAGACAGTGTTTCAAACAGAGGACTCACAAAGAACAAAATACGTTTTATTTCTTTCAAGTTGCAGAAATAAAGGAAGAAAAGCCTTCAAAAATGAGGCACAACATAGTACAACTTAAAATTACACTTAATACTGGTATTTTCATTTAAATTTGCCATGGGTTGATGCAATTTATCATATTTACACGAACTTTTACAAAATGGACAGTTTGGCAATATTTTTTGCGATAATTATTACACTTACCCTTTTTTTTTGTTAGTGAAACAGAAAATAAACCGCCGTTGGTGAGCGATGCTCAAAGAAAGAAAACTTTGTGTAAAGCATTCGTTTTACAACTTTTTACGTCTTTATCACATTTCTACTGGAGTTTAGGAAGTTTGAATATTTCGAACACCTAAAACGCATTACCATAGCAATTTCGATCAAAATCGTTAGGGCCGTTTTATGGAAGTTGCTGTAGACATAAATTTTTCAATGACAATAACCTTTTCCGCATGCACAATTTTGACGAAAAAGTTAATGGCACCGCTGAACAACACACTAAATTTGAATATCGTAGGTCAATTCGTTTGGGAGTTATGCTGACCACGTACACATATAGACGCAGAGACATTTTCTCCTGGTATCTTTTTTGAACTCGGAATGTTCCAAAACATGTAGAAATGCAATAATAATAAATCGATTTTTTTTTACTCAATGCAATACTTCCATTTTCCTACATATGAGTAATTGACAGAAAAAGGAGACCTAATATTAGGATTCTTAATGTCTCATATCTGATGCCTGATAATTAAAAAGCAAAGCATTTTCCAGAAATTAAGAGAACATTGAAATTTATTATCCTTGTAAAACCAATAACTTTTTTCTACCCATCTCTTCCATATCCATAGTCTATATCCAACCCTAGTGCGAGAATCTGTTTTGAAAATAAGAGACTTAAAAAATGAAAACAGAAGCACATTTTAAAATCGAAAAATAGTTTCTAAACGGCATATGTGCTATTTTTGGGTGAACTTCTGTGAATGTGTTTACGCCTTTATTTTCCAATCATTTTTAATTTCTAAAAGCCAGGGGGATTGCCTCCGACGGTCGCCCCTTAAAGCTTGACTTGAATATATATGTGTTTCAAAGGCGAATATTCTCACCTAGTGTTTTGTAAATAATGTAAAAATATGTCTTTTTTCACCAGAAGTTTTGTTTTATGTAGATGTTGCTTTCCTGTAATGCTACTCCAAATGCCAGAGAACCAAATCTGGAAATTGCGTTGACAATACATTTTTTTACTAAAAAGTACTTAAGGATAGCATTAAACTTGTTTAATTACGATGCGAAAGAGGTTTTTGAAGAAAATTACTTTTTAAAGCAAAATAAAAAAAAAGGCTACTGTTTTACAGTGATATTTTTATTTTCGTGACTTAAAAATATTCTATAGAAGTTGTTTTTCATCAAAGCTATTTTTACAGTTAGAAAGCTAGATTTAAAAAATGCATTGCTAATGCTTTTATTGTTTAAAAGTTTACAAGGATGTCACTTCGATTGATAATAAAGATGTCAAAATAATTTATTTAGAGAACTTATTTATATTTAGAAAAAAAAAAAAAAAAAAAAAAATGACTACTTTTTTTTTATAGATAATATTAATTTCCTGTTATAAAAATAATATGTAAAAGTGGTTTTTTAGCAATGCTACTTCGTCTGTTAAAATGAAAAATAGAGAAAATTAAAAAATTGCCTTGACAATGCTCATTTTTATTTACGGTAACTTTGTTTGTCACAAGTAATCGAAAATAATTTAGGCAGCGAATTACTTATTCTCCTGACAAAATAATAACAATTGTATAAAAACAAAACAAAAATATGGCTTCTTTTTTTAACAAGTCTCGTCTAGTTTGTAAACGAGCTGAAGCTGGTAGATTAAAAAAGCTTTTTGAGCCCCAGTGATTTGAACGAAAAATAAATTTGAAACTTAACTTCAGTAAATAAGTCAAAAACATTGTTTTTATGAAGTTATAAAAATAAATTACTTGGTGAGAAAAATACAACGTTTTTATGTGAGAAGAGCCACCAAGCCACACAGGAATCAATTGACGTATTAATAACGTTTTTATTTCAATCATTCAGGGAGACATTTCCACTAGCGTGACCGCAGCCATCGCTTGTACATTTTACTCTGCTAAAAACAAAACACAATCCTTCGATTCGCTGTCACTAGCGTCTCTTGATTAGTGATGCCATCCAAGAGTTGGAAACTACTACCCTCATTTATTGTAATGCTTTGTATTTAATGTTAATAATAAACAAGCATAATATTCGACATTGTACATTACGCAAAATGTGTCTATCAAGTCCTCGATGTGATGATAATTTTCACATAAACCATCTTCAATATACACTGGTCAAAACAATTAAAGGATAATAAGTTTTTTCCCTTAATAACTTTTCAGTGGAGCTACATAAACACATAAAATTCACGTTAAAGAGGCATCTTAATATAGCACAACGCTATGTAAAACAACTCAGTCGCAAATTGAAATGCAAAGTGTACAGTGGGGGCACATGCAAAAGAACGGAGCACCATTAGTGTTCAGTTGCATCCACATAAAAAAATCTCGCTACTCAAGAAGTTGATCTTTATTGTGAGAATTGATCTCCCGTGCCATCAGCGTTTACTAAGCACTGTACTCTCATACTTAGCATGAGTTTCTTGATGAATTCTAAAGGCTAAATTGCGGATCCGACCTTTTGAACTGTTTGCAAGTGATGGAAAGTTCCCAATACATTAAATCTTTCCACAATGGGTATGATAGAAGCTTCCCACACATGTTTGATGAAATTTGAATTAGAGAAGTGATCTGGCTTATGTATAGGGGGATATTCATATTTGTTAATGGTTTACACCAAGCAAAAGTGGGATAAAACATGCTATGAGTATCAATAAACAAGTTTTAGAAATCTATGTTTCACCATTAAAATAGTGATTAAATATAGTGTCTATAGTTAAGATATGGAAAAAAAATTGCTGGTAATCAATGTGATAATATCTATTTTTTCTATGTTGCATGATGTGTATAATTTATAATTATAAGAAGAATAAGAGGAACAAAATTCAACTTTATGCTATGACTTTGATTTGAAAACATTTGTTACTTTCAATTACCCGTATGTTAACATAGGGTAATGAAAGTATTGTTTTTATTAATTTTTTTTTTTTTTTTTTTTTTTTTTTTTTTTTTTTTTTTGCATTTCTCCACGTTTAGGAACATCCTGTCTAGAAAAAATTTCAGTCCACCTGTACGTGGTCATAAATCCCGAACAGGTTGACCTATGACGTTCAAATTTGATGTACAGGTTAGTTGTGGCCATGGAACTTGTTATTAAGGTTTTCGTCAATATTCGCCAAACATGAAAACATAAAAAATCATGTTTTTCAGCAATTGTCAAAGAACGACTCTAACGATTTTGATCAAAATCTCTATGGTAATGCCTCTTAAGATGTTTTAAATACCTCCACCTCCGAAATTCCTGTAAGAATACTATAAAGGTGTAAACAGTTGAAAAACGAGTATCTCTAACACAAAGTTCCCTTCTCTTGCGCATCGCTTTTCATCTATTGTTTTCTCCTCTCTTCTGTTTCACTTATAAGAAAGGAAAATGTAAGAATTATAGTAAAGTATAACGCCAAATTCACCATTTTGGCGCTTTTTTTTTTTTTTACTCATGTAAGAATTATTGCCAAAAATATTGCCAAATTGGCCAATTTTTCCAATGAATGAAAATGGTAATAACACTATTTCACATCAAATTTAAATGTATAGTGACCAGTATTATAATGTAATTGAAATTGTGCGATGTTCTACTAGTTTTGTTTTTAGTTTTTGTTTCTTTTCTTCAAAAGGATGCAGGTTGGGATTACGACAAAAACAATTTATACTTTTTCTTTTCTGTTGTAAGGGTTTCATGGCACAAATGTTATACAGCGCATTTCCAAGAAGTTAAGTACTTAACTCCTGGGAGAAGTGTGAATTTTCAGGGAGGAATGCTTCCTGAGCAAGAGGAAACCCTCAGTTTTCACTTATCAATGGGGGAAAGGAAAAATGACAGTGTTTATTTTATATGTAAAAGTGATTGCATGAAATTTCACCATGTAAATACGTTTATATAGTCATAAAAATAATATGAAATTTTTTTTTGCAGTTAGCATTGATGTATTATATAAAAAGTTATTGGAAGTCAATTTTGCTAATTATTAGAGTACTTGGACACATGGATAACAATGTAATATATGTTAAGTTATCTTTTAAAATAACTTCCTATTAAAATAAATGATAAATTCGTTTATATTAATTTCATTTCATGTACTGCTTCTTTATAGAATGTGGTGAACGGATATCTAAGTACCAAAAGTGAATAAAAGGTGTATACTACTTGTGTATCTAACAAAATCTGAAATTGCCTTATATTTTTGTCAATTATAGTGAAAGAAACAACAAATAAGCTAAAAATACGTCTTTCTTTGTTGTCAAAATGTGTTACTGACCGAAATGTTGCTGATGTTTCACTTATGTGATCTATCTTTTTAAGAATTGTCATTGACTTATATTTATTTTTGGTTCTAAAAAACTTTTTTTAATTAAGAATACAAGGATGAATCCATAAATTTGTTACTAATTAGATTATTTATTGTTATTTTTTTTAAATAAAACTATGCATAAAAATATTAATAAGTATTATAAAATGAATATTTTTGAAATATTCATTCAAAACTGGCTTTTTTTTTACCAATATGAACATTATGAATAAGAAATACGCTTAAAAATAGAAATTAGAAGTTTTAAATGAAGATTTATTTCTTAAATATCCAGAACAAGTGAGATTATTGAACAATGAGAACCAGCAACATTGTTATTTTTTAAGCACTACTATCGAAATTTTGCTAAAAAAATTTATTATTAACAAAACATATTAAAACCAATAAATACTATCGTCAAATTGTCAAAAATTGTTTCAAATAATAGATTTCGCATTTGAATTAGATATATTTCAATATTAATAAAAAAAATTCCAAAATTTTAATTATTTTTATTTAAAATTTTAAAATACATGTGTGTGTGTGCATGACATCATTCAATTAATTTCTTATCACTGACGATCAGGGTACTATCATGGCCCATCAGGATACTCTATAGCCAGGTACTGGCCATAGGGTACCCTGATGGTCTTGCAAGTACCTGACCATAGGGTTTTCCGGTGCAATCACCGGGCCTGTCAGTGTCTCTAAAACATGGGCCGGTCGGGTATGTACATTCCCCCCCCCCCCCCCCCTCCTATGTATGTATTTGCCTTTTTTAATTTTTTTGTTTCCCCAATTTAAATTATTATTAAAATTCCCCCATTTTAAAGCTCAATGCATGAAAATTCCAATCACTGCCTACCACCAGTTAATTATTGAAATTATTAATATAAATATTTAAATAATAAAATATATTAATCATTAATAATTTAAATATTCAAAATAATTCTACAATTAATTATTGAAGTTTTATTAACAAAATTATTAAAATTTGATTAACGATTATATTGAAAATTTGGGCCACCGGATCAACTTTATGTCCAAGTATGTCCATGCCTATGACTTGTCTATTTTTATTAAATTCATCATCCAACAAATTTCCTTAAAAGGCGTATTTCTTGTCTTAACACAAATTGCCGCTCCCATTAATTTCGGTGTGTGCTTACAATCACTATAATAGAATAACATTGCTTTTGTCTTTGCAAAAAATAAAGTAAAAAAATAACAACAAAAAACAATCAGTAAACAAAGACGAAAACTGCTCGAAAAAGAATCCTGGAAAGCTAATCCCCCCTTGGCATCATTTGGCGAATCATTCCCATATGCGATTGGAAACCCTACTGAAACTAGCAACCCTTCGCCGTGAGCCGAGACAGCGGTCAACGAAATCTTAGAAGCAGAGCAGATGGACTACTCAAAGTTGTTACTGCATGCAAACTTCACGCAGTTTCTGTACTGGCGGTGTGTGTACACAACATAGTTAACGTTTTGTGGAGTGTGTTTTGTACGTGATCTGACGTTCCTAGTTACGAAGGATACCCTCTACTGTGTTTTCAGATTGTTATTTTAACAAGGAATTTTGTGTGTGACAGATTGGGACTTTCGGGGCTAGAAAGGAAATTTTAGCACTTTTTTACTCCGGCCTTGGCGCATGTCCTTGACACAAGACATTCTTTGGCATTATTCCACGTGTGGTACACGTGAGGAAATATATTGGGTGAGTCATTTGTTATTTAACGCCCACCTCTTTTCCTCCTTAAATTTTATTTTCATTGAATAGTACTGTTTTTCACGTTTTCCGGCGAATTTACCGGAAAAGATGTTTTGAATTTAAATCTGTGTTATTTCTGATTTTATATATTGTGTAGTAATTTATTGAACTCTTAAGAAGATCGAGCTTTTAATTTTGTTATATTGTTGCTAAAAATTATCTAAAACACGATCCGATTATCAATTCCTGTATATCCATTGATCTCGCATCTCATGTTTTGTCTAGTTCAAAACTCGCCAACGCGCCAACTCTCAATTTGACAACACAACTCAAATTATCGTCTTAAAAAGCTTTATTTTCGCGTCATTTTTGAAAATTTCTTTGTTTTGTCATGAGCATTCTGAAAATACTAATTGAGCAATTAGTATACTTGTTTCTGGTGTCAGAAAATGTAAACTAAAACTCAATGTTTACATTTTTCTGGCTAAGCCTAACTGTAAACTTGTGACTGATTTAGCTCTGTCTGGCGAATCAGCAGTCTTCGTAGTTTCGTAATGTGATGTTTTAATTACCCATAAAAACACCTTTTTATAAATAATGGGGAGGGAGGGCCGAGAAAATTTTTTAAAAATAATTTTTCATACATTTTGTCTCAGTGTAGTTGTTTTGCCGCATTAACTTCCTAGAGTATTTATGAATTTAAAGTGTGTATAACTCTTTGATGTTGATGTTTATGATGGGACTTGAATGCAAGTAATTAATTTTGTATGGCACTTCCCTGAGATACGTATAAAAATAATGAACACAATGTGTGCTGTGGATGGTATTAAAAATATGACGCACTATAATAGGTATACAAATGTACTCTACAGGGATGTGACGATAATTGGTAACTTTGTCCGGCTTTTTTCAAGGAAAAATACATTATTCTCTGAAATAGTTTTATAGTAACCATAATTAGTCGACGGATTCAGCTGCACTTACAAAAAAATTGACAGTTCCTGTAATGGATCTGCACCCAAATAAACTTTATTAAAAAAAAAACATACATATATTATTATTAAATTTGTTCTCCTTAATTCTTTTTTCTCTACCAGGATATATTCATAAATTAGTTGAAATGATTTAAATTGGTGAACTGGGAAAATTGAGAACTTTCTTAATTATATACTTTGTTGTTTAATAATTGCTGTGTTTACATGAGTTCCGAAAGTCAACAAACTCAACAGTGTAAAACAGTGAGAGCTACTCTGAAGTTGTTTTTTGCATTGAGCTTATCTTCTTACAACATTGCTGGTCTTGTTGATCCACAATGGAGACATTATAAAGTTGAACAATTTCGATTACACTTAAAAAATCACTTAGCTGATTTGTACAGTATGAATTGGATACTCGACTAGGATAATTTAAGTTGCTTAACAACACAGCATATGAGGTAATCCTGAAATTATTCGGCGTTATAGGTACCATAAAATTTCCATTATTTTCTAATAGATTCTGATAGAAAGTAATGGTACCTATCTGTAGAAAGTTAGGTTAAGTGATACATTTTCCCTGAAATTATGAAGCAAAAAACGTATGAAATGTATTGTTATTTGAATGGTATTTGCAATAAGAGAAATCTACTTATTTGTTATAAAAATTTAGTTTGCAGTTGTAATTTTTCTTTCAAAAATGTGTTTTTTATGAAATTACAATATTTTTTTGCTAAGTAATTTAAATAGGCTGTCATTGTAGTGACTGATGCAAGGCTTTAAAACACTGCTAATTGAATTTCTTTACATAATTTTGCATGGTGTGAATTCTGAAGTATTAAGTTTAATTAATATAGCTGATTTTTTTAATTTCTTTTAAGTTTACTTTTTTAACTGCATATTCTTTCAAACAAATTCTTTATCATAACAACATTCACAGAAAAACTCTAAGCAAATTGAATTAAATTTTATCTAGGCATGTTCATTGCTGTATTATGTATAATTTTTTATAACAATGTAAACAAATTTTTATTGGTAAATCTTAATACCAGACTTTTTTTTTAATGTCTCTTTTTCGGGGAAAGACAATTTAAGTAGAATCAAGCTTTAAATAGTATTGTATGTAAAATTATTTTACAAATTTAAGAATACATTTTAAGTTTAGTTGCTATAAATTTATATATATTTTGTAGCATAGAATATTTGGGAACTTTTTTTTTTACAAAAATTTTGATGGTAGAAACTAAATACAAATTGTGCGAAAAGTGTCATTAATTGTTAATTATCATACTGTAATTATATGTTGATCATTGGTTTCCTTAAAAATATAAATCATTTTCCACGTAAGTTGATAATCAAAGTAAGTTAGCCAAAATGCCTGCATGTACCTGAGATTTTACGAAAAACATTTACAAAGAACAGAAGAAAATAGAGTGCAAGCACTCACATTTTTCAGTATGGTACATTATTGGTGGGATATAATTCATACTTGAGATTTGTAGGATTTCACACTCAATTGTTAAACAAAACACTTATAAAATCGCTTCGATATTATATCCGTCCAGAAAATATTAAAGTTGGAACAACATGTGTACTGAATGGCTTTCTCGATTTAAAATATGTTTGGGAAAACCATAGTGAGATAAGTTAAGTGTCGGTTCTTTTCCTTAGAGAGGTTATTTGATTATTTCATTGGAAAATAATGTCTAATGAACATGCACCTAAATATCATTAGGGTTGAAATGGGTTAAGTCTGAAATTCAGTTGTTTATAAATCTCTGTGAATCTGATTTTATGTTTCACCAGAAGAAGTTGTCTGAATCGCACAGGGCCATAGAGTTTGTTAAACGTCTTGTGAATACTTTCACCCGACTTTTATTTCTTTCAAATTTGTAACACTTTGATGTAGGTACATCAAGTTTTGTTGTATTTTGTTTAATTTTAAATATAACATAAAGTACTTCTATTATCAAAGTTTTAATCGTATTGTTGATGTACCACTTTATTTTTGACTTTTTAAAATTGATTTCCTTTCTAATATACTAAAGTAAACATCATTGTAGGAAGTGTAAAAACCAGTGCTCAAGATTTTCTAAACTAATGTTTGTCTTTTTTAAAAAAATGTAAAAGGAAAATTTTAATCATTTTAATGCAAATATTTCTGCTGTGAACAGATTTTATTCTTTTTACTGTTGGATAAGTACATTAGTAATGAACAATATCAACAATAACATTTTCTTTTTACTTAATTTGTCAAGTTTTATCTTCAAAATATAAGGTTTCAATAAATCGGTTGACGATACAATATGGATTGGGCAGTAATTAGTTCTAACTTTGTCTGTTATTACTACTGTTTCCAGAATTTAAAATTTTTTAATTGAAATAATAAAAAAATACTTATATTATCTCTATTGATTATGTTTGTTACTACCTGTCGTTATAATAAATGCTCAAATTATCTTTGTATTCATCAAAAAGCTCTATTCTCCACCCATTTTACTTCTGGAATGAAGGCAAACACTAACCTGGTCAACTTGCATAATGAACTATTTGTCTTTGTCATGATCTAATATGTTGTGATTTGTTTGAAATAAGTATCAATCTTCACGACTGTTGGATCCTCCAGTTGCTGTAAGTTCTTCCAATACACCAATTATTAACAAAATTGATAATTAGCCAAAAAGTGCTTTGTGTTAAAGGTACAACTGTCTAAATTAGAAACGATGAATAAGCGGTTTTGAATTTTTTTAAACCACTGTGTACATTAATTATTATTACATTTTTGTCCATTTCACATGAAAGGGAACATAGCTGTTCTAAGAGCATACAGATTCTCTGCTCTAAAGTTGCTTATCATTCCTTGACTTTTCTAAAACTATAATGTATTACTCCGTATTGGCCTTTTTGTCTGCACCAAAAAGTCTGCACCTAATTTTGTCTGCACCTAATTTCCAGCATTTGTTGCTGTGAAATCATAGAATGCTGGTATAACTCTATGATGGTAGGAATGTTGACCAACTTGAGGCTGGAGTGCCACAGGTTCAGGCATATGTTTTGTTGAATTTATTTATTTTATTATTAAGATCTGGGTATTCATTAGTTTAAAAAGAGCAATTTATAATACTGAAAAATTAAGATAATGTTTCTAAATTTTTACAATCTATACCATAGCCAAATTTTCTAATATTTGGATGAATCACTCTTGCTTCTCTCTTCAGGCTTTGTTAGTGTCAGAGGTGGGGTAGTGTTTTTTTTTTAAATTTAATAGTATTCATATTCCTTGTAGCCTACTAGAGAATACCAGATTCACAACATCACAAGAAATATTCTGACTCAAGAACTTAAAAAGTTGTGTATTTTTATATTTTTCAAATCTGATTTAATTCTATATCAAAACGGCGATATTTTGCCATACATGCCACTACTAATAACCTATAGGCTTAAAAGAAGTTTTTTTTTTAATTGAAAAGAATTTGGAATTTCTATTTCTGTGATATTAAATTTCAATTGTTAAACGGACGTTTAGAATTTAAGCAGCATCAGATAAATTATATAATTTATC
The DNA here is from genome assembly GCA_963978545.1 of Linyphia triangularis. Lineage (NCBI taxonomy): Eukaryota > Metazoa > Arthropoda > Arachnida > Araneae > Linyphiidae > Linyphia > Linyphia triangularis. The sequence continues at coordinate 56,467,068 of OZ021729.1, forward strand.
TGATGCTGCTTAAATTCTAAACGTCCGTTTAACAATTGAAATTTAATATTAAATTTAATTTAAATTTAATATATATATATATATATATATATATATATATATATATATATATATATATATATATATATATATATATATATATATATATATATATATATATATATAACCTTTTCCAAATCGTGAAATTTTTACAGTGATTTAATATTAATTTTAATATAAGAACGATTAAAAAGTAATATTACTAGTTTAAAACTTTTTTTTATTTATATATAAATCGTTTTCTTTTGCTTTATTGTTGTATCTCGTGTACAAATATTGATGACATTTTCTTATTAAAAAAATTTTAAGTTTTTTTGTGTGGAAAATATGTAAACAAAGAGTTTGTTATTCTATAGCAGAGAGATGCAATCCCACTCAAACTAAACTGGATAGGTTGATATCTAACAACAACGAACCCTACCTTCCTAAGAACAAGATAAAGCATCTCCTTTTATGCCTTTTTTGTTTTTTGCCTACTCTCAGTTTCAAACACATCCGCTCGGTATAATTTTCTGTTTTTTACATTTAGGGCAAATAATCACGCGTGTCGCTTGCACTCACTGACCTTCCTTCACAGTCAGTTTCCATGCTTTGCTTCAGCTAAAAGAGAGACACAGATGACACAACGTCACATGTGTTTCATCGTCTGTTACACTCCACCCATTCATCCCATTTTGGGTTTCTGTCAAACGCCTCGTATTTCTTGCGACGCCTTTTCTGTTTCGGGAACATCAGGGTTAATTTGTTGCTACATTTTATCGGACATTTTAGGTCTCTTCCTTATTAACTCGCATTTGAACTGATTTGTGTTTCGGCTGTGTGTGTTTTGTAGGATCTCGTGTGATTGAAGAACATCTTGGTTGGCTACTTATCGGTTATGGGAAGGATGGCGACTGCTTTTCCGAATAGTCGCCAAGTTGAACAATGCCTTATAACCGATAATACCTTTATTTGGTGGGCACGCATCCAACACCCAGTGCCAATAAATTTAAATTACAAATTTAATTACTAAAAAAAAATTAAATCTCTAAAAATTACCTGATTTTTCTTCAAACCCGATAAAAAAACAACAACCCGATATTCATGCACATGAGAAAAGTGGGTTTAATTAAACTCGCTTGTTTGTAAAAGTAGTATAATTATTTTATTATATATAACTGTTTATTTGCTAAAAAGTTGTTTGACGTTCGATTTTTTGAAAATGGCAGTTTTTTGTCGGTATTTAAACTAATTTTGGAAAGAATATGTCTCCTATGAGCCTGTGTCAGCTTCCAAAGAAATATCCCTAAATGTTTTTGAATTATCCCTTACATTTTTGGAATTATACTTGAAATTTTTTAAATTATCTTAAAGTTTTTAGTAGATTGGATATGGTAATTAATGAATTATAGGCTAGTTTGATAAAAATTTAGCTAAACTTGTGATGCACTACCTTGGGTGAAGATCTCTCCAACAGTTTGTTTCAAAATTATAAGGTGCTATTCTTAAAAAAAGCTTCACTTTTATGGAATCTAGCGACTAAAATAGGGTACGTTAATTGAACGCTAAATATTTTTACCATTAAAACATAAGCCATACCGTTCGCTTAGGACAGCGTTCTCCACTAACTTTTAAAGGCGGCCCGTATGACTTTATGTTAGAGCTTTTCGCGGGCCGGACTCACAAAATATATATCTTTAATTATTATCGATTTAACATTTCTGAAAACTGGAAAAAAATATTAATTTGCTTATCTTAATAAAATTACAATTACTATTTGATTCTTTTTTCAAATAATTATAAAAAAATAATAGTTTTCCTTATCAGTAAATGAAGTCTAAAAAAGAAGGCACCCATTGTTTCAACGTGACAATGCTACTTGAGCTGACTTTTAATAAAAGTATTTACTCTGTACTTCCAGATTTCTCCGTTTTAGTCGATATCAATTGTGAAACGATGGCGGTTCGTTCAGTTTATTTTATGATGTAGTCAATGTCTTTCGGAGTATTTGTTGCAGTTAATTTTAATAAATTGTTCAAATGAGTTTCAGTTATTCATGTATTTATTCTCAATGAAAACCACCTTGCTAAGAGCTTCATCATACAGTTTCTTCGGGCACGTAGTGGAGAACTCTGTTCTACATTGTTAATACATATAATTTCGAATAAATTACAAATAATGTAAAAAAAAAAATATTCTATACCATGAATTTTTTTTCTTTCGTTGTCTTCTGTGGTACCGGCGGGCCGCAAATTTTTTTTGTCGCGGGCCAAATCCGGCCCGCGTAGTGGCTAACGCCGGTTTAGGATCTGAATCATTTGCGTGGTTTGCTTTCTAATCTTTGGGAATTGCGAATTCCAGCCTACCACAATTTCGATGCGAAGCGAACTGATAAAATTCCTTAGTAAATGGTGTAACATTCTTTTTTCTTATTTGGAAATCGAACATCTGAACACTGCTTACTGTAGTGAAGTATGCATATTTAATAGATAATTCTTGAAAGTATATTTTCCGTGCGACTGAACTTGTTGAATAATAATTGCTCCAACTCTCTTGAGATTATTATTTCGATGAATATTAATGTAAAGTAATCCTTCCATTGAAATATGGTTAAATAATTTTCAAAATCCGGCACATAAATCCACAGGGCTTTAGAAATTTAATCGGATAATTTTGTAAAGAATGGAATGTTTAAACAATTCGGTGATAGTTAGTGTTTATTTACGTAGCTTGATTGATTTCGACTCGACGAAGAATGTCAGTAATCTGCTTATCGCGGAATCGTATAAAGCTGAGAGGCATCCAGTCAAAAAAGGTTTGCTTCTAAAGCCATTGGGATAAAATGGAATTTGAATGCAAAATATCGGGTTCCAGAGTTTAAATTCTTAGGATCAGCTCGCATCGGCGATTTTTCATCTGGTTAACCAACAGTTAATTTACCACATCACATTGATTTCAATTAGCAGGTTCTTAGTTTTTAATAGTTATTTTCGAACGTGACGTAAACTTAGACCCTTTCCCTTTTTACGTGGCACTAATTTGTTGAGTGACTATAAGAAATTCCAAGGAGCAAGACATTACCTTTTCCATCAATAACCATAATATTTTATTTATAATCTGTAAACTTGTTCAGTTTTTGTGCAATAATTTTCCTTAAATTTAATTTTTAATGGTTTTCATTTGCATTCTCGTAAATCCAATAGTTGTCGAAATGTGATGCATTGTCGAAATCCAATCCTAGATACCCTGATATATGGTCTTACGAATCTGTAAATCAGCCAAACGGCACTGAGGCTAAATTTGACGGTTTTTGTTTTATAATGCAGATTATGACTTCGTTTTCTATTTAACCATACCATCGTAACTTACTTAAAAAAAGTTCTAAAGTATTTCGTTAGAATTATAGAGAACGTTATTAGATTGAAACCAGTTATTGACTTTCGCTAGTTTTACATGCAATGAGGCATTGAAATGAGAGCGTATTTTTTTCAGACTTGTAGCTTCTATACTGCAATGTTTTGAGCAGTTGATATCTGTCTGTTCGGGCCATACATTCTCAATCCAAACCTCAAACTGCCGTGACCTACTTTGTCAAATTAAAGCAAATTGTAAGTTTGTGAATGTCTTTGTGTTTGAACCATCGATATAGATAAACAACTGGATAGACTGCTCCATTGTCAATGCAAAGAGAAAAACTCGTCGAGGATGCGAAGCTGGTGGGAAGATTAACCAATCACAGTTCACTTTTATAGTTGGATGGGAATGCTAAAAACCTTGTAAAGTGTTAGAGTATATATTTTTTTGCACATTATTACTAATTAAGGTCTACTATTGACATCTCTGCTGTGTACAACCCAAAATTTTATTTTCAATCCTCGGCAATCCGTATTTTTCATCCCACCAATTGCATCTGGCAACGGCTTCATTTTCCCAGCGTTAAGCAGTCTATCCAGTTGTTTATTTATATCGATGGTTTGAACATGCTTCCTCCTATAAGTAAATTGTTCCATTTCACAGAAATTTACAAAAAGTTATCCTTTTTCATTTCTTAAGGCACTAGCTCCGCCTTCTACTGATCTTTCGACACAGGAAGCTCTCTCTTACCCACTTTTGCATTCATATCTCCAATTAGCACCATCATGTTACTGAATTGCATTATATTAAAAAACTTATTATTATTATTATTATTATTATTATTTTTTTAATAATAATGAAATTAGTGAGTATCTGCGAACATCCTTGACCATGTAAACACTTTTCATCGAAAACTAATGCATCATCATCTATTTTAATTTCAGAATTCTGAAATTAAAACGGATGATGATACTTGTACTAAATATTTAAATGAATTTTCTCTAAAGGTCCAGTTTTTCATGAGTATTCAATTCGTATTTTGGCCCAGCAGGGCAATAACCTAGTGCTTATTTGGCGCTTATTCTATGATGTACCTTAAATAAAGGATGCCACCCGAAACTAACGCTTATTTTCATTTTCTATACCTTCTTTCGTTATACGTCGACTACGTTAGAAAACTAAATGAACATTTGTTCTTTCTGCGGATCAAGCCAACGCGACTACGCTTACTTATGTAAATTACTTATTGTTTAATTTGCATTTGATGTTTCTCGAATCGAATACTTTTCTATTGGTTAAATACCTATAGAACTTCATCGCATGCAAAACCACAGGAATCTCGTGCCGGTTTGTGGCAAATGAAAATTCTATGCTCTAGCAAAATCCCTCATGAATCTTCAAAGGAAATAACTTATGTCTCTGCAATTAAATCAATTTCGAAACATTTCATATTCAAGAATGATATAAAAGCTTTGCTACTATTTACTCAATTCATGTATTCTGGACCAGTTGCATGCTGCAATTTATTACTACAGCCCAGGCAACACTACAGGCGTCACCGTGGCTGCTTTACTGGCGTGCAGGACACGACAATCGATTTGTCGGACTTCCTCCAATTATAATATTTCCATGCTTTGTGTCTGTCGTTGATCGATTGAGAAAGCTGGGTGCGCGAAATAGCGTATAGATTTTGCATTACAATATGATATTTCTGCTTTGATTGCTGCCGTTGGCGATCAATAGGCCTGTAGCCACGATTTTAGTGACTCTAAATGCGCCTCAATGCTGTGGTTCGGGGTGGTATATGTCTTATGTAGATACAGCTTTATATATGGCATTTTCTCCAATTCATATAATTAAGAAAGGAATTAATACTCGTCCACTACTTTGTGGTCAAAAACTTTCTGGAATCATTCAAAGACGAGGTGTGCCCCATTGATTAAAATGCGATTTGATTTTCTTTCTCACCCGAGGTTAAAATTAAATTGAGAAATGTCTTCATTAGAAATATTTTGATTCGCTTGGCAAATTACTTTGACGTTACCCTAGTAAATAAATACCGCATATGAGCATGCACTCCGATTTTGAAGAAATATTCATCGGCGAAACAACGACTGATTTGTTACACCAAACCTCCACTTGTGTCTTTGACTTAATACATAGAGGATAAAACTACCAATAAGAGATCGAAGTTCATTATCTTGTTCGGAATGTACGTTCGTCAGTGGCTTCACCGTATTTCCTCACTTGTTTCATTTTTAACGGACTGAATATTTATGCACCAGCTGTGTGGTCCCGCGTTGCGTAGATCCGTCAATGTCTATCGATCCTAGTTTTTCAGAATAGTTTCTATAGCCGAACAGGCTCGGACTCGCAAATTCTATTTTTTGTGAAATTTTAGACAACCTTTAACAATGACTTTGAATTACTAGTTATGAAGGCCCTCGGATCTTCCACTTTTCTGTTTCCAGCTTCAACAAAACAAACAGCTAATCATCTATGGGTATTATTCTTCACCCCAGATCCTTACCTCCTTCACATTGCTTTCGAGTTTCCCTTTCAATTGTTTTATTTCACTGGCATTCTTCATTTCCAGCCATGAATGTTAATTGAGGAGTTGTTGCCCTGTTCCAAATAGTCTTTTGTGTGGGGGGATTGGGCACCTGGATGTCTGGCGCCAAGTTTTTCAATAATGCCGCGGATCCCAGCTGCCTAATTATGGTTTTCCCCCTACCCTCTCTAATGAAAGCCTAATTATCCGCGCTTGTGCCGTTTGATGTGACTACGACACAGTTCATTGGGTTTCATGGTGGACATTTTGGTGAAGTTTGCAAGAGTGATCTGGACTGGGAGAGTGTGCGCAGAACTGGAATGATATTCTTGTTTTATTCCAGTTTCATGGAAATGTATCCGATTTCGTACGTCTGACTTCAATAAAGTTAAAATATTTTGAAATTTTGACTGACTTCCATAATTGTGACGGGAAAAAAATTTAAATATTGTTGCCAATTTCTGTATAAAGGGCAGTCCTCCAAAACAGGCTACTTTTCAATACGTTGTTTGAAAAAGGACGCCATAAAAATATGTTATATATTTTTTGAAATTATTTAGACTTTATACAACAAGAAAAAAAAAAGTTTGTTAATTGTGATAAGGAAAAACTATTTAAAATAATCCCTATGTCGAGACAATGGTGCTCATAATATGAAAATGTTTGAAATGAAGTGATTTAATTGCTAAAGTATTTTATAAATATATTTAATAAAACATATATTTGTTATTAATTTGCATAGCAAAAAATTATTAAATAAGGTTCATTACCGGAGGGTTGTGAGTTCGGGCCTCCGTGTGCCAAATATCGGTGTGTACCTAATGGGGGCTGGTGCACATTAAATCTGTCGTGGCCTCAATGTCCTCTCGTTGGTGGTGTGGTGGGGTCTGAGAGAGGGGTTTACACTAGAAGATTTCGATCTCGTATTCTTCTAGATCTAGATGCTTAAAATTACGAGACTTATTTGGCTGTGTTAAGCACTATATAAGTGGCAGAAATAGACAGTCGGTAGTTCCAAAAAACAAAACAAATAAGGTTGGAAAATGGAGCTAAAAGTAAAATTAAATTTTTAGAACTATTTATGATCTCTATCAATAATAAAATTCAATTTCTTTAAAAAATGCTAATTGAAATTAAAAAAAAAACATTTTCAAATTTAATTACAATAATAAAGCAAATGCATATATTTTTTAATAGGTAACTTTATTATGTATTCAATATTGTAATATAAATAATTTTCTACTGGTCTAAGTATTTTCTATATAAGGAAAATTATTATAATTAAACTTAACTCTGATGGCAAAGATCTTCACAATTCCACAAGAAAGAAAATGGTGCAAATTGAGAATAATTATCCGCACATCTTACTAAAGAAATAAAAGCTTTCAACATAGGAAAAAGAAAAAAGTAGAACCCTGCTACCATTTGTAATAATTAAAATTTTGAGTATAGGTAATGCAATATGACTAGGATGTTTTGTATAGTGACAAACATTTTGTAATGTTCTAATTATGAAAAAATAATGAATTTAAAATGAATTATTTTCTATTGTATAAATGACTTGAATTAATTGTTGGAAAATTAAATTAACACTTATGACAAGCCAGGATAATGACTTTTGGACGTTTGATATATTTTTTATACATTTATATATATAAAAAAATCAATGCATTTTTAATCTGAAGGTTAGCCTGGAATATGGAAAAGTTATTAAAATGCTATTAATTATTTTCTTGTTTTTAAAGTGATATAATGCTGGGACATGCATTTTTCTTGTTTCGGGCTAATGGCCCATAAATATATGTATACTCTTTGCATTTCTTTTAATATGCATGCATGATGTGAGTGTGATAATCTCTTAAAGTGTAAATAATTATTGAAAATAGCTTTGATTTTTATTTGAAATAAATATTTTAGTCGTAGATCATTACATTTTTAAACGAATTTTTAAAACCAAAAATTGCATGTTTCTGCTTCTTAAGCAAAACCGCTTCAAAAACATATATATTCTTAAGATACGAGTGCAATTTTTTGGTTAGAAGAGAAAAGAAAGATTGTCTAAATTTTTACTTCAGAATAATGATCGATGGTTGAGGGTGGAGCGAAATATTATTCCACAGGATATCTATAAATTGTATGCAAATGTAACTTCTCAATTTTGTAAATAAGTTTAAAGAAAAACGTTTTGCCGTTCACGCAAGTATAGCGTATTCCTTTTTCCATACTGTATCTACCCTAACGGATTGTTCTGGATTCGCGCCTAGATAGATGAAATTCACCATTTATTGGATGAATGTATTATTGAGAGGTTTTATGCAATTTCCAGGGTAGCGATTATCGTCTGTGTACACTTCTGTGCTTGCCGTGCTTAGCACTGTAGTGGTATCATCAACTTAGCTCAAAAAGAGAAATGGTGATTTAAAGTTTTGTTTTAACAATTTCATAAAGTTGATAACTTATTAATTTTTTTAATATTTATCATTCAGATACGACCATTCGCGCCAAACTTCACCATTATGTAGAATAAATTACAGACTGCCTGGTAATAACTCAATTTGGTAAAAAAAAAAAAAAAATGCAGATACTAGCACCACCTTTGTGTTTATCACGACAGTATGGCGATTCTGTGAACTTTCCCTACTAACCATCTTTGTCACAGTTACGTCACTGCAACGAAGTTTTTCGTCGCAAAGATCACGGTCACAATGTGACTTGCATGGGATATCGCAGCGATGTCGCAAAAGTTCACGTCACTTTCGACTTCCATGTGATATCGCTGCGACATCACAATGTGACGAAGTTGCGATGTTACTTTGTGATATCGCAGCGACATCCAGTGATATCCCAAAATAATTTTAGAATGAAATGCGATTTTCGCAACGAAAGTCTTGTCGCGGCGATATCACATTGTGATCAGTATGTGATCTTAATGATTTTGGCAATTTTCGCAACGCTTCTAAGTTAGTGTATATATTATATACCCTTTTTTCATTCATATTGGTTGGTTGTTTTCAGATTATCTGGCGCCGTCAGCAACACGAGGGCTATAATGCGCCGAAACATTCGTCATTAGACAAGCCAACATACATTTACAAACACCCATGCCTAATACGGGACTCGAACCCGCAACCTCGCGGTCTAGAAGCTAGCACCCTAAACACTATACCGTTTGGTCTTTTTCATTCATATAGCCTATTTTAAAGGCAGGTAATGAGCACCACTTTTATTTTTCATAAAATATTTCTTCTCAACATATTATTCTTGCAGTAAATCCCGATCATCGGGAAATGCTGGGAAATTAGAATAACTGAATTTTTTGGTTAATTTAAAGTCGACGGGGTTTTTTTTTGTTGCCAATTTTCATTATAGCGACATTTTAAACTATAAAGAAACGTAAAATTAAAATCTTCGCAAACCGAACCTTTAAAAAAATTCAGCATGGAATTTTTAGTTGCAATACGTATGTTATATTTTATCCTTCCAGTCGGTAATAATGTGAAATTTATAAAAAAATTTAAATCATTTTCATAACTTAAAATCCTTTCAGAAAAAAAAAAGCATTGAGCATTTTAAAATATAAAAAACAAAAAAGTCCGATAAACCGATTTCTAAATCGACCCGTTTTCGGCATGATTTAAAATGCCTATGTGTTCTATAAAACAACGGTTCCCAACCTATAGGCCGGCGACCCTCCTGTGGGTCGCGAGTAGTGTGGTACTGGCCCGTGGAAGCTAATCAAGAGTCTAATAATCCAAGATAAATATTACAGGAGCTTCAAGGGTAGAGATAGGAATAATCGAGTCACTCGATGATTAGTAACAATCCAATTATTCGATTCTATTCTTCGACGGTTTAACGAGTGAATTCTGTTTCAAGAAGATTAACTAAAATATAGAAAATATCTTCAAGTGAAGACTCGTTAATTGAATTATCGACACCATTGATCTCGTTTTGGATAAATGTTTGGCAAAAATATCCAGTTATTACCAAAACTGCATTAATTGCATTACAATTTATAAAAAGAACTATTTTTTAATCCTTTAATTCTAAAATTTTACTAATTACTGATGTACGCACGTATTGTATTATTTAGTGAGTCGCAAAGTTTTTCTTACAAAATAGGTGGTCCGCACAACCTAAGAGATTGCGAACCGTTGCTATAGAATGTCGGATTTTATAAATTACTGGTAACAACGTATAGAACATGGAAATGAAATGCATATCGCTACGGAATTCTAGACATTTAGCAAAACATTCACTTTTGAAATTGATTGCACTATCATTGACCAATCTAAACAATAAAATTATTAAACTGAAACAAAAAATTATAGATGCAACAAATTTATTTTGTGATTCCGTCTACACCAGCAGGCGACGCAACACGAGATCAATTCAAATTACCCCCTACTAAGCAGTATTCGTTTACAGACCGCGGTTTCTTACCATCTTTATTTACCCTCGGGGTGATGAATGGTTATAAGGGGTCACTTTAGCTCATATCCCTTTAGGTCAGTTTGGTATCTGGTCTCCAGCCCACTCGCTCCCTACTTTCTTTGTCTCGCTTGCAAAATTCGAGGAACGGAACAAAGAACTAAGGGAGAGTAATGTTGTACACCTGTTCAGTTTGTTAAAATACTGGTCGCGTCTTCGAAGGGGGAGAGGGGGGGGGGAATGAAAAGCGCAGTTGCCTTTCTCTTGCTTCGATCTCGACTGAATCTGATTTTCTATTTTCTTACATGATTTATTAGATTCGACTTTTTTCCTTTCCATTTTTATCTATTAATTGGACTGACTTTCCAAATAATATTGAAAATTCTTCTTTGATATTCTGTGGTTATTGGCTAACGCTTGTCATTTAAAATTTAACGAAATGAATAATAAATAACTGCAAATAATGATTTATTTTCAATTTAAATTTGTTCTATAAAGGAAACGGGGGGGGGGGGGGGATTACAAATAGAAGAAATGCAACCCAACTGGTTAGTTGGTTTATATGCTCAACGACCTATTTTTATGCACAATGACGGCTAATTAGGCCGGGACCTACAGCTTAACGTGGATTACGAACCACAACGAACATCCATGCTTAACCCAGGATTCGAACACGGCACCTTTTGGCATGCGTGACGAGAGAACAAACCACACAGCCATCAGATAGGCACCAACCAATTTGGAAATGATGTTGAAAATGGTAGATAAATATAAAAATAATACAACTTTAACCGCACGATTATTATTTCTAAAAAGAGTTAATTAACTTAGGAGAACAATGAAAAATACATATTGACATTTAAAATACTTTAACTGGATTTTTAAGCGAACATTATTTCCTTTTATTATTTCAGTAACGAGTTAAGTTTAACTCGATGACTTACGACTCAGAAAAACGACTCTACATTTCTCCACGTTTTGGAACATCCTGATTTCAAAAATGTGATATAAAAAAAATTCGGTCTGTTTGTTTATGGTCAGCATAACTCCCGAACAAATTGACCGACGATGTTCAAATTTGATGTGAGGATTGGTAGGGGCCAAGGGACCTACCATTAAGGTTTTCGTCAAACCCGGCATGCGCATAAGGTAGTTTTCAGGTTTTTCAATGATTTCTAAAAAACGGCTCTTACGATTTTAATCAAAATCACTGTGGTGATGCCTCTTAAGGTGTTCTAAACATCCCCACCTCCGAAATTCACGTAAAAATGCTTAAATGGCATAAAAAGTTGAAGGAAGGGAAAAAAAGGGGGGGAAATTCAACACAGAGTTCTCCATCAACGATCGTTTTTCTCCTCTCCTCAGTTTCTCTTAAAAGAAAGAATAATATAAGAATTATCGAAAAGTATATCACCGAAAACACTATTTTGGCAAAGGTTTTTTTTTTTTTTTTTTTTAACGACTCATATAATATTTATCACCAATCTGGCCATTTTTTCTAAGCGAATGAAGAAAATATAAAACACAAATACATGTTAGTATTATAGTGTAATTAAAAGTTGTGCGATGCTCCACGCCCCTGTTTCCCGGTTGCTGTGGAAGATGTAATTTCGATTACAAAGTTACGTTTCTTTATTTTAGACTATAATTATAATAAGAATAAGTAATAGATTTACATGGATTCCAGACAAACAAATTACATTGTATTTCGAAAACTAATATATATTTAATGCAATAAACGATACAATATGTGTACATTTCTTCTGGATTTTAGAATTCTGTATTACTGACTGCCTGAATTATTACTTGAATTACTGACTTTTTAAAAAATATTCTGGATGTAACGGATACTGGAATTTCTATTATAAACCCCTTCCCCACTTCGTATGCAATTAAACAAGCCAGATTTATTTAAATAACATATTTAGATTTGAGCGTTTTCCGGACATATGATGCTAATGAAAACTGAACGCAAAATTTACTTGAATATGAGAAACATTATTTGCAAACATGTATATTCATTTGGATATAGAATATTTGCTACTTGAGGAAATTTAAATCAACTAAAATCCATCATAAGTCAGCTTAAATTTTAACAAATACTTCCATGATTTGTTTTCAGCAAATGAATTTAGTTTAAGAAATGAAATGTATTAATGTACCATTTTTTTAATGTATAACTCGAGAAATGCATTTTTCAAAATGAGTGGCAGATTTCTTTTTTTTAATTTGGCTTATTTCAATTTTGATCACTCGATAATCTCACTAAAGAACCATCTCTGCTTTCTCAATCTTTGAACTTTAATTTCAGATTTCGAGAAATGAACTTTATTTTACCTAATATTAATTTTTCCAAAATGGTATGTGTTAACTATTAAGAACAGTGTTCTCCACTACGCTGCCCGTAGTAGCAAGTCTGACAAATAGTATTTTTTTTTTTCTCTTGAGAGCCTGAGAGAAATTGATATTGACTTACAATTGATATCTCACAACTGATGATATCGACAAAATCAGCAGAATATAAGAAGGTATAATTTTAATATATTTATTCAATGTTATGCCAAGTCACATGAAGACACACAAGCAAGGTTTTAATAAAAGATTCACTTATATTTTAATTTAAGGTAGTATAACGAAAATATTTTTTTAATTATTAAAAAAAAAAATCAAATATCAATTACTTTTATAACAACGTGCAAAAAATAAAACTTTTTATAATAATTTTGAATAAAAAATCGTGGCGAAAGTAGCACTTTTTCGCACTAATGTGAAAAAATACTCTCTCGCAAGCCTAGTGCTCAAATATTATATAGGTTTGGGTATTGAAAAATATATTTTCAGAAGAAATTCATTGACTGGAGTTGCCAGCATTAACAAATATATGTATTAAAAATATTTTTTGCTCGTAATTACAAAAAATAGTGTATGCAACACGTGGGAAAATACTTTTTCAAACTCTTTAAATTATTTGATTTGCGCTAACAAGCATTTTACCTCGATTGAAAAAGTATTATATTCCCAAGTATAGTTGCATAAATAACTATTTTTCGAGATAGTAAAAAGTTCATTATTTTTTCCATTTTTCAAAAATATTTTTATTGTTGGATCTATTCTATACCAATTATTACATTTGTGATCTTGAACATACACAGTAAAAGTAATATGTATTGGCATATTCGGTAAAAATCTGCGGTCCACAAAAAACTTCAACATAACTCATACCGCTCGTCTCTAAAAGTTAGAGGTGAATGCTGCTCTACAGTATTTAAAAGAATATCGTGCTGTATTCAGAAAAAATATTATATAGGTTCATAATAGGTTATTCATTGTGTGAGCTTATGTTCTACTTGCAAATTTCCGAAATTATATATTTATGTTTAATAATGCACTTGAATGCATTCCATTGAAACGAGTTTTACAATTTGTTATATAACTCAGCATTTCAATAAAGAAAATATACAACACATAATTGAAAAAAAGAAAGAAAAAAAGAAATGGAATGCGCGTAAAATCAGATATTTGTAAATTAATTAAGAAGTAAAATTTTTCATTCCATGATAAAAGAAAATCTTTAGAAGCATCTGGTAATCCCAATGTATTCAAAACAACTAATGAAAAATACAGCTTTAAAACATATTCGAATTTTAAACCAATCAAAAATATTTATTTTATTAATATGTCTTCCAAGCAACTATATATGACGTCAGAATATAAATTATCTTACTTTTAAATAATTGTAATGGCAATATTCTGGTTCACTACACATAGCCAACCTCCTTGACACATAGCGTAGAATGTTATTAATTGCATTTTCGAATCGGTAATGTATATATTTTTTATTATTATTTAACTTCAAATTGCTATTATAATAACTTTTTATAAATTGTTTTTAGAAAATTAAATTTTTGTTGAAAGCAATACATGAGACCAGTGAAAAAAAAGTATTTTCTTGCACGCCTCGTGCTCAAATATTATATACTAGTCTTGACATTGCATTGAAATGACACATTTTTAGAAGAAATTCATTGACTGGAGTTGCCAACATTAATAAATATACGGATTGAAAATATTTCTTGCGCGTAATTATAAAATATATTGTATGCAACACGTGGGAAAATACTTTTTCTAACTCGGTAAATTATTTGACGTGAGCAATCACACTCGTCAATAAGCGTCACTTAAACTTATTTATTCAAGTTGTAATTAAAATAATATAACAAGCATCATTATCCTGGTTTGCTGTTATTGTATTCCTTATTTGCCATGACAATATTGAAACTTGCTTAACTAGAAGCTGAAACATTCTGTTTATGTATATAATAATCTTCTACTGGCCTAAGTATTTTCTGTAGGTATCTGGAAAATGAATATTAATTAAACATAACTCTGAGGACAAAAGAACTTCGCAATTCTACAACAAGGTCATTAAAAGTGCTTAATATTTTTGAACTTTTTCTCAAGGCCTTAAAAATGCTTATATGTCCTTAAAAGTCCTTAATTTTTGCAGTTGTTGTATGTCTAATGGACGATTCCCGCATTTTAAATTTTTTTATTCAATTCTAAATGCTTCGAAAAGGCCATAAACACAAAAAGTTCTGCTCAATGCTCTTTTTCTTTTTTTTTATTTTGTAATCAAAATTACCTTGTTCGACGTTGGCGAGAAAACAACTTGTTACGCTGGAGAAACTCTTCTATGTAATTGGATAAATGCCAATGCAAGAAAATGATTTCCATTTGAAAAACGGATGATTTTGAAATTATTCAAGAAATAATATCCTCTACATTTGATTCTTTTCATCTAAATTTATTCAGAATTGAAAGTATAGGATTGGATAGTCTTTTCTATATTATTTTTATTTTCTTTTAATTTTTTGAATAAAATATGCATAATTATCTACCAGTATAACTAACTTTGAAAACCCTCATACTATATTTTACACTGATGTTCCCTTATTTTTGTGGATTAAAATTGATTATATTTCTTTTTACTTTCTTTTTTTAATTCATTTAATAGTTAATTTATGAATATTAGAGCATTTTATAACAGAATTTAACAATTAACTTTTGGGTTTTTTCTGGAAAAGGAAGTGGTCAATTACTAGCATGGCTGTGGTCAATTACTAATGTCTACTTGGTCAATTACTGGCAAAATTGCTTTTGGTAAGAAATTCTGATGATATTTTAAATTGTAAAAAGGACTGGAACACCATGTTAATTTATTATTGAGCTTCATTAATCAATTTATATATTGGGAAGTTTTCATAACATTCCGTTAATAATTTTTTTAAGAAAAAAAATTAAATGTGTAGAAACTTGCACTAAATGGTCAATTACTGGTAGGTTCACCTTATAATATTGTTAGAATATATTACCCCTCGAAAAAATGTCTTAATATTTTATATGCAAACCCAATATATGTACTAATTTTATGTAAGTTATGTGTAAAAACTGAAATAAAATTATTCAAGGTCAAATAAAGTGATTATATATACAAATTTATGATTAAGATTTTTGACAGGAAACTCTAGTAACATGAATATTAATATTATTGTAAAGTACATTCCTGAGAATTGTTTTAACAATGATGTTTAATGGTTTTGCCTTTAAGTTGTCTTTTGAACACATAACTTCTATTCGAAGCCATCGTCAAATGTTATTAACACAATTTTAAAAATAAATTTAGTTGAAAGAAGGTTATAGTTGCTGAATCATAATTCAAATTAAAGCAGTGTTTATCGTCGAAAAGGTAAACATTGACGAAGGAAATATTCACGGGCCAATTGTGATTTACCAAGTAAGTGGGGCAATTCCATGATAACGGACTAACATTCTAGTGTTATTTTAACACAAATACAAACCCACTAAGGAAAGATTTTTAATTTTGACAGAAAATGGCACTTATATAAATATTTGAAGGGTACATGATTCTTATTCTGGGTATTAGAATTTGTTGCCATTTAATTAGAGTGCACAATTTGGTTATAAAGTCAAGGTAACGGACTAACTGAAAAAGAACATATTTCTTTTGTTCATTCAAAAATTTTAAAAGTCCGTGAATTATATAATGTAAAATAAATAAATGATGTATAGAATGAAAGAGTAAGTGGTAATGGACAAACAAAATCATAGTAATGGACTAACATACAGTAGGTATAAAAAAAAAGTCTCCATACGGAAGTCAAAGTTGCAAATAAATTAGCATAATTTCTAATCTTTTGCTTCATATCACCAGTAACTACTGAAATATGTTTCATTTGATTCTTTAAAATAATTTTATAGTAAATGCCTGTTTTTACAAAATGCAGCAAGTATTTAAATTGAAATATTTAGGAAATGTTGCTAACTGCCATACAAAAAATGTTTCAGTATGCAATATGAAAATTAATTCTGAAGTCTTCCACAACAGATTTGCAGTAAATATTTAAAATATGAAGTGTACGCAAGTGCCTTGAAGACATGATAGCAGCAATTGTTTAATTTTACCTCGTAGCTGATCGTCTTAAAATGGAGTTTCGAAACCTAGTTGTCAGTTGGCGATTCAGTTATGAAATTATGGATTATCTATGAAAAAAATTGGAAATCTTTTATATGTTGAAGCCTATAGTACAATATATTATTAAAAGACACCATGAGCTTCAAACTTTTGAGGATAGAGATCGATCCGGAAGATCTTCAAAGCTAAAAAGCTTGCTTAAAAGAAATATCCTATAATAAGGTTCAAGATAATCCGCAAATAAGTGCACCTCAAGTCGCACATGGCTTAAAAATTGACAAAAAAACATTGAAAAGAATTCTCAAGAGACAATTTTTGTGCATTTGTTACAAGATTTTGTGTTTAAATTTCAAGATACACTTACCAATCCCTACTTCCTTCTACAAAATATACATTGCTGACACCAGCAGCCCATATACACCACCACACCATAATGCCTCCTCCACTGTGTTTGACAGTTCCACATAAATTCTAAATTAACATTTGTTGATTTGGTTTTATCCAGACCATAACTCGATTATCTGACCCTTGGATATTAAATTTTAATTCATCATTAAAAAGAACTGATTCACAAAAAGATAACTGATAACTTGCATGCTTTTTTGCAAACTCAAGGCGCTTTTTTCTGTTACAGGTACTTATTTAAGGATTCTTACGGGCTGAAAGTTCATTCAGACCCGCTATTTTTATAATATTTCTCGCCGTTTGAGATGTCCCTTCAATATTTTTATAAATTTTTATCCCATGTGCGACTTAAGCAATATCTCCAAAGTATTTCAATTTAAATACTTGCTGCGTTTTGTAAAAACCGACATTTATTTTAAACTTATTTTAAAGAACCAAATTAAACATAATTTCAATAGTTATTGAAGATATGAAGCAAAGGAGTAGAAATTATGTTAATTTATTTGTAACTTTGGCTTCCGTACTGAGACTTTTTTTACCCACGGTATGTGTCTACAATCAAATAAATCTGGTGACCAAGCACAGAACATAAACTTAAGCATTTAAATATAATTGAATATATAAACATATTGAAATAGCTTGTTTTTTGTTTTTTTACATTGTGATGCCATAAAAAATATGGTAATTGTTTTTTGAGGTTGTACATTATTATGTCTTGTGTGCTATTAAACAAGGCATAATTTTACCTCTTCTTCTGTTATCCGATAAGCGTACTGCAGCTTAGTCAAGACATCATCTCTAGTTTAATTCAAACATATATCTTATTTCCTTTTTGAATTTATCTTAGCAATCATCATATTTTGGTAAGAGTGCCTTGCTGGTTATCCGAGCTACATGTGAAGCTGTAATGACCGAAGATGAAAATTCACTATTCAAAATGTTTCATCTTGTGTTAATGATCATCAATTCAAAGTGTATGACTTTTTCTAAGCTTTAGGATCAGACCTACTTAAGTGTAATATTACTCTTAAGTAAGGTTATTTGTAAAACCTGAGATATAAAATATCTATAGTTTTGTGTTTAATAGCATTCTTTCCTGGTTTCATATGGCTGTTATGACGCTGGTACAACATTTTATCATATAAATGATCTGTTATCCAAAAAGTCAGTCAACTAATTTTTACTATTTTGTAGTCAATAGGTCCTTGCCATATTTGAAAGAAAGTTTCTCAAAAGCACCTTTGGGGAGAATTTAGTTGATGGTTCATGGAGAAGACAAACCAACACTGATCTGACATGGAACAAGAGCCTGCTAAACCAGTTGGGTGAAGCAAGACTTTCCTGGTCAATGACGTAGAGCTGAAGACGATTATGATAGTCAACAGGTAAATTACTCTTTTGATAGCAAAACTAGTTTTCTGGCTAAAATTTTTTAAATGAAAAATGCCATTATTGTTCATGTAGTTTTACTCATTTTATAATTTTTGCGCAGGAAAAGTGTGCATAAAAATTACTTATGGTTCAAATATATTTGAGTCATAAGCTTCAATTCCATTGACTATCCATGCACAATATTAATTTTTAACTAAAAATATGTCAATTTAAATTCTTTATAGTTTTGAAATTACTATATATGTATATATATATGTGTATATGTATATATTATATATGTGTGTATGTATATATATAGGTATGTATATATATGCATATAGATATATGTATGTATATATATACATAACAAAAGGAAAAAAATGAAATTACAAATGTAAAATCAAAAACATCAAAGCTATAGAAATACAACAAATTACCAGTACATATGCTAATAGGTTAAAAAGTTGCCCCATGGTACAATTCCAAATTTCTGCCGTTTTTCATTTTATTTTGTTTGTATATATATATATATATAATATGAGGTATATATATATATATACCTCAAAATATTTACGTAATCCATGAAGCAAGAATCCATGGTGAAGTATGGCTGCTGTCAACATTTTGCAATACTAATTGAACATAACAGCATTAATTTCTTTCAAATTTCAAGAAATTGTAGTCTTCAGATATATCTTCTATGAAATGTAATTGATTTAGAAGAAATACAATAATGCCACTAAGGAAAAAGTTAAGCCTGAGGATGTTTTTTTTTTTTTTTTAGCTTCTGAATTCTCTAATTGACCATATATGTTATGCGTGTGTTATTGTCTATGTATGAAAGTGAAATTAGTTTTTCTATATAAAGACTGGAGTACTTACTTTAAGCAAAGTTTGAAACAACATATCATAGAGGTTAAATTGTGAAATAATTAGTTATAACAGTTGTCTAGTTATTCTGTGATATAACTAGTTTTTGTATAAAATTCCTAATGATATACAATTAGATAGTAAAATAAAAGCACGCAATAATTTTTTATTTTATCTTTTGTTGCAAAACTCTAAAAGTAACAAAAGGTATAGCAGGCATCTTCTTCGAACAGTCGTTTGAAGCCCCTCAAATTACCTTATTATTTTAAAATCACTTACTGTTGCCAAATGTATTGCTTTTAATAATAGTGTTCTCAAATATCAATTTTGGGGAATTAGAGGTCCCAAATGGTTGTTGGACGTAACAACTTTCAGTAACAAGTCAATTTTTTTAGCAATAATTAAAAATGGACAAATATTTTTTGTCACTAATTAGGAAGTACTAGTCTGATAAAACCTCTGTTATCAGAGTGAGTCATAGATAGACATAAATATCAGCATTAGGTATTGTATTCTTTTACTAAGAGATGTATTGAACCTTGATTCGAAAGGCAGAACTTGGCATGGCTTGGATATCTGGTCATGTAGTGATAAGTTGTATCTTGTGAATCCATTATTCAGTTCAATGGAACTTTTTTAATATATAAGTTATATTTTTTAAGAAATAATGGAGGGAAATGTTTAAAATTAAAAACTGTTTTAAAACCATATTTTTTTTTTTTTTTTTTTTGTACTTTTAAGTCTCACAGGTGAAAAGAGGATCATTTCCAGCTCGAGTTAACATATTTCCTACTGCATATTCATTAAAAACCAAAAAAAAATAAAAATTGTCAAACAGATAGCAATATGTGCAATTGTAAATAAACTATTTGTTGGACGCAGAGGTGTGTTAGCTTTTTAATTGGTATACCATTTATCAGTTTTAGTTTTGCAAAGGTAAGGTAAAAAGGATTTAAAAGGAAAAAAAAATCAGAAAGTAGTAAGTCATACTATTCCAAATAAATTTGTTAGTAATTAATGGATTACAGTGATGAAAGCTGTAAATAATCACTTGTAACAATATCAGAATTGAGTATAATTATCAATTATTTATGTTGGCATTACACATTTTAATTACTATTATAACCTTGTTACGAATATTTAAAGTTGGCACAGAATTTCTGTTTTTATTTTTATGAACTAGCATTCTGTGCTATAATTGCATTAGATTTTTAAAATTGCATTGTGAGTGGCAATTTTAAAAATGGTGTATTTTAAACTGAAATTTAAGAATAACCTATTTTTAATTTTCTAGGTCCAAAGCCTACACCTAATGCTCTGAAACATGGAGAAAGAATACTACATTGAAGGAAGTGGCATAATTCCTGACAGTCAGATTGACAGATACCTTGCCGAAAAGAAAAAACATTCTGCAATATTTAGTGTAACAAAGAATATGTTTGCTTTGTGTTCAATAAAATAAACTTATTACCTTATGTTTTTCTTATGTTTTTACTCTTATTTTAATTGCATATTTCCATTTATATTTTTCTTTTATGCTAAACTTATAAAGGGGAAGATTTGCACAAAATGGCAAAACAACATTGTAATCAGTTTAAAAGAAAAATTGAGATGCATGAGATACATTACATTGTGCTTTAATAGATTTAGTCATGTTTTGTCTTATTTTTAAGGTATATATTTAGCTGAGAAATCTATTGGAATGGATAAATTCTCTTGGTTAAAGGCTAATTAGGTAGTTAACTGTTTCATTGGTTTTTAATATAGGAGACTAGTTTTTACTTCCCAAAGTCTTGTTGAAGACGAACAAATATTTTCTAATGCTATGATTCTTTAATTTATTATACCATTAAGTTCATGTATATTAAGTTTAGAAAAGTTCATACTTATAGAAAATATTCAAATATTTTCTAACACTATGATTATACCATTAAGGCCAGTCATTAAAGTAATAACTGGCCTTGATAGTATAAATTATATTACCATAGTATTAGAAAATATTTGACGTAAAGAAAAGATACTGAGCCTCTTCATAGTGAGAGTAGGTACTTGAAACAGATATAGGTAGTTGATAAAAAAAATTAATTGTGAATTTTTTGTATAATTATGTTGCAGGAACAAGGCTTTTGTTGTGAAAATCACATAGATGTCGACAAAATCACTAAGATCACAATGTGACATCGCAGCGACAAAGCTTTCTTTGCGAAAATCGCATAAATCACACGGATGTCGCCAAAATCACTAAGATCACATTTAGGTCACAAAGCGATATCGCAGTGACAAAGCTTTCGTTGCGAAGATCGCATAAATCACACGGATGTCGCCAAAATCACTAAGATCACATTTAGGTCACAAAGCGATATCGCAGTGACAAAGCTTTCGTTGCGAAGATCGCATAAATCACACGGATGTCGCCAAAATCACTAAGATCACATTTAGGTCACAAAGCGATATCGCAGTGACAAAGCTTTCGTTGCAAAGATCGCATAAATCACATGGAGGTCGCCAAAATCACTAAGATCACATACAGATCACAATGTGACATCGCAGTGACAAAGCTTTCGTTGCGAAAATCGCATAAATCACACGGATGTCGCCAAAATCACTAAGATCACATTTAGGTCACAAAGCGATATCGCAGTGACAAAGCTTTCGTTGCAAAGATCGCATAAATCACATGGAGGTCGCCAAAATCACTAAGATCACATACAGATCACAATGTGACATCGCAGTGACAAAGCTTTCGTTGCGAAAATCGCATAAATCACACGGATGTCGCCAAAATCACTAAGATCACATTTAGGTCACAAAGCGATATCGCAGTGACAAAGCTTTCGTTGCAAAGATCGCATAAATCACACGGATGTCGCAAAAATCACTAAGATCACATACAGATCACAATGTGACATCGCAGTGACAAAGCTTTCGTTGCGAAAATCGCATAAATCACACGGATGTCGCCAAAATCACTAAGATCACATTTAGGTCACAAAGCGATATCGCAGCGACAAAGCTTTCGTTGCGAAAATCGCATAAATCACATGGATGTCGCCAAAATCACTAAGATCACATTTAGGTCACAAAGCGATATCGCAGTGACAAAGCTTTCGTTGCGAAGATCGCATAAATCACACGGATGTCGCCAAAATCACTAAGATCACATTTAGGTCACAAAGCGATATCGCAGCGACAAAGCTTTCGTTGCGAAGATCGCATAAATCACACGGATGTCGCCAAAATCACTAAGATCACATTTAGGTCACAAAGCGATATCGCAGCGACAAAGCTTTCGTTGCGAAGATCGCATAAATCACACGGATGTCGCCAAAATCACTAAGATCACATTTAGGTCACAAAGCGATATCGCAGTGACAAAGTTTTCGTTGCGAAGATCGCATAAATCACACGGATGTGGCCAAAATCACTAAGATCACATTTAGGTCACAAAGCGATATCGCAGCGACAAAGCTTTCGTTGCGAAGATCGCATAAATCACACGGATGTCGCCAAAATCACTAAGATCACATTTAGGTCACAAAGCGATATCGCAGCGACAAAGTTTTCGTTGCGAAGATCGCATAAATCACACGGATGTCGCCAAAATCACTAAGATCACATACAGATCACAATGCGATATCGCAAAAATCGCAAATTCGTCCCCAATGTCACAATGTGACGAAAAGCGATATCGCAGCGATATCATAAAGTTACGTCGCAAAACCCCCTCTAAAACGGACATTGGACGACTATGTGACCCCTGTGTGATATCGCCGTGACATCGCGTGATCTCTATGCGATATCGCTTTTCGTCACATACTCGTCACATGGTTATTAGGGTTACTGCAAATAATGCGTTAGTTAATTCATCGATGTTAAATGATTACAAATGAACACTGATAAGCTAAACAAAAAGATACCAAAAACTCACTTTTTAACATTTTGTTGCGTAACAGTTATTCACATAAAACTGTACATTGCATTAAAAAAAAAAAAAAAAAAATCATTTCAAACTCATCTTTATTATGACTTTATCGTATTCTTTTCTCACTGCAATTCCTGTCTGAAAAGGCTAACATTTAGTTTGATGCTGTCTGAACTGAACTGTGTTTTTATTTCCTTCTAAAATTAAAGATGAATTGGGAGGACTGATGTTTATTATTAACCTTATATGGCTAGTAAGTTTTTTTTTTATGGAAGTGTACAAATGTTTGGCGCTAATTAGCATTAGCCCAATACTGGCCCGTAATGAAAGTATTGGATTCGGTAAAAAAATAATAAAAATCGACTTTTTGCATTTCTACAATTTTTAACACCCTTGGATAAAAAAAAAAAAAAAATGTCTGTGGTTAACATAACTCCCGAACGAATTGACCTACTACGATGCTCAAATTTAAGCATACGAATTAGTGGTGGCCATTGGACCTGCCATTAAGATTTTTGTCATAATTACGCTTGCGCAGAAGGTAGCTGGCATTGAAAAATGTATATCTTTCAGCAATTCTTAAAAAATGGCACCAACGATTTTGATAATAATTGACGATTATCCGGAAAAAGGACAAGCCGAATACCGAATATTCGGCCGCCGAATACATGATGTATTTTTTCCAATAGAACTTGTCTTGCTTCTTTTAATAAACAATAGGATTATTTTATATTATAAATACATGGATGACTGGATCTTCATTGATGACAATTATCTTGGCAAGGAAACATAACAAAAATGACTGTTCTCAAATTTTTAAAACTATTCAGTTGGACACAACTTATGTCTTACGCATGTTTAAGGGCCCTGACACTCCCTGATATTCGTTAAAAAAGTTTCAAAATTGCGGTGGATGCACATTATAAGTTTAGAATGTCGGAATTCTCTTCCCTAAGTATGTAACTAAATTCTCTGTTTTGACAGGGTTGTTTTTCGGATCAGAGGAAGAATTAAACTGCGATTTTTTTTTTTTAATGAATGAAAATGTTAAATTACACAAACCCACATCAAATTTAAATGCAGTGACCAGTATTATAATGTAATTGAATGTTGTGCGACGTTCCACACCCTTAGTTTTTGATTTCAGTCACGTATTTCGTAATAGCTTGACGTGGTGCATTGCAACCTTAAATTCGCCCTTGTTTCTCATTGATATCAAAACAAGAAGCGTGATGAAGATTTTTAATTTGCACAATTATAACATTTCTTTTCTTTGCTCTCATTTTTAACACTTTTTTTTTTTTATTACTTTTCTCAAGAGCTAGAACTTTAATTTCCTCTCGTGTCCCTTCCACAACTTACGACTTGATTTCTTGTTTTCGTTTACCCTGGAGTAATTAAAGTATTGATTTATTCACTGTTAATTTTTTTTTTAAATGTAAGAGGCAAGCTGTGTGTTATTTTTTTTTATGCCGCTGTATGTTGAAACCCTAAGGAAATTGTTTTCCTGTGCTACATAATTTTTAAATAATGAAAGCATTTTTTCGTATAAATGAACTTAAACATTGTGAATATTGGTGTGTGCAGGAGCTTTACTTAACAGGAACCCCAAATACTTGGATTAAATATCTCAGTTAAAGTTGAAACTATTAAATTTTGTGTTCGATATCATAATTTTCCAAAATTTGCTATGAAGTATGGTATATTGGTTTTTTGGAATCAGTTAAGGATATAAATTAATAAATTTTTTATTATATATCACCATAACGTTGTTTAAGCTGGGGTACAAAATTTGTTTAGCAAAAATGCTAAAATCACAATTTTCATCTTAGCATTTTGCTAAAATGATTACGACTTCCATCACTCGGGATGTTTAACTTTGATGCAATTTTATTATAACCTTATTAAATATAAATCTACTTTATCTCAATATCAACTGGAAAAATGCTTTTCACCCTTTAGCTTACTTGTTCTTTTGGGTTGATGATTAACCTTGGTATAACAAAGTTGGCAATTACGTACCTTTTGTTTCAAAACGATTTAGCAAAAGAGCTTACTACATTTACCAATTTTAGTATTTAAGAAAGTTCTTAAGCATTTGGCTAAAAAAAGTACCCAAACCTTAATCCTAGCAGCACAGTAAAAAAATAAATAAATCGGGATTTGCAATTGCCTCATTCTTGATGCTTAAACTAAAACAATTAATATTGAAAAACTTGTTTGTTACAAAAGTTAATCCTTTAATCAAATATGAAGTAGATTTCAAGGAAAATGTATTGAATTATTATACAATCGAAACATATTTTTGAAAGTTGCAATAAAAATTAAAATGGTGCTTTTAGATTTTCGTTCATTTTGGTTGATGGTTAATCTTTGAATATCAAAAATGAGGATTTTGCAAATATTTTGATTAGGCGGTATTAATCACCTTTTTGCTGAAAAAGCACCCTCTTGGTACTATTTGACTATATGCTTAATCATAAAAGCAAGCTAGAAATGTAAGTGAATGATTTATTACCTAATTACTAATAAAACGTTTATCCATTGCTCTCCGGCTTTCGAAATTTAGCTTGTCATACATGCCAGGGTAGAAAACATCTGTTACCTGCGTGCCCCTTTGCTTCTACGAAATTTGGAACGAAGCCATAAAGACGCATGAGGGAAAATACACACCTTATTGAAGGGCTTCTTACTAAGAGACATTGTTAACTTAACTTTCCCCTTTACTTCAGCTTTTACAAATGGCTTCACTAAGAGCTGCAACACTGTTTATGTGCCGTTGTGCCACCTCCCCCCAGAGGAAAAATCTCCGTGAAAAGTTTGTTCTACTTTCCATTTCAACCCCCCCCCCTTTTTTTTTGTTGTCTTTTGTCTATTCTTGACCTCTCCACCCAAGAATGCAGTCACCGTTCAACAAGGTGGGACAGGTGTTTGTTTACCTATCAACAAGGGCTTGACCATAAACTTGTTTTCGTGTTGCCCGTTTCGTCTGTCCTCTTGGAGCCATGGTTGCTCTTTCGGTTGTAGGTGACTGGATGCAGGTATTGTGTTTTTTTTATTGCGGGTTTTGAATGTCTCAAAGTTATGGTGTTAGGTTCTGGGAAGATGTTTATGTTTATAATCTTTGTGGCTGGGTTATGGATTTTTTATTCGATAAACAGCAAACTTTCTTCAGATTTTGAGAATCAACTACTGAAGAATGTTGTTTGGTTTATTTTTTAAGTCCAATTTTGAAATCTGAGCTCTGTATTTGATGACCGATCTCATGGTTTGGATCAGAAGCAAAATTCTTGCCTACATGAGAGGAACTTAGGTTTGTTTATCCTTACACACAATCTGCAACCTGATTTCAAAATAAATGTATACTATGGTGGTTGTGACGTTCGTTAAACTGTCTGGTGGAAGTTTTAAAGGTTTCTTTACCATTCGAGACTTAAATGCGAGGCAGTTACCCCTTGTAAGACCATTGCGTTGACATTGCTTCATAAAAATAGCAAATGCAGCTAACTTGTTTAAAGCTCTCTCTCTTTTTGTAGTTTTGTAAATGCGTTAGCGAAATACAACTGTGGACGAAATACATACTCGTGCACTACTTATACCACAAAATATACGGTACAAATGTTGTATGGATTGGATGCTTCACGGACGTACTCAATGGGAATGGGGGCATTACTCATCTTTTATTCCTTGTAAATAACACGGAAAGATCCAAGTAGACTGATTTCAAGCAAGGGCAATGTCCATACTATCTTGTCTCGATTAAAATCGATTTTTCCCCCGCATTACTACACGTTTAAAACCTACGATGTTTAACTTTTTTGTACAGGTTAGTTGTGGTCATGAGCCCTGTTATTAAGATTTTGGTCCAAGTCGAGCATGCACGTAAGGTAGCTGAAATACCAAAAAACGGCTCTACGGCTCTGATGATAAATATCGCTGTGGTTATATATATTAAGGTCTTAGCAACCTCCCCTCCGAAACTCCCACAGAAATGCGATAAAGGCGTAAAAAGTTGAAAAAGAATATCTGTAACACAGTTCTCTTTCTTTGAGCTTCACCTATCATCAACTTTCTCCTCTGTTTCACAAAAGGATAATGTTGTAATTACCGAAAAACATGTCATTTTTAAGAAAATGGTATAAGTTTCGTCAGAAGTATTGTCGAACTGGCCAATTTTCAAATTAATGAAAATATGAAAACGAATACGGTAAATTACACCTATCCATGGTAAATATAAGTGCAGTGATCAGCATTAAGTGTAATTGAAAGTTGTGCGCTAATTCCACACTCCTAGGTACTTCTGAAGCAATGTGTCTGAGCGCCACAATATTTCGAACTTTCTACGACCGAATCAGTACTTCAAAGTTGACTAACAATTAAGCAAAACATTTTGTTTTTTTTTAAATATCCGCTTGATTAGTTAAACCCATCTAATCTTAACTAAACAAGATTTCCACAAAATATTATTGCTTCTGAAATAAACTAGTTTGCTTTCAAAACTGACTCCATAGTTTTATACACTACGGATTTCATTTTAGTCGTGGAACCAGTTTTTCCTCCTTCGCTTTTGGTAATGTCTCCATTGATTTTAGGCAAGGCTTTGGGATTTTCTACCCATGAGACTTTACTATCTGAAAATTCTGTCCGTTATTTTCTCTTCTGGGACATCATTTTGTAAAAGTACTCTTTTCTAAGCATTTAATCCTGTATTCTTTTCTTTCTAAATGGCTTGGTTTTTTACTGTCTAGTACTGATTCTGAAATGCAGCATAGTACATTGAAATATGCATTTTTTAGAAAGTAAGTTTGTTTTAAATGTAATAGTAACGAAGTTTTGGTATTTATTCTAAGTAAAATTCTTTTGAGATTGTGATAATACACACATACTTTTAAAAATTACCTTTTTGTACTTTTATTGACATCAAAACTTTTTGCATTAATTATTAATAAATACAATATTTCTTTATTAATATAGTACTCTTTATTGGATCAATTCAATCTTTTACAGTCTTCTGCTTCGCTCATGTCGTGGCTTCAGCTACGATACGAGCGGTAAGCAATATGCGAGGCGCCGCTCCTCTTACGTTTATGTTTGCATTGAGTATAATGTAAGTATTGGGCGGGCGGCTTTCTATGACAAGCACAAGCGTCTGGGCGAAACATATTGCCACTTGATCTTCACCGCTTACCGCTCATCCTATTCATAAATTTTCACTTACCGCTTACGATCTAATGTTTGGAACTTTTCATCCAATAAATATGGCCGAGAAGAAAAAAATTGATAGACCTCGATGCGAAGCTTTGATCCCGGGATGTTCATTCAACGCAGACCATGTTTGTAGAATGAGAAATATAAAACTTTAAATATAGTGTTGTCCATTCAATTTCTTATCCATTGAATATTTTAAAACTTTAATCGAACTTTTATTTCCAGTGAATCCTACCATTTTTCTCCACATTAGTTTAAACTTTCAAAATCAAGGGAAGTAATCTCCTTGTCGGTGGTACCCTTGGGTTTCAGAACATTTTAGGAACTGATGGAAAATACCACCCTGCCTATTTTTGTTCTTGCCGCAGCTGAGGCCTTTATACCTGGCCTTTCTATTTGATTAAAACATAACTGTAAGCTCCACTAATTATTTCTGTACATGTGCACTGTTTGACTCAAACGATGACGGAAATATATAGTATGGTCCGCTTAATTTGTATAAGTTCGTCTATATTTTAGTTTCTGTCATGTAAGTGTTGGTTCTAACATAGCGTTTGAGTAATGCTAAGAGTTTAATGATGCTTTAGACTTTCATGATTCTACTTAAGAAAATATTAAAGTTTGCCAATTAGTAACGTTGACAAACTAATTAATAAAATAATTTTTTTTAATGGAAATCCTTTATAAGCATTACCTATGTTTATGTGCAAATGAAAATTATTTAAACGAGTTTGAGTTTAGATAGAGTTTTTGTAGTGTTTGACTACTACGAACCAACAAAGATCGAATGCATTATCATCGACAAAGAGTCTATTTATTCTACTACTTCGAAATTCTAATAGAAACGTTTGTAAAAGTAACCTTTAGTGATAGTCCCCAAAACTTGTCATCGACAACGAGTTTATCTACCAAGTTTCATCTCGATTGGATGACAAGTCGGTTAATTAGTCCTCCGAAGATTTGTCTGTCAGTAACAAACACAAAGTCGAAATTGATTTAAAGGCTTTTATTTAAATAACTTTTTCGTAAAAATGATTTCGTTCTGATGAGATATTTAAATATAAATAATCACCCTTGTCGAAAGCAACACGTCTTTATCTGCAATTTTTTTAAAGAGTGCACCTGGGACATATGTTGCTTGCGTGGTTTGAAATTGTGCCTGAGTACGCGTCTCATCTCACTTAGCGTGGAATTGTTCTCGGGACAGCCTCAGCTTTGCGCTCTGCAACCTCTGTTTGCAAAGTGAATATACATGGCGTTTGTTGCTTTTCCAAGTTTTCTACTACAATTTGAGACATCAATGTGGGGCAGTTTCCTCCTCTCCCTAACTCCTTCACATCTGGAAAACTTCCAGTGTCCTGCTCTAAAGATGTTTCAGTGCAATTTCGCCCTTGTGTAGCTCTTGCTCAAAAAAAACACAAAAAAAACCCCCAAAAAAAACCAAAAAAAAACAAACCACCACCTTTAATGGATCCAATTACTTAACAAAGTTTATCCTTAAAGGGACTGCCTTTTCCTCGTCTGCTCTTGTCATTTGAAGATTTTTTTTTAAATATTTGATTTAAATTTATTTAAGACTGGGTTTGTAAAACTTATTGCAAGTTATAGTAACGATAGTACAGCTTATAGGTATTAACCGTAATTCAATGTAAATTCAAATATCAAGATTTTACATTTTATTGCAGATACTAGTATTCGCCTCAATTTTCCCTGATTAAGCTTCTATCATTGTTAAATCCAAAAATGGCAAAATTTGTGTAGTAATATTTGAGCCAATCTTGTGTTTGTCAAAACATTGCATTGTGTCTCTGGGGCATTAAAAAAGAACTAACATTCAGATTATATTACAACTTTTAAATTCTATTATAGACGATTCTATAAACAAATTGCACTACATAGCTACTGTCCGGCTTTCTGAAGTATTCGCTTTTTACATTTGTTTTCAAAGCAATTTAAAATTCTATCTCAATTATAGAAGGGGTCTTTTCTATTAGGTTTAACTTTCATATGCTGCCGCGGTATTTTTACCTTCATTTCCTGTTTTAAGTTTTTTCGACTCCTTTTTTTTTTTTTCATTTTAAGAAACTTCTGTTTGTGTGATTGACATTTTTTTGTGTGTGGTATTTTCACGGAATAAGAAGTAATGGGATTTTGTTTTAGATTGGTAAATCGTAACGCTTTCGTACTTGCATGACGTTATAAATGACAGGAATTGAAACTTTTAGTATGTTATTTTCAAACGCTTTATTGTGTCTACCTTCATTTTTGTTGTTGCAAAAAGATCTGTCAAAAATAATAACTTCGTGAGAGAACAAAATCAAGTATTATTTTGGCAGTCAGACGTCGTAAATATACATCTTTAGGTCATCATCCATAACCTGTTGTGTTCATATTATGTATGCAACTAATTGCAAAAGTATTACTTTTTCAAACGAGGCAAAATACTTATTTGACGAGTACCTTAAAACCAGTCAAATAATTTACCGAATTTGAAAAAGTTGTTTCGCACATGCTGCATACAATACTTTTTATAATCATGTGCAGAAAATATTTTTAATACATATACTATTAAGGTTGAAGACTTCAGTTAGTATATGTCATTTCTGTTACAAAATGTGAGCACGCGGTGTGCGGTAAAGTATTTTATCGCACTAGTGTGATAAAGTTACTCTACCGTACGCCTTGCGATAAAGTGTTACTTTCGTCACGATTTCTGATTAAAAAAAATTTAATTTTTGCTTTGTTGATTAAAAAAAATATTACTTCCAGAGAAACGCAACAATTATAGTCATAAAAGAAACATGTTTTGTTTATTTATCATTCATTCCTTGTTTTAGTAGCTTTTACATTACTTTAATAAGTACGAGAAAATAGTTAAATAGAATAGAGCTTATACCAAGTGTCTGCCTATTTAAGGCCAATCTTCCTAAAAACTACAAGTTATATAGTAGCAATTCCCGTATTTTTAAAATATTTTTTTATTCAATTCTTAAATGTTTCGAAAAGGCCATAAACACAAAAATTTCCGCTCACTGCGCTTTTCTTTTTTTTTTTTCAAAATTTGCAACCTAAAATTGCCTGCTAGATTTTGGTGAGAAGACGACACATTCGTCTCAAATTGAATGTGACGTCACTTGATTTGAAACATCTTAGCGTGAAGCGCAGCAGCGGAAACCAGTTTTGCAATTTTCTTGCAAATCGCGCCAACCGCACGGGATCTGGCAATTATCTAAAAAACTCTCACCAACTATTTTGCAGAAACCTCACTACAACCATAGAGAACGGTAGGATGCTGTGACGTCACAGCTGAAACGTAGCGTTTTGATTGGACGAGTTTTTCGGTTATTTTCTTTTCTTAATATTCAAATAACTCATTTTTTTAAAGAACTTTTGTTTCAATATTTAGAATCAGAACGAAATTCTTCATAAATATAATCTAATTTCATTCGTTTCTAAAATATGCTGGAATTCTCCATTTACCAAGCCTAAACTATAAGTGCTACGGAAATGTTGCGTGTATCATTGAAGGCCTGTCTCGTTAAATTTTTTTAGTTTTTACATACAGTTCAATCGGAAGGTAGATACTTTAAAATTTGACGGAGTGAGAGTTTCTATATTTACACTGGATTTCTTAAATCATTAATTAGATTTTAACTTGTAAGTTTGTGACAACTTTTCTCACCAAGTTTGGTCATACTCGCTTACTTGGCAAGTTAGCATAATCCATGCCGTTTTGGAGTTTTTTTTTTTTCGTTCTATCTGATGTTGTCAACCTTAATGGGAGGATATTTCAGTCATTTAATGTTGTCAATTTGTACACGCGTGGTTATCAGGACCTAATGTACGGTAGAAACATGTGTAATAAAAAGAAGCCTCTTTTTTGTGACGATCATAATACAACTCGTTATTATTATTTTTTTTTTCTAGTGAAGGAAAATATAAGGAAAAGGGCTGTAACCCTAATTAGTCGTTCTCACCTCACGTCGTGTTCTATTGTTAAAAATTAATGCTTGGACAAAGCTTAGTCGGCTCTTGCATTCCACGGTAGACATATTTGACCAACAGCACGTGGCATGAGCGTATCCAAAGTTTCTACATATTTGCTCGTACTCAGATTATACAATTTTATTTAGGGGTTCTCTTTATAGGAGGGTGTTCTCCATCATTACAAAGTTTTCCCTTTCAAACACAATTTCTAATCACAGTACGATAAATAATACGTCTCTTTTAAGGAATGTTCTTTTGTCCATCTTCATTTCCATGGCAGTAAGAATGTGTACGTTTATGGTTGAATAACTTTTAAATTTTCTTGCTGCCCTTCTCCCTGAAAACCAATGCCCCTCAACTAATCCAAATTTATCGGTTTGTGTTAGATGGTAATACGGGTCACAGAATGTTTAGCAAGCATAAAGCTAAGCGAAATGCAATAACCCTCTTTAAAGCACTTGACCTCGTTTTCCGCCAGTTCTCCAAGAATAAATTTGAATCTTTTCATGCACTCCCAAGTACAAAATCAAACATAAAAAAAAGAAAAAAAAAAAAACAAAAAAAAAAAAAACACCATCAAAGCACAAGAGGACCCCCTACCCGTATTTCGCATTCGTTTGTTCCGACTCGAATCTAATCCCAAATCGCTAAAGTATATTCCATAAGTATATTTTGATCTCCATCCCAGCAGCTGTTAGCATGCCCAGCTTAGCTGGGTTAAAAACGTTGCATGCCAAAAGCAGGTTCCCTTTTCAAAATGGGCGGTATCCTCCCCCTCGCTTCCCCTTATTCCTTTTCCTATTACAAAGGGGATGAGCCCGTTAGATATGGCATTTACATTTAGATGACAAAGGATCCCGCCAGAACAACTGGACGGCCCTCTTTTATTTTGCCTTGACGCGGTTTTCCCCCATCTGTAATTCGTGATTTTATGTTTGTGTGTGTGGGGGTTTCCGCGTTATCTGGGAACGTATCTGTTTTTGAAGAGGCCTGTACTGCTTTGTTAGATGCCAATTTATCTTTTTGTTATGGTTTATTCTCTCCCTAGACGAATATGTAGTTTTGTTTGTAGTTGAATGGGAGTATTATCATGGGCAATTATTTTCAAATTGTGTACGCTAGTATTATTGGGTAAGTGGTATTTTTTGTTTTTGTGGTTATGCTAATGATGACTGTTGTTACATGTTGATATTATATTGGTGGTTCTCAAACATTATCTTTGATGATGGTTGTCGACTGTCGAACTAACACTAACGTATCTACACTTTTACTGTCGAAATTTTGAAACCTTTGATTGGAGCAGTAGCTATCACTAAAAAGGCGCTGCTTCTATGCACGTTTCTATTGTGGCTGTGACATAATAGGTCCAGCTACGAAGCCTGTAGCTTTTGGTGACATTTAGTAACATAAATCTTCCGCTATTCAAGTTGACCGCATAGGATAACTAAATTTCTGCACTCCTGTATATAATAATGTAGCGAGAAGCTTAAATACAAAGGCTGTTCGTCTAAAGTCAGTATTCCCTGACAAAACTACAAAGGCCATAGACACGTCCGACCTATCAAATGAAAGGTATCAAAATTCTCTTATCTATCGAAAGGAAGTACAGGGAATGGTGATCAAAAGGTAGTTTGCCATTTGAACTTGTCTCGAAAACTCGGAATTCTCTAGTAAACTTGTCGCCTAATATCCAAGTTCTAATTCGATGTCTCGATTCGAAGCCAATATTTCAATCTTCCCATCGATTTAGATATGGAAGCACCCTTCCGGTGGAATTTTAGAGCACTTTCGGTTTGTTTTGGCTTGGAACTCGTTACCATTTGACTTATCGCTCGTGCTTATATCATTTGTAGTTTAAATTGCCAATATCTGGGGGCGTTGACTTCAGACTGAAGAATGGTGTGAGCTTTCAGATAAGCTTCTCTTTACATTAATGTTTTGTAAAAGCTAATAAACGATAAATTAACTAAACTTAACCTTTTTCTTATATAATCGGAATGTTTCCTTCTCATGAAATGCATTATTTTAAAAATGTTGGCACATTAGACCTAAGGTTTACTGCAGATTACCTTGGAAGTGTTGAAGCTAAAATAAATAAACTAATCTATAATTATTTTATTAATTATCCCAGAGTGATTTTTAAAACGAATGTAAAATCACTGTAACTTTATTATATTTTACCACATTAGTGTTTAACCATAATCTACCAGAGGCGATTTTCTAATTATCAAGAACCACGAACACTTTTTACGGAGTTCAAAACAGTAGAATATATATCAACTGCACTCGTTACTTTTAATTGCCAATGTTCTTGAGTTTATGTTCACAATGTCGTAATGCTCTATATCAAAATCTTATTCATTATTTTTATGACTTGTCTTTCTTCATTTAGACAAAGACATTGACATGACATTTAATAGCTGCAATATTTTTTTAAGTAGATGTAATTATATCTAATCTTTAGATTCCCACCCACGATTTATCCAACGCTGGAAAACTATGATTTGCAAGTTTGCCAGACATCTGTTGATGTATACTCATACTTTTTATCTAGAGATGGCTGGCCTGAAGTTATGGTCTTGGAAGTTTTTTTACCCCCATTCCTTTTAGTTAAACGTTTTAGTAGAATATCCTGGTATGTCTCTTGTTTTATCTTGACGGTGCCAGAGGTTAATGATAGCTTCGTTTCCAGTTTGCAAATTGTTTCTCTTGGGATGTAATTGTATTTTATTCTGTACTTGATTTTTATCTACCCAGTTAAAGAGTATGAGTTGGACTTTGTTCCTTCGATGAAGGCTTGTTGAAGCGAAATAACCAGCGTTTGAAAATAATAACAGTAACTTTTGTTTTATACAGTTCATAATAAAGTGCGTTTTTGAATTGTATATTGACGAAAGCCATTGATCAAAAAGATCTACTCAAAAATTAAAACATTCACATAACACATATTTAGTAAAATTGGTTCGAAAATTAATATAGATACTCAAAATTATACAAGATCATAGATACTAAAAAAAAAGTTCTCGTCTTTTAGAGGGATCGCGACATCCTGCCCCATCTATATATATAATTCTCTTGCGTGACGTCCAAATTCGGCTGTATTTCTGTGAGCAGAATGGCAACGACTTCAAGCAAATCTTTTAAATGTACTTTATGCAGGAATTTCCAAATTCAGCAATTCAGCCAATCACAATATATCTTTTGAAATTTGACTAATACATCTGGCAACAGTAACAACTTGGATTCGCTATATGGGGCCGTTCAAATATTACGTAAGCACCTAGGGGGAGGGGGGGGGGTAGCGATTTGCTTATTTTTGCTGACAAAGGGGGGAGGGGGTATGAGTGATGCTTACGTAAGCATTTAATAATCCCTTTATTTCTAAAAAAAATTGAAACTTACAAAAAATTTCACTTTTGTACACCGAATTCTAGGATAGGTGACTTTCCATTCAAATCGATCTAAGGGATTTAAACTTACGTCACATAAGAGTGACGTAGTCTGCCTTCAGCCAATTACAATCAAACATTGATGATGCAAAATACTGCAGTTTCAAAATGAATAAAGGGGATTCCCCTCTTTTGGGTGTTTGGAGTTGTGAATCCTACATTAAACCTAACTTATGTGACAGATAATTTTTGTTTCGCTTGGCGACTGGCTGGCGACTAAGATGGAACAGTAGTTGGTTTAAGGTTCAAGATTCCGAATTGAGTTGTGTTTTGAACAAGTTTCTTTTTCCACTGCAATCCTTCTTGAACTTTTTGAAGATTAAGCAAATATAGTTGCTCTGCTTTCTGTTTGCTTTTTTAAAAAAAAAAAAACATATGTCTTCATTTTGTGAAATTTTATATAAAAGCTGTTTGAAGCTTTTAAAAAGTCTACATCAAACAAACCCTTGAAAGATATTTAGGATATAAATAATGAGGTATTGCGTCATTTTAAAAATGCCTCGAAAAATGACGAAGAACTAGAAGTGTTGGTGTTAAAAAGAGTCGAAGAAGAGTTGCGAAAGGCAACTAGAAAAAATTAAGTTAAAGTTCATTATTTGCATTGAATCAAAACTTATTTTAGATTATTAACGTTACAAAAAAAAAAAAAAAAAAAAAAAAAAAAAAAAAAAATCAGGAGCAGCGGAAAGGGGGGGTTACCGTATGCTTACGTAATTATAGGGGGGGGGGTATGCGACTTGCTTACTTTTGCTGACAAGGGGGGGAGGGGGGTCAAAAATTACCAAAAACATGCTTACGTAATATTTGAACGACCCCTATTTTGTTTTTCTTATTACAGACTACAGAAAGAAATTATTGCCTATTTAAAATGTATTGATTTAATAGTTACGATGATGCAAGAATAAATAGATCCAAGATGTGAGCATTTCTTTTGGATTAACATTTCGGATAAACCAGACTTTTTGGAAAAGTTATCTACTGGAACATGTTCCGGAGGACGCCGGGTTCCATTCAGCCCTAAATCGCCAATTTTCAAAAAGTCGCTAAGAGGCATTGTGCAGTAAATCTGAACCTATATTCATTTCTAATCAGTGCAAATTCAGCTATTACGAATTGAAAACTATCAAAATAACGAATAAAACCACCCGCTCAACTTCAAAATCTCATATGAAATAAATAAAAAACTTTTGGCGAAAGAGGGCTAATTTTCTCGCCAAACTTGATTTTCAAAAAATTCCTGTTGATTAAGTGCCGGATAATTGGTCTTTCACTGTTTTATTTTATTTTCTAAGTATCGCAAAAAATATTATGCGAACATATGATTGCTTCGTTAAGAAATTTCGATAACAACTTTAATTATTGTAGTGCTTCTTACGATACCAGCCCGTAAATTTTAATTGTTCAATGAAATAACCGATCTTTTTTAAATATATGTACGATACTGCTTATTTTTGTTGTTTTCCAAGAACTTTCTACTGCGTTGCCACACTGTCCCTGCTTAACGCGTCTCGACAGCAATAGGATAATGACGTGGCAAGTATTCTGGCTCTTCATGAATAACAAAACGTTTTCAATTTTATGGCATTGTGTAGCTGAAATAGCTTTTTGCTAGGGCATATTTTAAATGCTTCATTTTGTGGCGAGCAAAGCGAGCCAAGGGGATTGCCTAGCAATCCAGGGGGTTGGCGAGCGTCAGCGAGCAGGGGGCGGAGCTCCCTAGTAGAGAATATATCATTTTTTATTACCGATTAAATTTCAATTACCGATGTGCTAGCGTAGGGTAATATCTGTCGAAACATTATTTAAAACAATTAATTTTGTCTGTTACAATGTTAGTAATAAACATATATTAGTAACTAATAACTAGTTATATAAATATATTAGTAACTAATAACTAGTTATATAAATATATTAGTAACTAATAACTAGTTATATAAATATATTAGTAACTAATAACTAGTTATATAAATATATTAGTAACTAATAACTAGTAATATAAATATATAATAGCAAAATAAAAATATATGATATTAACAAGTTTTGGATAAGAGTGATTTATAAATTTGATTTTGAAATGTTTTAATTATGAATGTATGATATTTTTTTTTTTTTAAATTTCATTTAACAGCGCCGTTTATTGATTATTTTTGTAGTTATTTTCGAAAATCTCTATATATATAAGGCAAAGCCCTCACTCACTGATTCACTCACTCACTCACTCACTCACTCACTCACTCACTGACTCACTCATCACTAATTCTCCCACTTCCCACATAGTCACAACTCTGAAAATCGGCACAAATATCAACAATGGTAAAAATAGAAAAAGTAAGCTATTCCGATCTCGATTAACACACTTTAAGGGGTCGAAAAGGGGTTAAACGTTCCAAACGGGGGACATTCGAAAATCCTACTTCCCACATAGTCACAACTCTGAAAATCGGCACAAATATCAACAATGGTAAAAATAGAAAAAGTAAGCTATTCCGATCTCGATTAACACACTTTAAGGGGTCGAAAAGGGGTTAAACGTTCCAAACGGGGGACATTCGAAAATCCTACTTCCCACATAGTCACAACTCTGAAAATCGGCACAAATATCAACAATGGTAAACATAGAAAAAGTAAACTATTCCGATCTCGATTAACCCACTTTAAGGGGTCGAAAAGGGGTCAAACATTCCAAACGGGGGACATTCGAAAATCCTACTTCCCACATAGTCACAACTCTGAAAATCGGCACAAATATCAACAATGGTAAACATAGAAAAAGTAAACTATTCCGA
The DNA here is from genome assembly GCA_963978545.1 of Linyphia triangularis. Classification (NCBI taxonomy): domain Eukaryota; kingdom Metazoa; phylum Arthropoda; class Arachnida; order Araneae; family Linyphiidae; genus Linyphia; species Linyphia triangularis. The sequence continues at coordinate 56,505,913 of OZ021729.1, forward strand.
TCTCGATTAACACACTTTAAGGGGTCGAAAAGGGGTTAAACGTTCCAAACGGGGGACATTTGAAAATCCTACTTCCCACATAGTCACAACTCTGAAAATCGGCACAAATATCAACAATGGTAAAAATAGAAAAAGTAAACTATTCCGATCTCGATTAACACACTTTAAGGGGTCGAAAAGGGGTTAAACGTTCCAAACGGGGGACATTCGAAAATCCTACTTCCCACATAGTCACAACTCTGAAAATCGGCACAAATATCAACAATGGTAAAAATAGAAAAAGTAAACTATTCCGATCTCGATTAACCCACTTTAAGGGGTCGAAAAGGGGTCAAACGTTCCAAACGGGGGACATTCGAAAATCCCACTTCCCACATAGTCACAACTCTGAAAATCGGCACAAATATCAACAATGGTAAAAATAGAAAAAGTAAGCTATTCCGATCTCGATTAACACACTTTAAGGGGTCGAAAAGGGGTTAAACGTTCCAAACGGGGGACATTCGAAAATCCTACTTCCCACATAGTCACAACTCTGAAAATCGGCACAAATATCAACAATGGTAAAAATAGAAAAAGTAAGCTTTTCCGATCTCGATTAACACACTTTAAGGGGTCGAAAAGGGGTCAAACGTTCCAAACGGGGGACATTCGAAAATCCTACTTCCCACATAGTCACAACTCTGAAAATCGGCACAAATATCAACAATGGTAAACATAGAAAAAGTAAACTATTCCGATCTCGATTAACACACTTTAAGGGGTCGAAAAGGGGTCAAACGTTCCAAACGGGGGACATTTGAAAATCCTACTTCCCACATAGTCACAACTCTGAAAATCGGCACAAATATCAACAATGGTAAAAATAGAAAAAGTAAACTATTCCGATCTCGATTAACACACTTTAAGGGGTCGAAAAGGGGTCAAACGTTCCAAACGGGGGACATTCGAAAATCCCACTTCCCACATAGTCACAACTCTGAAAATCGGCACAAATATCAACAATGGTAAAAATAGAAAAAGTAAACTATTCCGATCTCGATTAACACACTTTAAGGGGTCGAAAAGGGGTTAAACGTTCCAAACGGGGGACATTCGAAAATCCTACTTCCCACATAGTCACAACTCTGAAAATCGGCACAAATATCAACAATGGTAAACATAGAAAAAGTAAGCTATTCCGATCTCGATTAACCCACTGTAAGAGGTCAAAAAGGGGTTAAACGTTCCAAACGAGCGATATATTCGAATGTCCTACTTCTCATATTTTCATAATTCTGAAAACTGGTGTGAATATCAATAAAGACAAACGTTGAAAAAGTAAACTATTCCGATCTCCGGTGGATCAAGGGGTGGAAAAGGGGTTAAACGTTCCAAACGAGGAATATTCGAATGTACCACTTCCCATATGGTCACAACTCAGAAATTTGGTACAAATGTCAAAAAAATAAACATAGAAAAAGTAAGCTATTCTGTTCTTGATTAACCAACTTTAAGGGGTCGAAAAGGGGTTAAATGTTCCAAACGAGGGATATCCGAATGTTCCTCTTCCAATGTAGTCATTTTTCTGATATTTTTTTGCAAATGTTAAAAAAATAAGTCATTCCAATATCGATTAACGAATTTTTAAGGGATGAAAAGACGACGCAACATTGAAACTATACGAGGATTAACTTAATGTCTAATTAACTTAATTCCAATACAGCTACTACTTTGAAATTTAGAACTAAGAGCAAACATAAACACAATAAACTATTCCAGTTTACTATTCACAATTATAAATTTCGTTTAAAATGTCAACAAGGGAAAGTTCCTATTTTGATAAATCAATTTGTCGGGATCGAAAAGGGAGCAAACGTCTGAAGTGTAGAATACATGAATGTCTTTTGATCGCTAAAATGCTAATGGTAAAATTTCGTAGCGCAGCACGGGTATTCAGCTAGTTGTTGTATAAAATTCCGTCGTTGCTTAGTATAGAACGCAGCAAGCAGGAATTTTTTTTAATCGTTTTTTTGAAAATCTCTTCTTCCATTTTGGGACAACCTGTATCTAAGTTAATATACTATTATTATAGTATACCCGTATTAAAAAAAAATATTGCAACACTATTTGTGTGCAACCATTTCTGCGCTTTGACCACCCTGGTGAGTTAGGAACTATACCAAATCCGCTCTATCAAGAGTCTTCCGTTTGCAGCAAATATACTTGAATTGTGAACTTATTGATCTTTATCTTCACGGGCGTCCAATTAGTGTCTTCTTTATTTTTGCCGATATAAGTAATACAACTACTTTATCTCAGATAATCAATCTTGGCGGTGTCTGGGATTCAAACGTAAACAAAGACAATTAGCTGCATTAAGATTCCACTTCCCAGGTTCATCTCCCATTGACGACGTATTTGGCGAGTGAAGTTTCCGCGGTCGCATCGTTTGAGATAGCAGCGGGTGTTTGTTTTTTAAATAATAAAGTTATCAATTCCCTTTTGGTAACATTAAAAGATTTACGAAACAACAAGCCGCTTGTTTTCATTCCTTAAAGATGTATGTTTTTCTAACCTAATGTGATGACTTATTATTAGTAAATACTGCTTAAATAACTTATTCCGTATGATATACTTTCGTAAATAATATTTTTTTTTGGAGCAACTTTGCTAATTTTGGTTCTTGTGCCATGAGAAGCCAGCCAACTTATGGATTGCTTATTTTAGTACTTAACACTTTTTTTTATCTTGAAACTTGATGCTGGAGTGTGTCGCGTTTTGTTGTGGAATTGTTCGAAAATAGAGTTGTGCGAAAATAGAATTGTTTCAGAGTGTCTAGCAACATAGAAAATATGGAAAATGGAAAAATTATCTGAAGATTAGCATTTTTGGAAATTGCAATATTAGAGAATTTGATATTTTTTTAATTAAAAATTCGAAGAATAATTAGAAATTTCTCAAGAACGGAACATAATATGTTCTCATTCAATTTTTTCTATCTTGCTTTTGTCATATCATTCACTTAACCAAAATTTCTAATGTTTCTATAAAATTTTACTTTACCGCTTATTTCGAGGTTTTTTTTTTATCAATAACTTTAAACTTAAATTTGAAAAAGAAACTCTTACATCGTTTAAATATATGTATTATTATGAAATATAAATGACCAACAATTCGCTGGAAAATATATCTATTTAAATGCCTATGTATTTTCTTTCTGAACTCTTGTGTTAAAAATGAATATCTTAAATTGTATTTAATAATTTACTGCAAAAAAGTATTGAGCTACAAGAACAAGGACAGCTATTCCTGCTACGAAGGATCTCATTTCAGACCTCTTTTATATTCGACAAAAATAAATTAACATTTTTTAATAATCCAAAGTAAATGGACAATCTGTGGCTGGCGCTAATTTTGCAATTTTTAAAAATAATTATTAATTACCTTCAAAATATTATATGAAATATAAGTGTTTATGGTTATTTGTCGGTCAAAGCAAAGTTTACATGAAGAAGATTTTGGATAAAATGCAAGTACTTATACATGTACTGAATGCGAAACAATTGGTGTGGGTATAAATAGTCACAAATTGGAAATCCTTCCCAAACAGCAATAAAGGATTTTGCAGGTATAATTAGTATTTCTTTCATTCCAGTTATTCACCTGTTAATATGCTTTTTTTAAAGCACAAGTATTCTATTTTGTGATTTCGAAAAGTGGCTTTTAAATCAACAGCATTTTTTAATAATTCATTTTTTCCAACGTTCCTCCATTCATTATAGTTGAGGTGTTACTTTTATACGCAATACTAATTTTACATATTAGTGGCAATGGTCTCTGTGGCAAGGAAATCATAAAACAGCATCGAAAAATTTCAGTTTGAAACTATCGATAGTTTATTGCATTAAAGAGAAGCCATTGGGGGAATAAATTCTACTCACTCAATCCAATTTACATTATATTAACTTATTTAATTTGCTGAGAAACTCCGCACAATTCAAAAATCAACTATTCGTTTAGAGAGAGTGAGAAGGGCAATTTAAATGGAAGATAACGAAATCCTATCGCATTCCTCAACTGGCATAATCTAATACCAGCGCTCCAGAAAAGACTAGAAATCTGAGTTTCGGTTGCGCTAAATCGTTATTTGATTATAATCAATCTTTGCTTAGCTCGGCTACTCTTCTCAACGAAAATGCATATTAAGTTAAATGACAAAGGCCTTTTCGGCTTACAGCTATTTCGCATCATTCAATTTCAGGGGATGATTTTCAGCTAATTCCATTGAAAAGCGTCGCGTCGTTTATCAATTCACTTGTCCAACACAATGTTTGGCATTGTTATATTTCCTGTAGCACTGTATTAACGTCCTGATGAGGCATCGATTTTCGTCGGAACTGGAGTACGCTAAACTGATTAGCATTGTTGCGAATTCCATAAACTCATCATTTGTGTACTGTTATTTTAAGAGAGGGTAGGGAAGGGACGAACTGTGTCTTTTTATTGCATGTTATTGATCTGGAGTGTGAAATTGAAATCTTGTCTTTGAAGGTTGGTGTTTTTCACCATGCTTTGCGTGCAGTGCAATTTCAAGAGTAATGTGTTGTATCGAAATTTGGAATTGCGAGTTTTTTTTTTTTTTTAAAGTTTTGTATTTTTAAGTGTAGTGGTGTCTTTGGTAGTTGCTTGAAGTTCTGATGAAATACAAAGTAGTCATAATTGAACTGCTCTATGAGGCCTTCGTAAAACTTTGTATTAAGAAACGCTTGAGCAAGAATTCGGTCATAGCAACACTGAAGCTCTAATTGAGTCAAACCAAAACATATGCTAAAAATCCTGTTCTTAACGGTTGAGTTTTAATTATGTCATCTTTTGACTCCTCAAAACACTTATATATATATATATATATATATATATATATATATATATATATATATATATATATATATATATATATATATATATATATATATATATATATATTATAAAGAAATAAAAAGAAAATCTTTTAAAAATGGAAGCATATAAAAAAATTACGTCAAATTCTTATCTTGAATAAGTCAACTTTTCTTCTTTTCTAATTTTGAAATAAATTTGAATTATAAAAACGACTGTAAGGAAACGCTAGGCACTTTATACTTTTTGGAATGTTGCCAATTTCCGGAAAGAAGAAATGGGGGGAAAAAATCACTTTTCCAACACGGTGCAGCTAAAGTATTCAGAAGGTAGGTGTCGGGTATTTTCTGGAGAGAAATAGCCTTAGTCGTGCCGAAAAATCTCTTTAAGCCCAGAGAATCGTAATAGCTTGGATGTTATCTCTCCCGAGCAAATAAGATTTCGAACTTGAGATGTTGAGACATTAAGTCGAAAACTTCTCGTCTTTAAAGTGCTTCTTGATAACAGAATTTCGATTGCGCGTTATTGCTTCAGTATACATATATACATACTTATTTTATAACCTTTCTAAATGTTTCCTGTAGCCTTAAAGAGTCATTAACGTAGAACTTTAAGGGTAAAGTGTTATGAATGATTGAATTAGTTATGAAGGAATTATTTTGAATGATTGAATGGGAATAGTAATGATGTGCGAGTTGATTGAACTGTTTGATTTTAAAATACCTAGGACTATATTTTGGTTATAGGAATAATTTAAGTGTCAATGCAGTGTGGAAATTAAGAATATTATTGCGTTTGGTGTTTTAGTGACAGAGATGTAGTTTTATTGAAAAGGGAACTTGCATTATTTTTATGTTTCTGAAAATCACTCTTTTTATTTCCATACCCTATATATAATATAAGCATATTACATTCGGTAAAAAAAATGAGATTTTTTTCAATTTCTACACATTTTGATACGTCCTGAGCGCTAAAAAAGTAGTTAAAAAAATGTGTGTGTATCTTATCTGTGGTGAATACTTCCACATGGTGAATACTCCCGAATGGTTTGATCTACGACGTTTAGCATTTGTATACAGGCTAGTGTTAGCCATGGAACTTGTTAATTCAATTGTCAATTTCTTGATTGGAACCACCTTCTCCGCCGGCCATCTCAGATTTTTTAGCGTCCATTTTGAAATATTAGTATATATTATCAATATCTCAACTGCTAAATACCTTAGGATCACAAACTTGGTCTCTAAATACGCACATTTGGAGTCAGTGTCGTCGCTATCGGGGGGCGAAGGGGGAATCTCCACCCCCTTCCCCCATTTTTTTTGAAAGGCGGTCAGTCGGCATACCCCTTCGCCCCCGATACCGACAGCCCTGCATACATTGTGAATAAATATAGTCTGATACAATTAAAGGTTGTTTAGTTGTATTCCATGACGCCAAATATGTGTATTCAGACACCAAGTTTGTGATCCTATGTGATTTAGCAGTTGAGATATGGATAATGTATACTAATGTTTCAAAATGGCCGCTATAAAATCCAAGATGGCCGGCTGAGAAGGTGGTTCCTATCAGAAATTGAAAGCTAAGTACCTAACTAGCACCTGGGAAAAAATTTGGTGCTTTTGTCCGGCATGTCCACATTTTCAAGTTAAGCGGTGCTTTTATCCGGCATGTCCACATTTTCAAGTTAAGCGACCTCACTAATTGGTGCGGTGTGGATGCGGAAAGAGAAAAGAAAACTTAGATGTCGGTGCATTGTCATCTGACTAAGTTCAAGATTACGCGGTGTAATTTTAGAATGCTGTTATAATGTTGTGGTGCACAAGACCCTCACGTAGCGATTTTGCCTAAAAACTCAAAAATAACCAACTGCAGACGTTACATGTGTACCACTACAATAAACAACACACCTTAAGTTCCTTTCTAGAGATATTATAATTGTTGTTTTACTTGAACAATTCTCTCCTATTTTGAGGATGTGAGGCTTGCTTACTGTATTTGATAGTTGAGAAGACTAAGTCGTCAATAATAGCCGTGATATACAACTGGCACTTCTAAAAGCAATTGCAGTTATGCGTTTGTATGTGCTTCTAATGGTAATATCCTTGGCGCTCCTATGTAAATTTACTGGCGTGTGATATCTATTAATAGTATTATTTAGATGACGTGGATGTCTGTAAATGGTGTAGTTAACGATGTAGGTAATACGTCGTTCTGATAGTGACACGATGCGTTTGTATGGCGTACTCCTAAGTGTTATGCGTTTCTCAATAACTTTATCGTTTAAATGAGGCATTTGAATTCTTATTAAATAAATTATTACTTAAGTAAGCTTTACGTGTGTTAAGTTAAAAAGTGGTTGAGTTTAATACATTTTTTGTTGAATAATCTGGAATTAACTTTCACAATTGAAAGTAATTCGACATAAACAAAAGTTACATATTAGTATTACGAGTGCAACATACAATTCAATCGAATATGCCATTATATATTGAGTATTAATTTAACAATTGCAGGTAGAATTTTGTTTCGGGTTCTGATTTAAGGATTTTTTGTTGTTTTTAAAAACTTGCAACTATTTTTGGTCTTTTTTTGATATTTAAATTTTTAATTAAATGCTATTATCAAAAAATTAATAATCAATAAATCAAGGACGAGAAGGTTCAGAGTGCTTTAATTTTACTTTCTCATTCATAAGTATGATAATCGACCAAAACATCAAACTATATTTTTACTTATTTCAAAAATGTTAAAATCTGGATGGTGCTCATATCAGTTCGTACAACACCCTGCATTTTTTTTTTTTTTTTAACACCTCTATCGTAGATATTGTATGATAAAAAATTATCCCCAATTTAGCAATTTTTTTATAAATTAAATATTTTTGGCAAGTTTTTTTTTATTCTATCGGTATAATTTGTAGTGTAATCTCTCTAGGCGTTATTTTTTTTTTTATTTAACTTTTTTCGGGCAAAAATACTAAAATCACTAAAATTTTCAAATACAGACGCTTTTCATTTTTCTTTATATTTCTTTTAGGTTTTGTTGAAATAAGTTTTGTATGGAATTCATACCCTAGTTAAAAAGGTTGCCTGCTTTTGTGTGGTAGAGTTTGTGGCAGGCGGAGGTGTGTTAAAGAATATAATTCCTTTTGTATAGGTTAAACTATATGTATAAAAAAACTTCTAAGTTTTTATTTCTTCTTGAAGTTGTGAGAACGGAACAAAAGTTTCTCCGTGAGTAAATAAAGTTTCTCTCTAGTCTTTTTGAGGAATGCATCCCCTTTTGTGAGAAATTCTTTTCCAAAAGAGATAGGAGTATTTCGGTTCTTGCTTTAAAAAAGTACCATATTTTTTTCCCTCAATTTTTATTTACTTTAAACTTGTTTTGGGGAATGAGAAAGTTAAACACTTTTCATTTTCTCGTTCGAACGATAACGTAAGGATACTTTTTTTTTTCTTTCCAAGGGCGACAAATGACGTTTACCTTGCAATTTTTTCCCCAACGTAGATGATTTGAAGAAGAAAAAAAAAAGTTGTGATTTGTATAAAGAGTGTACCACAGCGTTAATGATGTTTCGATTTAAAAGATTTTTAACTTTTTTCGCCTGGTTTTTTCATTGATGTTAACTGGTTGTTTTTCAAGTTTGAGGCTCTTTTGGAATTGAAATGGTTTTGAAAATAAAATTAAAATTAAAAAAATATTGTTTAAAATTAGTTCTAGTATATGTTTTGTACATGTTTTCATAGCCAGTTGTAAGATTAAATTAAAATTTAGATCGGTGGGGCTCTTATAATATGAAACTAAAAAAAATTCAGGTCTGTTACTGCACAAACGTTTGAAATTTTGATATGGAATTTCAACTATTTGAATTAGTAAATCAGCCTCCATAATTGGTAATTATTCTAAAATTTAAATTTATTTTCAAGTTTTGCAATAGAAAAATATTTCATATATTATTTACATTAAAATAAAAAATGTCAGGTCTGTTACTTTAACATATTATTATTTGTTTAACTTTTCTCTAAGATGTATAAAAAGGTTGCTAAGATCCTGTATATGTTCGAATAATTTCATAAATGGGTTTGATATCCATTATTTGCTCCCTCATTTGTAATTCTGAGTAAAAAACTTTATTTTTAACACATATTTTTTTCACAAAGCAACAGACACAACTGATCTGACATGATTTGAGAGAGAGCAGATGTTTTTATTTTTTTTATTATTAATTTAATTATTAATTTTTAGTAGGTATATATATACTTGTGACATTTTAAAATAATTTATTTACACAATTTTTAAAAAAAAGCATGTCAGGTCTATTACTTTTACAGGTAACAAACCTGACAAGTAACAGACCTGACAATTTAATATTATTGATTTTTTTACAACCATGTTTAAACTTTTTATTTCTAAGACACAATGGTCCAAATATAGTTCACAGAGTTACTTTGTATTGTGTGTGGCAGGCAGTTATAAGATCGTCTGAACAAAACTACCAACGTCAAAGCCCTCAAGTTATTAATTTTCAAACTATAGTCTTTTGTCGGACATCAGAAATGCCTCAAATTTGAAAATACCCCAACTGCCATTTGAGTATGTAGTTTTTTTATATAATTCTTTTGTGAACTTAAAAAGAGATTATTTATAACAATTAGAGGTTAATGTAAGAGATTTAACAAATTTAACGAGACCATTACCCATCATCTTAATTTCCAGTTATCGATGATATACCCCATGTAATTATTTTTCAGACTTCAAACAATATGTGTTGACTATTATATTGAGAAACAAGTAAAGTGTCTATTCCTAGTATTTAATGGTTTATATATAAAATAATCATTAATCAACTAACCTACATCTAAATAACCTCGATGATGAAAGGTTACAATTGATAATTCAGTCATGAAAAAACAGAAAATGCAAATCGACTCCTCTTACGGCTGATTTTGTGTATTTACGTTGACAAAAAAGTAAAAGTTACAAAAACTAATAAGGACATTCTCAAAGTAGAAGTACTCTTAAAAACAAACATTATCTATTATTCGATTTCTAATCTTACAAACATGAATGAAAGCTGTATCATAAATTTGCAATTTTAATAATAAAATATTTAACAGCTATTCTTAATAAACCTTATGCTAGGCGTTACTTTTAGCAGAATTTCATCGGTTGGCAACACGAGTGACACGCTTTTGACCAACCGTAAAGCATTGTTAAATAAATTTTCACATTCCACAGCCAATCCCAATTTGCATTTGTTTTCTCTCGCTCATAGCAGTTGACTGTGACGTCCGTAATACATTTATAAGTTCCATGGAGGGATTATCCGTTGCAATTTATAGGACTTTTTTTTTCTGCAGCGCAATATCAACAAATTAAAGTGTGCAAAACGATTTTCACTTTAAATTGGAAAAATATCTTATTTTAAAGAACAAATCTAGTATTTGTAATCGAGAAGTAAGACATCAGATTGTTGATCGGAGAGTCCTCGGTTCAAGGCCCTGAATTTGGTGTATTAATATTATCAATTTAATTTGCAAAAATGAGTTCGTGTCTTCCTCGAAAATGATAAGTACCAAACTTATTTAAAATTGAGTACCGTTCTACTTATTTCCAAGAATCCATTTATGACAGTATGCATATTAATTACACAGTAATCCATTTAATAAACTATTATTTGCTAATTACTATTATTTACTAATTATTATTATTTGCTGGTTGAATATCCGTGCTTCGTTACGAAATTTTACCATGTGCATTTTAGCTATCAAAACACTCATCCATTCCACATTTCAGACGTTTGACTCCATCTTAATCCCTAGGTAGATATTAACTTATCAAAATCGGAATAGCTTACTTTATATATGCTTGCTCTTGTACCGAATATCAAGTGTTGGAAAGCGGACATTTGAATATCCTTCGTTTGTAACGTTTCACCCCTTTTCGACCCATAAAGTTGGTTAATCGACATCATTATAACTTACTTTTTCTATGCTTGCTCTTGCTACCAAATTTTAAAGTTGTGACTATATTAGAAGTGAAACATTGGAAGAATTACCTTGTTTGGAACGTTTGGACCACTTAAAATTAGTCAATCGAAGTCTTAATATACTTAAATTTTTCGATGCTCTTTTTGTCCAAATTTTAAAGTTGTAATGTTTTTGTTTTTTTTTTGTTTTTTTTGGAAGTGGGTCGTTTGAATATCTCTCATTCGGAATGTTTGACTCCTTAAAGTTGGTTAACCGAGACTGGAATAGCTTCCTTTTTCTATGTTTTTCCTTGCTGACTTGTGTATCAATGGGGTCAATTCAAAGCTTAAGCTGGGATACAAAATTTCTTTAGCAAAAAAGCTAAAATCCCAATTTTCATGTTAGCAAAATGCTAAAGGGCAATTCCGTGGTAACTGGGCTGATCATCTCAAATATTAATTTTGGAATAATGAAAAAAATTAGGTGCCATCTTAGTCAATATCAATGATATTTTGATATCTAATAGGTATTTTCTTTAAAAGTAACTTCTTTACATGATTTTTTTAAACTTTTAATGTAAAATTTAGATATTTTACTGTTGCGGAGGGGACACTGCTGTGACGTGGATTTTCCTATTTTAAAGGATATTTTAGTTGTGATTTAAAACCTAATCATTAGCAAAGTTTTTGCTGCATGAAACTAAATATATTTGAGTTAAAATATTATAACTAGACTCTAAGAAATATAAAAAAAAAATACACATGTTAAAAGTATGGTGTCCCGTCCACAAAATATTTCAATACTTTTTTTTACTTTTAAACCACGACAGTAAAAATAATTATCAAACAAATTTATTTCTACTTTTAAAAAACTATGTTGAGCTTTAGCATGCACATTTTTGCTTGAAATAATTTCTAATCAATAAAATATCATTTTTCAAAAATTGTTGCTTAGGGAACATTTTATGTCGCGGAGGGGACATATTATTTGTTATTTCTGATATGTGCATTCCTAAACCTTCTACCAAAGTGTAATTTTTCATTTTAAATGTGTCCAATAGATAATAGCTACCAAGATAAACTTTTTTTTTACATTTAAAGACCCAAGTTGCCACATTAGGTCATGGTAGCTGTGCTGATAAGCACATGTGTATCCAGTCAATGCAAATTTGAAATGCGAATAATGGACTACTTTTTAAAAATAATTTGATGCTAAGGTAATTGCAGATTTGCACCATCAAAGAAAAATCGTTTACTGCACTAACCAGCTTTGAAAAAGTATAGCCAAGTTTTAAAAAGTCTTTGCCAGACCCAAAAGACAAAATTAGCTCTTTTGACAGAAACTTGAAAGAAAGTAAATTATTTTTTGAGAAAGATCATCATTAGCAAGGGTCTATTCATATTTTTTTTTACAAGGTCCTTCTTTGTGAAAAAAAAAAAAAAAAAAAAAAAAAAAAAAATTTGTGAAATATTTCCAATTTTATATATTTTTTGCAAAACTTCTATGCAATAATAAAAACAATATTTAAAATCTTTAATGTTGAGTTGGTACTTATACATATTTACAATATCTTTCTACTCCTAGATGATTTAAATATCTCAATTTTAGATGTACATTTTAACATATAATTTTGTGAAAGGTCCGTTTGTTAGTTGTGGAATTTTGTGAAGGGTCTTTTTGTTGGTTATGGAATTTTGTGATGGGTCGTTAGGACTCAAATTCCCTTCTGCATAGACCCCTGATTCGTAGACTGTATTCTGGACAAAAAGATATTGTGATTATTCAAAAGATGAAGGAAAGAAAGCTGAAAGAAGTATGCAAAAACATGTTGTTTATTACAAGAGGGAAATTAATATTTAATTGTACATGGGGCACATCCCAAAAGTTGATGGAGAAATCTGTCCCTCGCACTCTTCATTACGTAAACCTTTGGATAAAGATTTATTAATAATTTTGTGTAATTCACCGCTTACACTTACAGAATGTTTATGTGTAATAAAAAAAAATAATATAACCTAGGATTTACATCAAAATGACATCTTCAACCGGGCAATCTCAATAGGAAGTTTTGTTGTAATTAAACTTAAAGTTTTTAGAAATAAGGATAGATTATTTGTAGCACAAGTTACTGGGAAAAAAATAAATAATAATCAAGTTGTATTTCTCAAAAAATGCAGTGAGTCAGGAACAGTGTTTGCTTTCCCTGAAAAAAAAGACTGGAGTTGGATCTGCTATTAACAAGTCATACAAAACTTGGCTGAACCAACATTAAAGAAAGAAAGGAAAAAAAAATATCAATTTCAAATATTCAGAATGTGTAGCCAATATCTGCAAATGAACCCTTCGAAGAAAAACTAACATTTTAAAGTGCAAATTGTAATTTTGCATGCTTTATACGAAATGACCACTATGTCCCCTCCGCAACGTGGAAACATAATTTCAAAAATTTAATTTTAAGTGAAATAGATTTCAGATTTTTTTCATACTTTTTTCTCTTTAACTAAATAATTAATAATTCAAATACAATTTTTTTTACTAAAATAACTGTTGATAGAGCAGATATTCCAGCTGAAAAGTGAATTAATTAGAAAGTTAAATTTTCCAGTCCCCTCTGCAATAGTTTGTTTTTATTTTATAATAAATTAATTTATGCAAATAACTTACTATTCATTTTTTTACTAGCTTATTTTATCACAAGGATTTAATTAAAAACATAAAAATCATAATATTCTTTACATTTTTTAAATAAGAAATAAAAAATGATCGAAAATGTCCCCTCCAAAACTGATTAGTTACCACGGAATTGCCGTAAAACGATTACGAGTTCCCTTACTTGTCATGTTTAATTTGTGAAAATACTTTTTGCTATTATAAAATCATTACTAACTTTAAATAGAATGTAAATTTATACCAAATATCAACGGGAAAACTTGCACCCTTCAGATTACTTGTTTTTTTAGGTCGATGACTAAATGGTGATTTTGTGTCAAAATGTTTTAGTCAAAGAGCTATTCCACTCTTTTTATTTTAGCATTTAAGAAAGGTCTTAAGCATTTTACTAAAAATGCATCCACAGCTTAATCACTGGGTCAATTCTCCAGAAGGCGGCGCTAGTTATTAGTCGCTCCTTCATCAAGTTTTTCACTCAAATAAATACACCTTCAACTGTTACTTCTACGGAATTTTGATTCGCTTAAAAATACCATAATTTTGAAGTTAGCTTGCAAAAATGGCATTGTTATAATGTTACCTTTTTATTATTTTAAATACATGGTTCGTCGATTATTGATCACCTATTTTTACTCCGTTCGTGACAAATTACTAATGTAATTATCACTGTTGAAATCGCTCTAGACCGTGCTGTATCTCTTCCAACTCATTCTAAAGTAATTCTGGAGCGTATTAAAAAAAAAAAAAAAAAAAAAAAAAAACCGTTCTTGGAACTCTAGTCATTATCTGTCGATCTTGGATTCCCTTTTTATTTATTTTTTATTTCTGTTAGCTACTCTGTTTTGCATCACAAACGACACCACGACAAGGCCTAACCAAACTGTCTCCAGCCATGAATAATTTATCTCAACGTGATACGAATGCTTCAAAGCAGGTCGTTTTCCTTCCTTGTGCGATGGATTCTTAAGGCTGCGCACGGCATATGTATCTCGTATATCACAGTAGCCAGTTTTGAACAGAACGCTTCTGCCACTTAAATTATAATAAAATAACTATTACGCGTTAACATGGAAATAAAAGTTTGTCTTTCCTTTCTTAAAAGTATTTTTTCGTGATTTCAAAGTTACGCCCAGGCTTCTTCCGTTATAAGAGCTGAGCTGATTTTTAAATTGAGTATGTTATAGAAAAAGAAAAGTTTATGTAGCTGATTTGTATTAAATCGAGAGTGTTTTTTTTTTTTTTTTTTTCGTCATAAGCGGGTAATTTTGGTAAAGGCAGACTGATTTCCTTGGTAGGAGAAAATAGAAAGTGCCCTTAATTTTTTAATGAGCATGTTAGGTTTTTGATTAATTATCATTATATGAATGTCTCAAAGTTATGTTTTATTAATTGAAATGAATTATCTTATGAGAGAACCGAGTTAATTTTTTAACATGTAATTAGTGGAATAAGAACACTTAAAACTCTGAAGTTTCCAATGCATAATGCCTTTTAAAGTATTCTAAATGTCCAAACTTTCGAAATTACCGTTGAAATTTGAAAAAGGTGTAAAAAGTCGTATTATGAATGTCATTAATAAAGAGTTTTCTTTTCTTCTGTATTCCCAATCGACTGTTTCTCTTCTGTTTCACTTACTAGAAAGGATAATGTAATAATTATTGAAAAACAAAAATCGTTAATTTCTCCATTTTTTGTTTTTTTTAATTAGTTGGAATAGGAAAGTGAAACCATTAAATTCACCAATCCATGTCAAATTTAATCAATATTATTGTAAAATTGAAATTCGTACGATGTTTCACACCCTAGTTGTTTAAAATTTTGATTTTTTTTTTAAACTAGTGCAAAGAAAGGCATGGATGCAAAAAAAAAAAAAAAAAAAAAAAAAAAAACTGTTGGAAGTGATATAGCCATTTTTCTAAATTATTGAGCATATACATTTCATTCCATATCACTTAAGATGACACAGGTGTTATAATTGGAGAAACAAGAGATGATTACTGAAGATGGATATGTCTCCATCTAGCAAGCATTTAAACATTTAGGCTTGAACAACGAGAATAACAACTATGTTAGGTTTGAGTTTTTATTTTAAACTACAATAAAGATCTTTGACGTCTAACGATGGTTAGTCTTATTTTAAAACTATGTCAACAATGTTTAATCTGATGTTTTTTTAAACAACTATAACAACAATGTTTGGTCGATGTTTTTTTTTTAAACAACTGTAATAATTTTGTTTAGTGTTTTTTTTTTTTAAATGACAAGATTAATGATGTTTGGCTTGCATTTTCCGACTTATTTTAAAAGTTATGAATATGTTGCTGTGCATAAAGCTTCTAAGAATTGACTGTGAGCATTTATTTTATCGTTTGAAAATTTTGTTTTTGGAATTTAATTTTTTATTTCTGCTGAAGATTCTTTGTTAAGACTTTATGGTCCACTTATTTCTGCGATGCATATAACTCCTCTTCCCATAAGGGTCAATGTGGTATTTACATTAAACTTCACATTTTGCCTTGTTTAGTACTCTTGCAATAAAACAGATATTGCTCATTTGCATGAGGAGGTTCTCCGAAAGAGAAAAATCGGGATGATATTTAGTAATTTTAAGTATTTTCGGAATTTTAGAAATTAAGGTAATATTTTAGGCGTTGGAGTTTAACAGATTCCTTCTGATGAATAAATTTTTAGAAATTTCACTTAAAGAATCAGTAGAGATTTGGTAAATGTCTTCTGTTCCCCGAAAACCTTTTGTAAAATTTTAAAGATTTTTCTGAAAGTACATCTCTCTTCTGAGTTTTGATTTAATCAAGTATATTCACGCCATTTGTTAAATAATTATTTAATCTACATAGAAACTTGGAACAAACACACAAATAAATACAGGGTTTCCGCCCGTATGGAAAGTCAAGAAATGTCATAGAAGATCAGGAATTTGGATTTAGGGTAAATTTTGTCATGGGAAGTCATGATTTTGAGCAAAAAAAAATGTCCATAAGTCATGGAAATACAGCGAATTTCATGGATTTCTAAATATTTTAAAAAATCATTTTTTTTGCGAGTTGATTTCTTTAGTCATGGAAAATTATTTGCTTCAGTCTTGGAAAGTTATGGATTTGTGACATTTTATTTTGGCAGAAACCGTGTAAATAGAACGTTTAATCAAGTTAAAATTTGATCTTAAACTTGAAACTTTGAAAAATGCGACTTAAACTCTTTTTGAACATCACCTCCTTAAAATCCAAGCAAATTTCATTATAAACATCGATTACTTTTACCATAAGACCACAACGGTACATTAACCTCATGACCCCTGATATTAATATCTCATTTTTGCCTCCAGTAGTTATCGATCTCGTCCACAAATACGTATCCATTTAACCACTTAAACGTCGTTTAACTCCGACATTCTCACTAGCATGATGCTTCTTTTAATGAATCCCGAACGCCTCATTAGCCTCTTTAGGGCGGATGCATGAATTCAGCCCCGTCTTCTTATTGCTGCCCAGAATATCCCTTCCGCTGCAATTTGGATGGACATTTCTTTTCTTTGCTTATTGAATGATCTGGAAGTAGATGAGGGGGCTTATATCTATTTGGGTTGAAATTAACAGAAACTTTTCATGGAGAGAAGGGGGCGGGGGGTATTGGATATTAAATGTAATTGTTTTAGCTCTGGGGATTTTGTTCATTCTATGTATGTTTGAAAGTAATGTTTTCACGTAGTTTTGAACGGAAAAAAAAAAGGTCGGCAGATGTTATCGATGTAATACATGATTTAGTATTTGTTTGAATATAGATATTTAAGGAAGTGCACATATCACTTTTGTACTTGTCCTAATATAGATGTAGTCCGGGACAGATATGGATTTTATGGAAATATATATTCAGAGTTCATCCTAGAAAGGAAAAAGGGCAGGGTGCTATTTTCCAAAAAAAAGGGCAACTGCTGTCTACGAGGGCACTTTTATAGCAAATTGCAGAAATTTTTAAGCGGGTTTTCTGCCATAATTTTAATATTGTGTTACTTTTCCACCTCAATAAATAATTTTAAAATTTCGATTGTTTGAAAAAATAATAATAATAATAATAATAAAAATGCAAAAGACTTGCAATCAAAAACTTGCTCAGACGGTTATTCTTTGCCGTGCCTCTTAAAACGGCGATTCTTTGCCGTGCATGCCGCTATTATGTAGACTGTAATAGAAGTTTTATTTTTTTTAAATCGTAAATAATCCAGGATTTTGATTGCATTCCTGTGATGTTTAATTTTAAATACAAAACTGATGTTTTGAAATTAATAGTTAACAGGCAAATTACCAAATTTGAAGGAGGCATGGTAAAAATCCGGCGAAATACGCTTAATCAAAACACATAAGAAATGGCCATTTGGATTTACTAATGAGCACTTGGGAAATTGTAAGACGGCCCCCTACAATTCACCTACTAACGACGCAAGTTATGGGAGCATCTATTCAATGATTTTAGTCCCTGATCTATACGTTGTGCGTTTGAACATGAATGGGCATGCGCGACAGTCTATTTCAGTAGGGGTGATCCACATATTGTGTTCTGTTGGGGGGAAAACGAAAGTTTTTTGAATTCTTGCAGGGATGCGATTTTTTCTGAGAAAGGGCAGGGAGGGCGCTATTATTAAATAAAAGGGGCAGGCAGGGCGCGCCGCCCCTCAAAAAACGCCTAGGACGATATATATTAAAGGATGTGCAAGTGCCTACATGATTAAGCTCTGATGAATAGGTTTAAAAACGAAAATGAATTTTCATTAAATTGTTTTTATTTAGTTATTGCGATGGTGTAAACTGATTCAAGATGAAAAGGAGTTTGTGGTCTAGTATGAATATTACGTTTTACAAGTTGGTATTTGTTTTTCCAACATACTGCTACATTGGTTACCTGAAGTTATGCGTATTTTGCATACGCTGCTCATTATAAAATTTTTTATTTTAAGAAATTAAATAATTTATTTTTTTAATTTAATGTTTGTTTTAGGAAAAACATAATCCACGAGCAGAGGATGGGATTTTGCTCCACCTTATTATTACAAAACTCGTATGTGATTTCCATAGCTTTTTCTGACAGTAATACACAGGGTTTCAGACTCGCATTTGAGGAATCTCAGTTTTGTTCTAAGAAGTGTCCCGTTGGGTTATTACCATTTAGAAATCTGAACGGGAAACCTTATTTAAGGCGATAAAGAAATGTCAAATTTTAATTTCTGAAAATCACATTGTTAAAGCACTATTGTATACCTTTTACTTTATTCTTCGTTAATAAATTAGATTGCATTTGACATTAAATCAACTATTTTTTTTTATCTTATCATAGCAATGAGCCAACAGACCTTTTGCGACTTTGAAGCACGGCCGGCATAGTTCAAATTCATCTACTGCTCTATTTGATATACGTTTGCTCGTTGAAGACTTAATGAATATTCGTAGTGGTATCTTACTATTAACTTTGTCCGATCTGAATTTTACAATCCTATTTGACATTCCTTCAATTCTGAATTTGCAACGTATATCTTTAACAGGATATATTAGCGTCTGACAAAGTAACAGTACGAACAATTTGAGTTTATTATGCATTATAATATTATTATAGAATATTTTGGATAGTTCAAATGCATAGATTCCAAAGTCAAGGCTCAGTTGAGACTGTCTTCCCTTCCATGGGAATGCCAGCGGCGATGGCGTCCCGTTCCAAGTGAAGTCTATCTCGACATCTTGTAAGGACCCCCCCCCCCCCCCCCCTTCCGATGTGCGATCGATAAATCGAAGTAATCTGTTTCCATCCAGCGACATTCCTTTTCTGCCCCCGGGCCTCACTTATTTATTCATTTGTTTATTTATTCATTTCGGTGGCCAGTAAATACTGCATTTATACACCCATATATTTCGCCTCCAAGACACATTTCGAAGCCGTTCCTTTGAAATTTACTATGGAAATTGGAGGTGGAGTGCGTTATAATCGGATAGGTTTGCAACGACAGGAGTGACTATTAGGTTACTGGAAGTTCTGTTGGAGTGGTTGAGGAATATATATTGTGTAACTAGCTGTGGGAGTCGTTTCACTTTAAAATTACTATGCATGCAATGCTATTATGCTTGTGTATGGCACTACAGAAGTTCAAAATTTAGTCGATTATAAAAACTTAAAGCCTTGAAACTTTTCAGAGGTCTGTTTAGAATTTATTTTTAAATAATATAACCCATAAAAACAAAGTTTTTTAACATAAATCCTTTATATGCATTGCCAATTTTTACATTCATGAACCTAGCGCTGTAACTGTTACCAGCGTGTGCTTGTTTTTTAATATTTAAAATTTAATGCAAACGCTATCGCTATCAGCAAACTATGTGGTAAACTACTTTTCAAAACTTATTCATTAAAAATGAATGTGAATTTATGCACTCACTTTCAGATATCTTTTATTTATTCTAATTAAAACAATTTTATTATTTATTTGTTTATTAATTAAAACAATTTTGGCAACAGGAAAGAATTCTTTCAGTGATTAGTTAAATGCTATTTCAGAGCAATTGGATGACGGCAAGTTGGTTTATAAGTATTCCTTAAAAGCGACCAGTGGCGGCACCCAAAATTTTATAGAATGTATTTTCATTGACATCGAATCTATCTGACTAGTTTAAGCCAGATTGGATGATGGCAAGGGGGTTAATTAGGCCTTCGCAGATCTTCCTTCCATCGACAGACATACTCACAAACAAACATACGCACAAAATCGAAGATATAAAAAGAAAAAAAAAACCGATCCTTCACAAAATGAAATAAAGGGCAATTAAACCTAAAAATTGATCAATAATTACATATTTTAATGAATTGTCTGTTTTCATTAAAAAATAGTGTTCTACTTTGATGTACTTCTCAGGTTTTCGTTCAGAAGAAAATAATAGATTTTGGAAAGATATTTGGAAATTGAATTGTTTTTCACAAATAAAGTAAAGGCAGTATGATGCAGTAACAGGACCGTTTTTAAATTCTTAGAAATGCCCTGTTTATATTGTGGTATTTTTCAAAGTTATATTTTTATAAAGTTATTTTGAATTTATTCTATTTACTTATGTTCGGCTAAAAAATAAGTCATGTAAAATGTATGTAGGTTTGTATAAAGTGTTTGATTTAGCAATGCCAAAAAATTTACCAACGTTCTCGCTTTGAAGCCTTTTAGAGTATCAAATTAAATTGTATTGGCATATCAAAACTGCCGTCCTCAATTTAAATTGTTTTATATGTTTTTAATTAATTATAAAATGTATATTACTTCTTTGAATGATCTTATCTTAGATTTTTAATTAAAATGCGTAGAATATAAATTTACTGGAATTTAGTTCATCAATAGATTGATCAAAAAGGATTTTAATATTGGAAAAAAAAAATTATCTATGAGGGGAATGAAGTCATTGTGATTTAAGTCGATTAACCTTCATTTTGAGAAACAAAAGATTTTACTCTTAACAAACTACATATTTTGTCATCATGTCCATATCGTGTTGCAGTCTAGTGGATAAATATTGAGGTTGTGACTTAGTTCACTTGTTCTTTCACAACAATTTAGTCTTTCTAGTTTGTTTTTTTTGGACTTGGGTCAAAATCACTGACCTCTAACTGCAACTTATGCTCTGCAAGCAGATGAAACCATTTGAATACACACTCCCCACTCCACCCTCATTTTATGCCTATGGTTACAAACATGTTTTAACTAGTTTGGAGAAGTCGCTTGTAATGTAGACCTATATGGCGATGGTTAAGTTTTTTCTGCTTCAAGTATTTACTTGTAAGTGCATGCTTGATTATTTAACCAAGCATACAATATCCAGAAGTTGTAGTTAGAGATCAAGTAGTCAGGATTGTCAAAAATTTGACTTATACTACATTGACTTAAGAAAAAGTCCCTCATATCTGTCTTAAAACAGGGTTGCCACGCTCCTGGAAAACAGGGAAAACTTGGAATTGTCAGGGAAAATGAAGGCGCCTAAAAAAGATCAGGGAAAACTAAAAAATGTAATATTTTCTGGAAAAGTCAGGGAATTTCTTTCAGATTCAAGCTTTTTTCCAAAAAGTTAAGTAATTTTTTTTTTCAGAATGCACATATGCGTTTTGAAAATTTGATATTTTACTGGATATTTTCTTGTGACAACGTGTTAAAAGCACCCGCTGAAAGCAATTTGACTGAAAAATCGCTCTTTTACGCCGATTTCCGCTTTTTTTCTCTACAGTTTTATTATTTTGAATGGACTTTGTTGGACTTTATCAGACTAAACTTGCCCAAAACACCCCTCAGAAAAAATTTCTAGTTGCGCCACTGGTTAGTACACAAATATATTCTCATTCAGCTATTTTTGTAGTTCAAAATAACGCTGCCTATATATTTTCCTCATATTTTGACTGTTTTCACTCCTGGGAAAAATAAAGGGAGATGCACAGTTTGCTACTTCTATCATCTAATCAATTTACCTTCGTGTGCAAGTACATCAGTGTTTGGTGACACAAACCGCAAATATTTTAGTTCTGCAAAGAGTAGATTTCCACTTTTTTTTTGGCCAAAATTGTGATTATTGATAATAAAATGCACATTAAAATATCATAAATTTTTTTTTGTATAATCTTTCTTTAAAATTACAATTTTAACTGCAATTGTATGCAAACATTTTTTGTTTACTTCGGCTTGAAATGAAACCTGGAAAATTAAAATAATTGTCTGGAAATCCTGGAAAGGTCAGGGAATTTTGTATTTCATTTTTGAGTGGCAACCCTGTTAAAATTACGTTCTGTAATCGTTTAAACGTAAATCCATCTAAGAAATCAATACGTTAACCTAAATCGCCATCTACGTAACTAAATAACCACATTGCATTTTCGATTCTTATTCCGGTAACGGCAAATCATAACTGCAAGGTGCGCAAATCCCTCGTATGTTCTCTCCCTTTAAGTTTGCTGACTAGCCCCTTCTTGCGCCACCCTTATGCAAATTAAGGCCAGAAGCTGTGAATTAAAAGCTTTTAGTGAGGAATTTTCCGTCCGATTCGCGTGTTTGCCGAGCCCCGAAGACAGCAGCCAAGTGATTTTTGCCCCCTCCCTCTCTTTTAAAGCCCCTGGTTGTACTTTCCCTGCAGTATAAGACCTTCCGTTATTAAAATTGCGCCCATGGACTTGCTCATGGCATATTATTGAATCTGGTTGTGCGCTCCTTATGCTAATGGTTTTCTAAACTTCGGGCTGAAGTGTTCTTGTGGAAGCGAGCTTTTGCTTTGTGGCGGCTTTTCGGAGAGGAATTAACGTTAATGTTCTAGTCTTGACTGTGTGATGATTGGATTTGTTTCCTTTAAAAATGTAATGGTAAAGCTGGATAAATTTTCTAAATTCGAACACACTTAACAGATATTTAATTTTCTCTCTTATGATGGACACTTGTAATGAAATTTGATTTTATGGCGGTTTTCTTGATATGTATGATTTGAAATGTTGTTATATTTTAAAAGTTTAATTGAGTCTAAATGAATAAAGTATATATACTATAAAATACGAAATTTCAGCTGATTTTTCGATTTCTCTTAATTTTCGAGTTTATTATTTTCCATTGTACTTTGACATGTATTCAATATTGAATATAATCAGATTTGATAAGTGTACTTACTCTATTATTTTATTTTTGCAGATTTTCTTCTATTTGAAATAAATGTGAAGTTATCATCCGATTTTAAATTTATGGTAAGTATTCTTTTTAATCATCTTCCTTACTTCAAAATTAGTGTGTACAGATATTTTATTGACTAAAATAGTATTGAAGTTTAAACTTGGAAATAGTGAAACAGTGATCTAAAGCTAATGCTGCTAATTATGTGTTATCCGCAACCACGTTAAATGGAGGGGGGAAGGAATTTCCAAAATATCAACATCCAACATATGTTAGGCGTTAATATAGTTGTAGTATTAAAAACCATTTTTAATATGAAATAGTATCGTTTTTGTGTCAATATCTAAACCATTCATTAAATAAATCTTCTTTTTAAAAACTTGTCAAAACTGAAATCTGGCGTAGTATTGTTTATCTGTATAAAAAAAGCATAACTTGTTTCGTTGAGAAGAGGAATTGTGTTACAAGATTAATTGTGGTTGCGAAAGTTTATTGTGCAAGGTGCCCGTTTAAATACTGCTTTCAATTAGAATGTATTTATGTTGTTATTGTTTTTTTTTTTTTTTTTTTTTTTTTTTTTTAAATCACTTGTTTTTATGAATGGTTCTAACGATATTTGATCAAGGGGTTCAAAATATTGCTAACCCTGAAATTCCCATAAAAATTGTATAAAGGCGTAAAAAGTTGAAAAACGAAAGTCTTTAAACATTAAGTTCTTTTCCCTTGAGCATTACAAATGCTCAAGTCTGTTCTTTTTCCAAAAATTTTTTACCCCTGTTTTTCGCTTACCGGAAAGGAGTGATGAAATAAATAAAAAATAACGCCAAACTAGTTTTTTTTTTTTTTTTTTTTTTTTTTTTAATGAAAGTATAAAGACAAAAACTGTAAATTACAACAATCAATATCAAGTTTAAATGCAGAAACTAAATGATAGTGTAATACAAAGTTTTTTTTTTTTACTTGATATATGCTATCCAAATCCACATCAAAGGTCCCACCTCCCTTCCACAACTATATTTAATAATACTACAGCCGAGCCTTCCCGAATCGAAATATCACGCAACCGACCCCCATTCATCAACCCAAAGCATACAAGCGAATGTATTTTTTGCAAATAAAATAACGCGGTCTTGTACTAAGTGGTCATCTTCAGAAGAACAAACTCTACGGACACACAAAAGACCACTTCGAACGACATCCATAACCACTCTATCTAATGATTCGATCGCTCCATCATCCACGATTTCACCTTCCCTGGAATTCACTGCTCTCCGCCCCTGCAGTTTAAAAATAAACCCTGAACTGGACAGGCTAATAACGATAATGACCCCCCTCTACCAAGGCTGGCAGAGGAAAGAATGCAGCATCTCGTACCGCTTTCACCCTAAAATGGAATACGTTTGATGTTGAAGTCGAAATTTACTTGTGAAATACGGGGTGATCATAATTAAAGTTTTTCTGTTTAGACTTCAGAGCGTCTGGCACCTTAAAATTTTTAGCCGGCAGATGAAAATAAGGCATCTGAACTGTTGAAATGGAAGTTAGCAATAGATTGAACCTTATTGAGAAAGTTGTTGAATCTTATTGAGAAAGTTTTTGAACCTTATTGAGAAAGTTGTGAATAGTTATTTATATCTTCCCTATAATTGTTATCTTTGAAGTGTCGCTTGCGAAAACTTAAACTATTTTGTTAAATTTGTATTATAAAATTTGTTTTATGGGATGATTTTCCCATGATATTAGTAGTATAAAATCAAAATTTTATTATAAATTTCCATATATGTTATATGTTTTCATTAAATATGAGTATTCATTTGAAATTTTGGACAATATGTTTCAAATCGTTAATTTACTCAGCGACTGACAAAATCGAAGCTCTTGAGAAATGATGGAAATCTGGGAATAATGGTTTAGTTGCACTCATCAATTCTAGCTTTATGATCGTCTTCTGACGTATGCCCACGAAGTTAATTATGAGATAGTCTTTTTTTTATGTTCTAACCTTGGACCTATATTGCCCAGTCGAATGAGGCACAAATGTTGTCTTATTTTTTAGTGTACCAAAAACGAGATTCTGATGGATCAACACGAGTGAGTGTATAAAGCGATCCGTATAAATAGATTCCAAAGAGGTGGGTGGAATTTTCCTGACATGCAGTTGGGTTTTTCAGGAGTAGATTTGCCATTGTTATTCAATCAAAGCTTATGCAACACAGATGGCATTCTTTTATGCAAAAGGAATTGCATTATGCTGCTTTACAATGACCATTACGCATTTTATTGGCTAATCGGAAATCGTTTGGACATGGTATGATAGTGATTTTCGAAAATAGGAAGGTTTTTTTTTTTGTGTCTCAATTTTTATGCGTATTATACGCCGTCATTTGCGCATAATAAAAGTAAGCATGATCTTGTTCTGTCTTTTCATATGTATTTCGTTTGTTCAGATAAGGATTTGTACACATATTATTCGGTTACTGCTCTAATTATTTCTGCTCCACGCTGCTTTTAAATATACATTTTAATTAAGTTACCCCAAAACTCTGTTAATAATTTTGTCATGAAAGTACACATTTATGAAAATCTCGTCAATTGGACGAATTGCAATACAAAAGTGTTGGCAAGTTTGTCGTCAGTTAATGTATTTTATATTTTGACTTTTACTATTAATTTTTATTTCTTGTCAAGTTATAGTCTTAGAAAAAACGGCAAACTGTTCTTCTAATTAGTTACCTTTTTGTAACAAAATTGCCAATCTGTTCCTACTCCATTATTTGACCTAAATCGAACTTTGTGTCTGCTCCAAAAGGCATGTTTTAATGTTATAATTTTATCTGCTCCAATATCTTAGAAGGCGCCTTTCCTCCGTGAGTAAATTCAGAATAAAATTGTGATGTCCTATAACAGGGTTCCCACGGTCATTGAAAGTCATTAAAAGTGCTTAATATTTTTGAACCTGTTTTCAAGGCCTTGAAAGTACTTGAAAATGCTTAGGGGTCCTTAAAAGTCCTTAATTTTTGTGTATGTTGACCAACTTGAAAATTTACAAAAATGCAACTCAGACTTGCTATCCCCGCGTATCCGCCACTCATCTTCATTATATCAGAATTTTCTGACATATTTGTATTACACATGCGCCAACTTGTAACTGTTTTGGTAGAATATACTTTATAAAAAAAAATTATACAGACATGATGCCTGAAAACAAATTTTTTAAGGTCCTTAAAAACATGAATTAGGTCCATAAAGGTCATTGTAAAGTCATTGATTTTCATTCTGTGATTTAAGTGGTAACCCTGTATAAACCACCCAAAACGCTGGTTATTTGTGGTATTCAAATGGTTTTGATGCTTGCATTTATTTCTTTATTGCAGGTGTAATCCTTATAAACCTAATTGCAAGGTAGTATGCTTTACAGCTGGCCTAGAAGTTAGTGGGTGTGTTGTGCAACCGAAAGTTTTCCATGTGCAGTTTTTATTTAGGTCTACTGAATTTCGTACCTAGGTTTTAAGAATACGTCTCATCTAACTTTTCTGAGAAAGTTCTATAGGAAAATAGTTGATAGTGGTTTTATATATATATATATATATATATATATATATATTAATGAACCTAACTAAAATATGCTGTACCTTTTAATCAGTATTACAGGGTTTAGTGCATTTGCACACCTGACTTATAGAAGTTAATTTTGACTCGTGCTCAATTTTGCCTTCATTTTTCAAATTGGCATACGAAATAAGTATCCATAAAAAAATTACTGAAATGTATTAATCCCACCTCCACTGATAATGTGGTGCTATTTTAATTTTCCAACCTACAAATTGATGCACAACATCAGTAAAAATGTATTGGCATTAGGAATTGTTATATTGTATATTTCACTGACTGTTATGACTTTCTCTGACCAATATATTCTAAATGGCATTAAAAAGGATTGCTTGAGGCACCAAAGTTAAATTTGTTGTCTTACGTTTCCTGCATGATACAATTCTTTCCAATTGCATTTGTCATCGTTCAAGATATATTTTTTTAAATGAATGACTAGAACCCGTATCAATTACTGTCATTTTTTCCTCTGCAACTTAATCTTTTCTCTTATCATGAGTTGAGACTTGGCACCCGTGCATCAGCAAATGAAACACCGCCGACACCTTGATAAAGGAATTTCATCCCGTGTTCCGATATCGACAAAAGCGACCCACCTTATCTCTTCAAAAGGCGAAGAGGAACTGCCGGAATTGAAAACGGAAAATTCCCTTGGCACGAAGAAGGCTGCGGGATCGATGGAAAATCGCTTTCCTTCGTGCCCCAATCGGTCTTGATTGAAAACGAGTGGAACGTTTCCAAACGGAATCGTTTCGACATGCTACCCTGCACCGCCCTTTTCCTCTTTCCATTTGTTCATTTGCGAATAGAAAAGTGTTATACGCAGAGACGTTGAATATTAAGACCTAACTGAGGTCTTATTACTGCAATAGTTTAGGAAAATAGTAAGACATGAGCTTCGCTTGACAACCAAAAGGCTACGAACGTTTGAAGACTGCTCTGTCGCAGTCATGTCTGACAGTGTAAAATATGATATAAAACTAAAATAATTGCATTGTTTTAAGTAATTACCGAAAATTTACTTATTGTTTATTTATTATAGGATTATATCATCAACACGTTCAGTGCCACGTCAGCCATCGGTGGCTAACACTGAACTTTCTGTTTAGGCCGCGTCAATCACAGGTGGCTGACAGTACGCTGTTGTTTTTCTCACACCTATAATTTGGCATAGTGCCTTTCTTAGTACATTTTTAAGTGTAGGAAGTCTTAGTTTTTGAAGTACTATTGATATTTCAATAGATAAAAATATTATTAAATATACTATGTCCAAAATGCCCTTGTGGAAATTTGCCTACCTAAGAATTTTAAGTCTGAGGTCTGGCAACTCTGCGTAAACGTGTGGAATAAATATCTATAAGCATTTCATTATAAACGTAAATATCTTCTACTGAGATAAGAAACAATGGTCCTAATATATTTACGCAGCTGTATTGACTAAATTTCTATCTGTTAGTAGCGCTTCGCATTGCTATATCGCAAAACCAGCGCTTTTAAGAAGTGCGCGTGGTCTGAAGGGGAATTCCTTAAGAATTTGTGTGGCGTTCAACGTGTTAACTGCTAAACAGTGTGTGAATTCTGCTTAATGTGAACCAAAAATAACATCTAAGCATGCGAATGGACTACTTATTATTATTCATTACCATCTCCTCAACTACTTTTGAGACATTGTGTAAGTCTTAGAAAGATTCTTCTCCATAATGATGACTCAAGAATAAGTTGGAAGAAAACTAATCTTTGAGACATATAAGCTGCATAAAAAATATGGCAACATGCATTACCAACAATTCGAGAATGTAACCAAATTTTATGGGGGAAAAAAACTCCAAAATAGTTAAATAAATCCCAGTGTCGATTGGACAGAGGACTATGAGGTAGCCTTCTCACTTTTTGACACCGAATCGCCGTCAACAATAAAACTTGTAAATTGATATTTGATAATCAAACTTCAACATCTATAGCAATTTCGGAACCTACAGTCTAAGGTTAAGTTTGCATGAATGAAGTTTTAGTGTCTACATGGAAATGATTTGGAAAGTCGAAAAAAATAAAAAGATGCTACAACTAATTTTGCATGTATTTCCAACTTTTCGAAAATAAGTTTTCTGTGAAGTCGAATTATCACAAAGTTGTAACAAATTTTTTTAAGCCTTAATGGCTTCCTATTCGGTGTTCTATAATTTTATGTTGTTTCCCATCAAATTCGGTTAGATAAAAAAATAACGTTAACAAAATTCTAAAATGTATTACATTTTTTTATTTTGTAAGGAATATTTGATTAGCTCTATGTCATTATTTAATAATAATTTAATTTAATGTCACATAAAATAAACATTTTCGACCAGGCACAAAATGCTCATAACTTGAGAAAAAAAATGTTGAACTGTACAAAACATAAATATTAAACTGTTTTTTTTGTTGCATTGTAAAGAAGGTTTTTCGTGAGTAAAAGAGTAGTCTACTCAAAGAAATTAGATATCCAGAAACAAAGATTTGCCGAAAATCCTTTTTTTTTTTTTTTTTGAATTAGTGATAAAAAAAATTGCCTCAAACTTTTCACCCTTTCTTTGGGGAGGTGACAAGTTTCATTAAAGTACATACTAGAAGTAAATGACCATTTCCATTTGTGCGTCCTATTTTGTTTGTACCTATCAAATGCCGAAACATGATGCAGTTAGTTGAACTTAAGCCTTTGCCAATCACAAACAATACTGATACAATAATCATGTGATAACAAGAAACAGTATTCCAGCTTAGCGATGCAATGGTCATCTCTTTTCACGCTATGTAATTAGCTTTTACTTTTTTATACAATCATTATTCACAGATGCGTAAGATAAAATCTTCAAAGATGGATGAATTGTTTGGTTTATAGCTTAACTTACTAGCTGGACCTCGATAGCCCGATGGCCCTAGAGTAACGCTCTCATCATGATCGGAGGATTGTGAGTTCGGTCCTCGACGGTCACCAAAGATCGGTGCGTACCTAATGGGAGCTGGTGCACATTAAATCTGTCGTAATTTCAATGTCCTCTTATTGGTGCGGTGGGGTTGGAGACACTAGAAGATTTCGATCTCGTAGTCTTCTAGATGCTCAAAATTACGAGACGTATTCGTATATGGCTGTGTTAAGCACTTTATAAGTGGCAAAAATAGACAGTTTGAAATTTAAAACTAAACTTACTAGCTTGCTCTAAAACATAAATTAATCATTCCAGTCCGATCTAGTTAAAAGTAAAGTTTTGAGACGTACGATACCACCTGTAAAAATTATTAGAACATGCAGCATAAATTTCGGCTTCACTTAGATGGAACGAACTGCCGATAAAACTTTTACTATCTACCAAAATTACTATCTAAGAATAGATTTGAATTAAACTTTTTAGAGGTCACTTTGATAAACTTCGGAATGGAAATTAAAAAGTGAATCTTCCAAACAATTCCTCTTAATCAAATAATATTTGTGATTTTTAGTTTCGTAGACATGCCTTCCCGCTATTCCGCCGTTCTCTCTTTATTATTTCGCACATTCTTTGTTATTTCTCATCTTTTTGCTTTGTTTTTCCAATTTAGGTAGAAACACTGAGCAAATGTTTCTAGTTATTATTTGCCTTGTGATATTACACGAAGCGATTACATTCTTCTCCTGGCTCGTTTCAAGCAAAAATCGATACGTAGTTAATTTCTGCTGTTCTCTTCTAAAAACGTTAATGAGTTTTCCAAAGTAGTTAGAGACTGTTCGAAAGGTATAGTTACGTAAGATTGATGTCATTGTTCATTGCCTTTGGGTTAAGTGCTTCTAACGTCTGGAATGCATTGCCAATGGTCTTGCAATGGATTTAACTACTTTTTTATGTATGAGAATGTAAGGTTTAGCTTTAACTATGGTTATGTATAAGTAATATATAGGTTTATTTATACATTCCATGGTAGTTTCTTTTGTTACGTTTTGCTGCTGTCGTAAATGTTGTTGGATGGGAATAGATAGTTTTTCTTATTTTGAAAATACAATAAATTTTTTCTGATTGACAGTTAAGAAAAATCCAGTTAATATTTTCTCTTCGAAATTTTTCAAGGAATTGTTATATTTTTGAAAATAATTTGCATTCTGTGTACCTTGTGTATCTTGATATAGTACAAAATGCTAATGCGTTCAATAAAGATTTTGTGTAGTGCTTAACAATTTTTTCAGATATTGATACATAAACAAAACAATGTCTTGTAAAACATCAAGGAGCTGTGTATTATTTTAAATGTGAAATGTGTTATTTGAATTGTATATTTTTAAAATGTTTGAATGGCGTTATATGGAACCCGAATTTTAAGCATTTTTCCTCTTTACAGAGGATGAACTTATGCACAAACAATTCCAGATCTATTTTAGCAAAGCTATTCAAATTGAGCAGTTTTGTTGTTTAATATACTTTAACCTGGTAACCTGTTGTCACGTCTATAATATTTTCAGGAAAACAGGTTAAACGTGTAAAATAACAAATATTGCTAATTTTAAACAGTTTTTTTCCCCTAAAAATTGACTTAGATCATTTTGAAAGCACCGTAAACTTATCTTTTTGGTAACATATTTCCGTATGTTTTTGTGAAGTGATCAACATTTTTACTAAAGTTCTCATTTGAATCTTCCAGTGTCCGACACCATCCGAACCATGACACGAACCTGGATCGACCCCAAGTAAATCATGGGACATCACAACCATCATACAGATCACCTAGTTCCTCGCCGCTCTCACTTTCGCCTGGTGAACAGAGAAAGTCTCCTAGACAAGACCTAAAACCCTCCAACAACAAGGCCTCCAAATGATCTCCATTCGTGTGAACTGCTTCAAACTATGCGTTCGCGTGTGCTAACTAGAAGAGAAAGGACGTGAAATCTAGTCGTACTGATTGAGTTTGCTTTTTTTCCCCCCTCTCTTTTGTTGTGAAGTGTGGCGGTGTGTGTTACATGATCTTTGGCGAAGAGGCATGGTGGTGGAAGTCCTCTTCCGTAAGGTGAAACGTTTTGGCTCCAGTGCGGTCCAAAAATGCTGTCTCGCCCACCGGCCGGCCATCCGGAAGCTGTGGCTCTCGGCATGTGCCCTGAGTCTCGTGTCCCTCGTGGTGTGTGCCTACTATATCACCAATGTACAACTCAACAGGTAAGATGAACGTATTTGATGTGTTTGTAATATTGGGTGTAATCCTATATTATTCTGGGTAGATGTTACAAATCTACTAGAGACTTGGGCTCCCGCACGAATGCAGCCAATTTCAATACTTATTGTGCTCTAGCCACGAACTTCCTAGTCGCAAAATCTTTCAGCACTTTGTTTTTTGCTAGTTTTTACTTAACTTTTTATTTATACGTCTACCTCTAATAACTTAATCTCGGGCATCTCATTTTTATGGTTTAAACTAAACTAAAAAAAATACTGTGGATGATGTACTACTTATCTGTTGCTTTTTCTAACCTAGCTTTGTAAAACGTAATTTAGTCCAATTCCAAGGCAGTCTGCCTTGAAGTTTTTCAAATACTGATAGAATAAGGCCTTTTTTTTTAAGTAATAAGTGATGCAGAAAATGAAATGAGCAGGATATATTTTGAGTTTTATAGTATTTGGAGCTATAAAAATTTTGTAAGTTGCATTCGGATTTATGAAAATACGCTTCATCTGGCCTCATATGTAGTTAACATGGAAAAGAAGGGAGCAGTCTAGGTCCAATAATTGCCTAATAAGAATGGTTAGTTATGAACAGTGATTTCGGCTCATGTCCTAGCTTTTAGAGAGTGAGTTAGTTCATATGGTCGGTTTCTAATTCTATATCTTAGAAATAGCCAATATTCAAAATTGCAATTTTGATTTATTTCAAGTACAATGAGGTATTTCTATTGTTGTAGTATCAAAATATAAAAAGCCTTTATGCAGTCAAACTCCATTTTTGATACACCATTAAACATTAGCATTTGGAATCTTTCTTTTATGACCTGCCTTGTTTTAAGTTAACGAACATTACATACAATCTCCATTTTGGATTTACATCGGTCTTCTATATAGGTACGTAACATTGCTATACCAAATATGCTACAAACTGCAATACATAAAGAACACATTTCAATTCCACAGAAGGGCATAATGCGCCCTGTCTTCTCGCTCCCATTCGAAACTACACACCATGTCACCACCAGCCATATCCCTTTCATCCGCAATCTCGCATTAAATATCTCTATTAATGACCAGAGATTGCGCTGCCTCAGATGCACCTGTACCACTCCCACTCATGCATGCCTCCCCCATTAGTGATTACCATTCTCTATTAATATGTTACCGTAAATACGACACACGGTAATGATATCTTGGTGTGTATGGCGACTGGGAAGGTCGCCAAATTTCAAAGGGATCAATGCTTCGCTAACGATAATGATTTCCCTTATGGTATGAAATCCCGCAGGAAAGGACCCCTCCTCTGGCCTTTCCCGGTTGTGGCTCTTTGTCGTGCTACAAATGGTTCTTTTATGAGTGTATACAATTCCAAGTTTCGAGTATTCATTTTGGATGAGTTAGCGAAATTGTTTTGCTTTTGATTAGAGAGGGAAATCGTTTATTGAAAATATTCATTTACCAGATAATCTATAAAAGTATAGTTCCTCTAACCACGAGCTGCATCCCTGATAAAGTGATGTCTTCGGAACTATTTTAGCTATAATCATTTTCAGGTCTCCTTATTGAATCAATTTCCTGAGCAATTACCCTGTAAACCTTTTTTTTTAGATTAGGGAAAAATCTGAAGTTTAGGAAGTTTCGTCGTCATTGAATTGATGGTGACATGACCTAGTGGCATAATTTTATTACTATAATTAGCATATCATGGCTTTTTTTACTTCTTAATTGTAGTTGGATGCTTTTGTGTCGGAAGATTTTTATTGAAGTTGTTAGATTATTAAAGTTTTTTTTTTTTTTTTTTTTTTTTGGGGGAGGGGGGGTGGGTCTTACAGTTTCGTCTTATACTTAAAATGTATATTTCTAATGAAAGATGGAAAAAAAAAAAAAAAAAAAAAAAAAAAAAGTTAGTAGATCAGGCATGCACAATTCTGCGTAAATGCGGATTTCCAAGATTTACGAAATTGTGATGGGCGCTATCTCAAGGTTAACATAAATATGACGACCACTTTCAATGAAGCTTGTGGTAACCGCTACTGCCTAGGTTTGTGCTACCGTGGTTATTGCATTCGTCGTGACTTCTATTAAAGTGATAGCTACTATTGCCATAATTTGTGTTGGTGATATCATCGCTTTTGGTTACGATTTTTATGAGGTATGCTAAATATGATTTTATGAGGTTTAAATCCAGTGTAATTCCAGACTGTCTCTAAAAGTTATTGTGTTAAAGGTTATTGTGTCGAAAAGTTATTGTGTTAAACTTCGAAGTGCTATCAAATTTGCATAGCAAATATGTTTTTTATAGGCTTTAAAACATAAATAAAATTTGAAAATAAAAATTGTATTATAAGCATGATACTTTTGCTGGAGTTAGGTACAATGTCGAATTATTGCCTATAGGTTTCTATCCGATTTTGATCCATGTGTGAAATATAGTAATATGAGCAGCATATGCATTTGGAAGGGGATGGGAGGGGATAGAAAAGGAATAGTAGGTAGAGAGATCAGTCCCATTGAAATTTCTCCCCGACCTGGTGCAAAGACTACACCACGTGACTGCCGTCAAAGAGCAGCTATATTTGGCGGGATATCTTTGTTCGCTGTTATTTGGCGATTTCGTATCCTTAATTTTCGCAATTTATAACTTCTTTAAAAGTTTCGTTATTATGCTTTTTAAAATGCACTATTTTGTCTTAACAAGCAGAAAAATGTCAAGTAAAGTTATTAGAATTATCATTTGAATAGGGAATATTTTTAATAAATTTATTTTGACCCTTATTAGCCCAGGAAATAAAGGTTTTTTTTACTGAAATAATTCAAAACTAGCTAAATTTTGGAGGATAGCTTCTAAATGTCATTAGAAATAAAATATCAAAAGTCGTCATCAGTCAGACGTACGCTTCATTCAAAATGGCGGATCAAAGATAGCCGCCATAAGGTAAGCCCGTAGTTGCACTTGCCCCTCATAACTTCTAAACTAATGAAGATATTTGAATAAAACAAATGCCAAATTACTTCTTAAGATTTATCCTTTAAATGTATGGCAATGATTGAGACATAAATCTGAAGAAAATGTGTAACTAAACTTCAAAAAATAAATTTGATTTTTTTTTAAATAGCCATTAACTTAGTGTTTTTTGGTTATTTTGTATGTATTTGAAAACCTTTAAAATGTTCCTGTTCTTTAAATATTCATCAAAATAATTTTTATTTTTAAATGTTGGCGGGTAATGTTTTTATGACTTCAATAAACTTGGGATAGTACTTTAAATGACACTACATTTAATTAGTAAGTAGTTATTTTTATACATGCTTTAATTTAACAAATTAAACATAAAACACTTATAAAAAGAAATTTTCATTGCATTTCACAGAAAATATTCATTCAAAGAAATTTTTATTGCATTTTACAGAAAATATTTATTTAAATTGTATAATTTATTTATATGTTCTATTTGTTAATAAATATGACAAGCCATATGAACCCATTTACTTGACTTAATTATCCATAAACATTTAAAATAATATTTCTTAATAATAGAAATATTTATATCAAATTCATATACTGTAAATTAACACACGTATGTAAAAAATTGCGTATACTTGTAATAAGTATTCGTACATTTCCAGAAAAATAGAAAATAACTGTATTATTACAGATAATTTTAATTTCTGTATTAATAAAAATAATTTTGTTGCATAAAAAGAAATTTTTATTGCATTTCACAGAAAATATTCATTTAAATTGTATAATTTATTTATATGTTCTATTTGTTAATAAACATGACAAGCCATATGACCCCATTTACTTGACATAAACATTATAAACATTTAAAATAATATTTCTTAATAGAAATATTTATATCAAATTCATATACTGTAAATAAACACCTTCTCTGCGAATATTCCTTTCCCATAATTTTCTTCGGTTCTCATCTTTTGGAAAGATAAAATAAAAGGTCAATAAATAATAAACTTTCATCCAAATAATAATAAACATAAAAAAAAACACATTATAATTTTAACTTTCTTTAAACTTCATTCGATATATTTATTTAATAATTTGTTACATATTTAATTAAAGTAAATTTAATAAACTTAAGATAATCTAAAAATGTTTTTCATTAAGGTGTCAAAGTATTTTAAAATATTTATATTAACTAGGGGGCTTCGCCCCCTGCTCGTTAACGCTCGCCAACCCCCAAACGCCTCGCTGCGCTCGGATTGAGCGGCTTTGCCGCTCGAATTTGTGGTTAAAACATCTTGCTGCGCTCGAATAGGTTTGCCAGCCATAAAAAATGTAACCAAATTTTTATAAATTTAATGTAAGGCCTAATAGAGAAAACACCCAAATTGCAAGTTTCATAATAGAAAGTTAAATATACTATCCGCCAACATTCTGACTTAAGACTTCATTAGGTCCAACGAGAGGCATTTTCTGGATAGAAATACTTCAAAATAATAATTACTCTAATACAAAAATGCTTCAGAAAAACAGAAAAAATCAACTTTGAAACGAAGAGTTTAAAAAGAGATTTAAAATTAGCAACGGGTTTGTTGTTTACATACGTAAGGATAGCTTTAAAATTAGCAACGGGTTTGTTGTTTACATACGTAAGGATGTTGCCATTCATATATTCAAAATCATTGAGGCTTTGTAGTAGCTTAATGATGAAAAATATTAAAATTTAACTAATTAATAAAGTGTTAATAAATTATTTTGGCACGTTTTGGCAAATTTACAGCTTATTTCCTTTAAAATGACACCTTGATCATTGAAATTGGTTGAGCAGTTTAGGCGGACGGACTAACCCCAAAAAACGTATTGCCTATTAAATATATAGATGTTTTGTAATCAGCGTCGAAAGTTGAGAAATATTAGTATATTGGTTCGTTGTCTAGGATTTACTGGAAAAATATTTGGGAAGCTAACAAATAAATTTAACAATTTGTTTTATTTTGCAATTCAAAATATTCCTTACGCGCGCGACTTAGAGCAGACATGCTCGTTTCGCTGACCTGCTTTACCATTTGGCGAAAACTGAATATCGCCAAGAGATTACGGCGTATGGCCCAATTAAAACTTAAGTAAAAGAATTATTTCTGACATATTTTTTTCAAACGATTACGAAATACGTAGATATGATGAATAATAAAAATGTTTGAACGGAGATTTCATAAAAATCAACTCCTTTTTCTTGTGATAACACAGTTTTACCGTAAGTCTTTACATAACACGACATAAAAAGCTTCAAATATAAACTGAAATAATAATCAGCGAACTTACCTATGAAAAGAAATTGGTCCTCCTTTAACTTGTCTTTCGGAGCAGCCAAAGGCACAACATGCAGACACCATTTTGCAGCTTAAAACACTAGTCGAATATCTGCACGTTCTTCGTAGAACGAAAGGCAGCCATTGAAATAACATTACAAGAAGGGGGAAGGGGTGACTCAGAAGACTGACGGTAGTCACGTGATTACAACCAGAGAACAGGGAGAATAGGGTTTCCCTCTCTCTACCCACTATTTCTGCTCTAAGATGGGAACTCATTTTCAAATCTTCCCCAGTAACATTCAAATACTGTATTACTCTATTCATATCTTCCCTTTCGTAGTATACTCTGCAAAGTCATTATTTCTTTGATAACCACTTGTCGTTCGACCCATACTAATCCATTTAAAAAAAGAAGAAAAAAAAAGTGTATTTTTTCAAAACTGAAAACTTACCAAGTGACGTAGCCAAAACTATACGTTATTCCACTTGGAACTGTTTTATTACATGACTTGTTGGTCGCTTGTGCCCAACATGGCAAAGTATTTTTAAAAAATTGCGAGCTATGTTCATGCCATATTCTCTTCATTAAAACTCTAAACAGTAGAATCATTGTCTTTTAGTTTTCCAATTAAACTTCTAAAAATTCACATTAGAAAAAAGAAGTGCTAAGTGGATCCAGCTTATGGAATGTTTAAAACATATTAATAATACGACTTGCATTTGAATAGTTCAGTTTATCTTGGGAGTTACTAAATCTCCGAACCTCTTCCCGAGTATGTAACTGCTGAAATTGAAAAAGTGCATGTGTGCGAGTGAGTGGAGTAGAAATTTTACGAGATAAGGTTTGATTTCGTGCTATTGTTCCGTTGTTATAATTTAAGAAACCGTAATTCCTTACAACAAACTTAATTTTTTACCTATTACCTTATGTTAAGAAGCTTAATCACTTATGTGTTCGTTGATTAATCACTTACGTATTCGTAGATCTATGGTTTAAGGAAAATTCACTCGACACACATTGGGGTCAAACGATTCGACATATAGCTGCATAGCTTCGTTAAACGATTTCGAAAATTCGGGTAATCTCAAAGGGTTAATGGTTTGGGCATCTATTTAACGATGAGCTTAAATGATCCAATTATTCTTCGAGTGTTAATTACATAAAATTCTTAAGGTAATTTTAAACTTTTTGTTTACGCAAAGTAAACGCTTCTAAACTTCAAGCTTCAATCCTCTCGATTAGACTTGATACGTAACATAACTTTTTAATAAAATTAAGTACTTAACCCCCTCCTTTTTTTTAAAAGAAATATCCGTTCAAGAAACTGTTACCTTAGATAACACGAGGATGTTTGCTGAAATCAATTAAATGTCATGAGCGTAGAGTTAACAAAGATATTTTTAATAGAAGCGATTGCAGTTTATTCTCCCTGCCTTTACATTAAGATGAATTCGCGTTGTTTACCACTAAAAGACCGATAATTGCATACTTGGTGGCATGTTTAAGCTTCAAATGCTAACACATGACGTGTTGTTTGGCATTCGGACCTTAAACTGCTTTTACCGTAATAATTGCTAATCAACCAGTAACTATGATTTCATTGTAGGGGCTCTGTTAAGGCGTGGACTTTCTTCAAAATTTTTTTTCGTGCTTTGTTCTAATTGTTTAAATTGTTCTTATTTGAAAATTTATGGCATAGTCAGAGTTTGCCAAAATGCGTGAAATCTGTGTCAACACGCATTAAAAATCAATTTCACCCCTTAGAATTAGCCTCATGAGTAGTTAGAAAATGACAGTCCGGGGCCATAAAGGCGGAACGAGGAGCAGCCTTGATGGAATAAGACCCCAGTTGTGGCCATTTCGCGTTAAAATGCTTGCTTGCGATTGGTCGGATTTAAACACGTGACTAAATGGACGCTTGTGATTGGCTAAACAGTTTAGTAAGATAGTTTTCTACTAAGTTTAGGGTAATGGCGCCATCTAGGAGTGAATTTAAGAGATATTTGCATTAAATTTCTAAGATCAGAGATATATGCAAATAAAAAAAAATCTTAACACAACTTTTAAGTTTAATAAAAGTGAAGGCCATTTGCTAAGGGTCTAAAGAACCCTAACCCCGAGCTACACGTGACATTTCAATATGTTACCAAACAATTGTTAAAATATCGACTATCGGACGTTGCCTTCATGGGAACTCATCTACCCACCCCCCTTCCCTAACCAATTTTGAATAAGCTAATTTGAAAGACTTTAGAAAATGTTAATTATTTTCAAGCTAAATTTAAAAAGTGAGGACCCACCTCCGGCCCGATACCTCTTTTAGGAATAATTGGTACCGCCTCACTCCTCCCTATAAAAATAAAAAAACTTATTCCAAAGAACGTATATTTCTTTGAAATATGAGGTCACTAACCAACCATCCAATACTGAATTTCATGAAAATTTTAGTCTGTCTAAACATTTTTTCATGAAAATTTTAGTTTTGAAAATAATTATTTAAACACTAATGTAAAAAAAAAAAAATAATAATAATTTTTAATAGAAATTTTTACTGATATCTACTTGTATGTAGCTTTTTCCAAAAAAACTTAATGAATTTCACGAAAATTTTAACGTACCCTTAACAGTTTTCATGAAAATTGTAATTTTGATACAAACAAATTTAACTTTAGTGTTACAGTTTACTCTTCATACAAATGTGCAGAAATATCTTAATTTTTTTAACTAGCATATCTTTCTTTATGATGTTATTACCAATGACTCCCAACGGCTCCCAATTGGCTCTCAATGGCTCCCAATACCTGTTAAATGCTTCCTAACTGCTCCCAATACCTGTTAAATGTTCTCAATACCTGTTAAATGTTCTCAATACCCGCTAAATGCTTCCTAACTGCTCCCAATACATGTTAAATGCTCTCAATACCTATTAAATGCTCCCAATATCTGCTAAATGCTCCCTAAATGCTCCCAATATCTGCTAAATGCTCCCTAAATGCTCCCAATACCTGTTAAATGCTCCCTAACTGCTCCCAATACCTGTTAAATGCTCCCTAACTGCTCCCAATTCCCACTAAATGCTCCCTAACTGCTCCCAATACCTGTTAAATGCTCCCTAACTGCTCCCAATACCCGCTAAATGCTCCCTAACTGCTCGAAATACTCGCTAAATGCTCCCTAACTGCTCCCAATACCTGTTAAATGCTTCCTAATTGCTCCCAATACATGTTAAATGCTCCCTAACTGCTCCCAATACCTGTTAAATGCTTCCTAATTGCTCCCAATACATGTTAAATGCTCTCAATACCTGTTAGAAATCAATCTGTCTATGTTAGTTATATTAATCAAGATAGTTTTTATTGTACAATGGTACTTACTTAAGTTGACGAATGGCAACACAGAACTAGCTGCTAATGCTGAATAGAGATGTGATAACTGATTTTGGATACTCTAATGCCTAAATAAGAGAGAAAAAGTAACATACTTGAACATCTTACAACTAAGAATTCAAAAGTGAACGTGAAAATTTACTTTACGAATAAA
Source organism: Linyphia triangularis (assembly GCA_963978545.1). Taxonomy (NCBI): domain Eukaryota; kingdom Metazoa; phylum Arthropoda; class Arachnida; order Araneae; family Linyphiidae; genus Linyphia; species Linyphia triangularis. The sequence goes on from OZ021729.1 coordinate 56,546,686, forward strand.
AATCATGTCTTTAAAATGTGTACGAATATCACTAAAGAAGAGAAAAAAGTAACATAATTAAACTCTTTACGACAAATAACTCATTAACGTAAAAAATTTACTTTACACATAAAAATCACTTTAAAATGTGTAAAAATATCGCTAAATAAGAGAAAAAAAGTAACTTACTTAAAATTTCTAAAATAAATATTTAACCTTTACGCGAAAATTCCCATCATATATAAACATCACGACTTTAAAATATGACATACAAGAGAAAAGTAACGTGCTTAAACTTTCTACGACAAATAACTTTAACATTAACGTAAAATTTTACTTTACACATAAAAATCCCGACTTTAAAATATGTAGAAATATCGCTAAATAAAAGAAAAAAGAAACATACTTAAACTTTCTATGACAAATAACTTTAACATTAACACAAAAATTTACTCTACACATAAAAATCACGACTTTAAATTTGAAATGTAGGAGGAAAGTATAACATACCTATAATTTCTACGACAAAGAATTCGAACATTGCCGTTCATGTCTTTAAAATGTATAATGACAACTCTTAACTTTTAGAAAAAAGAAACACTAAATATTTACAAGGCAAAGAATTAAAAATTGAACGTTAAAATTAACTTTACTTGTACTATCATAATCTTATATCAACGATAAATAAAATAAAAAAGAAACTCTAAAAATTTATAAGGCAAAGAATTTAAATAATATGCGAAAATTTACCTCACATATAAAAATTATGTCTTTCAAATGTGTAAGAATAACGCTAAATTAGAGAAAAAGAAATATTAAAAATTTATAAGGTAAGAAATTGAAACAATACGCGAAAATTTATTTCACACATAACATTTTTATCTTTAAAATGTGTAAGAATAATGCTAAATTAGAGAAGAAAAAAAATAACATACTTAAACTTTCTTCGATAACAATTTAAACAATACGCGAAAATTTCATACACAATTATTTTCTTAGGTTAATGTTAAATAATGGGAAATTTAACAGAATAAAAATTTCAAAGATAAAGAATTTTAACCTTTACACGAAAATTTACTTCACATATAAATATCATGTCTTTAAACTTTAACGTGACAATTTACTTCTCATATACAATTAAACTCTTAGGTTAATGTTAAATAAAAGAAAAAGTAACATACTCAAAGATTTCTAAGATAAGCATAACGTAAAAATTTCATATCATGTGTTTAAAATGTAACATATAAGAGAAAAAAAAATAACATACTTGAACTTTCTATAGCAAAGAATTTAAGCGTTAGCGTAAAATTTACTTTACATATAAAATTCACGTCTTTAAACGGGATGATAAGCATGTGACGGTAGTTAGCCAATCAGGTTAGCGGTAGGTTATACGCCACTTGCCGGCATTTTTAGACCGGAGGATGAGTCACGCTAAAACTTGTTCAAACAGGTTGGGAGACTTGTACAGCAAGAACAGCAGCATCGACGCGCAAGCAGCGGGTGATGCTGCGGTGTGTCAGCAGGTCTTTGAGATTATCGTTTTCCTACTTTGCCTTTTTCATAATGAAATGTTTGTGAAAACTTGGAATGAATGAAGTGGATTTCAAAGACACATTAGTAAGTGAAGGTAGAATTCGCATGGACGTTCTTCCAAAAAAGTATGATTCACTTGGAGAATTTAAGATCATTTCTACTTGAAAACTTTTCTATTGTCTAAAACATTGAATATTGTTCAAACTCAGTGAGATTATATGCTACAATACGGGTAAAACTTAACAAAATTGTTACATAGAAGAAAAATAGTAAGAGATTTAAAATAAATACTAGTTATAGATACTCCAAAGAAAAAATTTCACCTCTACTTTTCAATCGGAAAATCAATGCAAGTTGGAAATTTATGTTACTTCAAGAAAGACTTAGACAATTTACTTTGTAATAATATACGTTAAGGTGTCGTATTAATTCGTGCAATACATGCTGACTAAGGTTTATTTTACTTATCTAAGAAAGGTGAATTGGGGGAAAATATTAAATAAATTGTAGATATTAAATACATTGTAGATATGTATTCAAGTTTTGAAAATCACCTGCAAGACTTTTAAAACATCTTAAGATAAATTGAAAGAAACTTGAGAATTATATGTAAACTATACAACTTTTTATACTCTGAAAGGAAATCACAAGTAATTTAGTTAACTTTTTTCATGGTAACACTCATATTCAAAGACATGTTTTTAAAATTTAACCTTCTTTACATGATAATAGTTATTAATTTTTTCAATCTCAGATGCGATATACTATTATTTCTAACATATATGTTACGAATTGTGTAAAGTTTTTAAAAGAGTATATGCAAATCACCAATCAGAAACATAAAAATCTAACTTCAATCAAACAAACTAAAATAATAAGATATTTTCCTTAAGTGGAAATAGTTTACTACTCATGTGATGGAATATACTTAGAAAATTTAAATACTGAAAAAAGTTTGCTTGGCAAACTTAAAGAATATTTTTATTTTTATTTTCTTGTGAAAAACTAACATAAATTTGAAAAAATGTAGAGTTTATTACTACGTAAAATTGAACATCATCTGAACAAACTAAATTATACATGAATTTTTTTTTTTATTATTTGAGAGGTGCTGACAATATATCATTAATATAGAGATTTTTAACTTCCACCCATAATTTCTAAATAACTTATACATAAATTTCAGAAAACTGAAACGGAATGTGTTTTACAAGACGCTTATTTTGTAAGATGAATATTCAATATTAATATAACTGAGCAAAGTTCATTCCGGAAAAAACTTGTAAAAGATACTTATATTTTGAAAATAGTTTGAAATATCCTTTTAAATTTATGAATGCTCGCTTTCGAAAGACACAAATAAAACTGATATTACACATGATAATTAACACATGCATAACATTAGTCAAACAAAGTGGAATTTTTATTGCTTGTGACCGATAACTTTTCAGTGAAGTAGAACTTACTTAGGAAATTTGTGCAAACTTTTTCAACTTTTAAACCAAGTATCATGTAAAATTATAAATTACGATAGGAAATAGCACACTTCAGAATCGGAACAAGTCTTCTAGTTAAGCTAAATTTATTTCTCAAGGAATTGAAAGCATACCAGAAAAGTCCTTATCATTTCGCATCTTTTCTCAGGTTGCAAGAAGACATACTTAGTAAAAGATCGTCGTTGCACTTAACAAAAATCAGTAAAAATAAATGTATTTTCTATGGCAAAGATAAAACTTCACAACTTAATTACTGAAATTTAGCTAAGTTGCATATGGTTTATTCACAAAACTCGCATATGCTTCGAATGTTGAAATATATTTGTCAGTTGAAATCAAACTCATCGAAAATAAATGCTACCTACATTTTCAAGTCGGAAATTACCATTAAATAAACTTTACATGTAAAACATTGTCATATTAAAAAGAAAAATCTACAAAAATGTAAATGATAATTTTACTGTTGGTACATAAATGATGAATAATTTATGATTTTATTCTAGGCAAACGTTTTATTGTCTAACAGAGAACTTAAACTTTAGCAGAAAAACGAAAAAATACAATTTTTATATCCTATCATGCTTGTCGAAAATTGAATTTATTAGCTGTTGTAATAGATTTTTATTGTCCAAATTTCTATAGCTTTTCTTCCCAGTGCAATAAAATTAAGTTCATGTGTAATGATTAGGTTTTTTTTTTTTTTATGAATCTTATAAATTTAATGAAATTATTATGACCTAAGAGATTGAGTGAACTGAATAAATCAATGATGTAAATTTAAACAGTGACTTGAACTGATACATACTATAACTGTAAAGAAGTATGACAAAGTGATAGATGAAGTAAAAATAGAAGTTGAGTGAAATGTGTTGAAAAAAGTTGAAGACGACAAGAAATTCGTAATTGAGAATTATCATTGACTTATATTAACTTCGTTTTTCTTGCTTATGACAAGAAAATACACTCTTTCTTATTAAGAACCAACTTGATATCTTATCATAGAATGACAATGATGAAATATCTATACATTAAAAAAAAAATTAAAAAATACCAAACTTAGACATAGCAAATTTCTTGAAATTCATGTATAATGTGAGAAGTTTTACTGGAAATATAGAAGATACAACATTGAAAGATGTGAATGTTTCGAAGTACTTTATCAGAAATAAAAAAAAAATGCGCTGAGGTTCGCTATAAAAAATTTTAGGAGAAAGTTTAAACAAAATTTAAAATCAAACATGCTTTTAAATGGGAACACATATATTAAAACTATAGCACATTAAACAATTTATATTACGTCATCTCAGTTGTATCAAACTGAATAACATGAAAAACAACCACAAACTGAATAAACATGAAAATTATCAATATATGTGTTCCCATTTAAAAGCATGTTTGATTTTAAATTTTGTTTAAACTTTCTCCTAAAATTTTTTATAGCGAACCTCAGCGCATTTTTTTTTTATTTCTGATAAAGTACTTCGAAACATTCACATCTTTCAATGTTGTATCTTCTATATTTCCAGTAAAACTTCTCACATTATACATGAATTTCAAGAAATTTGCTATGTCTAAGTTTGGTATTTTTTAATTTTTTTTTAATGTATAGATATTTCATCATTGTCATTCTATGATAAGATATCAAGTTGGTTCTTAATAAGAAAGAGTGTATTTTCTTGTCATAAGCAAGAAAAACGAAGTTAATATAAGTCAATGATAATTCTCAATTACGAATTTCTTGTCGTCTTCAACTTTTTTCAACACATTTCACTCAACTTCTATTTTTACTTCATCTATCACTTTGTCATACTTCTTTACAGTTATAGTATGTATCAGTTCAAGTCACTGTTTAAATTTACATCATTGATTTATTCAGTTCACTCAATCTCTTAGGTCATAATAATTTCATTAAATTTATAAGATTCATAAAAAAAAAAAAACCTAATCATTACACATGAACTTAATTTTATTGCACTGGGAAGAAAAGCTATAGAAATTTGGACAATAAAAATCTATTACAACAGCTAATAAATTCAATTTTCGACAAGCATGATAGGATATAAAAATTGTATTTTTTCGTTTTTCTGCTAAAGTTTAAGTTCTCTGTTAGACAATAAAACGTTTGCCTAGAATAAAATCATAAATTATTCATCATTTATGTACCAACAGTAAAATTATCATTTACATTTTTGTAGATTTTTCTTTTTAATATGACAATGTTTTACATGTAAAGTTTATTTAATGGTAATTTCCGACTTGAAAATGTAGGTAGCATTTATTTTCGATGAGTTTGATTTCAACTGACAAATATATTTCAACATTCGAAGCATATGCGAGTTTTGTGAATAAACCATATGCAACTTAGCTAAATTTCAGTAATTAAGTTGTGAAGTTTTATCTTTGCCATAGAAAATACATTTATTTTTACTGATTTTTGTTAAGTGCAACGACGATCTTTTACTAAGTATGTCTTCTTGCAACCTGAGAAAAGATGCGAAATGATAAGGACTTTTCTGGTATGCTTTCAATTCCTTGAGAAATAAATTTAGCTTAACTAGAAGACTTGTTCCGATTCTGAAGTGTGCTATTTCCTATCGTAATTTATAATTTTACATGATACTTGGTTTAAAAGTTGAAAAAGTTTGCACAAATTTCCTAAGTAAGTTCTACTTCACTGAAAAGTTATCGGTCACAAGCAATAAAAATTCCACTTTGTTTGACTAATGTTATGCATGTGTTAATTATCATGTGTAATATCAGTTTTATTTGTGTCTTTCGAAAGCGAGCATTCATAAATTTAAAAGGATATTTCAAACTATTTTCAAAATATAAGTATCTTTTACAAGTTTTTTCCGGAATGAACTTTGCTCAGTTATATTAATATTGAATATTCATCTTACAAAATAAGCGTCTTGTAAAACACATTCCGTTTCAGTTTTCTGAAATTTATGTATAAGTTATTTAGAAATTATGGGTGGAAGTTAAAAATCTCTATATTAATGATATATTGTCAGCACCTCTCAAATAATAAAAAAAAATAATTCATGTATAATTTAGTTTGTTCAGATGATGTTCAATTTTACGTAGTAATAAACTCTACATTTTTTCAAATTTATGCTAGTTTTTCACAAGAAAATAAAAATAAAAATATTCTTTAAGTTTGCCTAGCAAACTTTTTTCAGTATTTAAATTTTCTAAGTATATTCCATCACATGAGTAGTTAACTATTTCCACTTAAGGAAAATATCTTATTATTTTAGTTTGTTTGATTGAAGTTAGATTTTTATGTTTCTGATTGGTGATTTGCATATACTCTTTTAAAAACTTTACACAATTCGTAACATATATGTTAGAAATAATAGTATATCGCATCTGAGATTGAAAAAATTAATAACTATTATCATGTAAAGAAGGTTAAATTTTAAAAACATGTCTTTGAATATGAGTGTTACCATGAAAAAAGTTAACTAAATTACTTGTGATTTCCTTTCAGAGTATAAAAAGTTGTATAGTTTACATATAATTCTCAAGTTTCTTTCAATTTATCTTAAGATGTTTTAAAAGTCTTGCAGGTGATTTTCAAAACTTGAATGCATATCTACAATGTATTTAATATCTACAATTTATTTAATATTTTCCCCCAATTCACCTTTCTTAGATAAGTAAAATAAACCTTAGTCAGCATGTATTGCACGAATTAATACGACACCTTAACGTATATTATTACAAAGTAAATTGTCTAAGTCTTTCTTGAAGTAACATAAATTTCCAACTTGCATTGATTTTCCGATTGAAAAGTAGAGGTGAAATTTTTTCTTTGGAGTATCTATAACTAGTATTTATTTTAAATCTCTTACTATTTTTCTTCTATGTAACAATTTTGTTAAGTTTTACCCGTATTGTAGCATATAATCTCACTGAGTTTGAACAATATTCAATGTTTTAGACAATAGAAAAGTTTTCAAGTAGAAATGATCTTAAATTCTCCAAGTGAATCATACTTTTTTGGAAGAACGTCCATGCGAATTCTACCTTCACATTTATAATGTGTCTTTGAAATCCACTTTATTCATTCCAAGTTTTCACAAACATTTCATTATGAAAAAGGCAAAGTAGGAAAACGATAATATCAAAGACCTGCTGACACACCGCAGCATCACCCGCTGCTTGCGCGTCGATGCTGCTGTTCTTGCTGTACAAGTCTCCCAACCTGTTTGAACAAGTTTTAGCGTGACTCATCCTCCGGTCTAAAAATGCCGACAAGTGGCGTATAACCTACCGCTAACCTGATTGGCTAACTACCGTCACATGCTTATCATCCCGTTTAAAGACGTGAATTTTATATGTAAAGTAAATTTTTACGCTAACGCTTAAATTCTTTGCTATAGAAAGTTCAAGTATGTTATTTTTTTTTTCTCTTATATGTTACATTTTAAACACATGATATGAAATTTTTACGTTATGCTTATCTTAGAAATTTTTGAGTATGTTACTTTTTCTTTTATTTAACATTAACCTAAGAGTTTGATTGTATATGAGAAGTAAATCGTCACGTTAAAGTTTAAAGACATGATATTTATATGTGAAGTAAATTTTCGTGTAAAGGTTAAAATTCTTTATCTTTGAAATTTTTATTCTGTTAAATTTCCCATTATTTAACATTAACCTAAGAAAATAATTGTGTATGAAATTTTCGCGTATTGTTTAAATTGTTATCGAAGAAAGTTTAAGTATGTTATTTTTTTTCTTCTCTAATTTAGCATTATTCTTACACATTTTAAAGATAAAAATGTTATGTGTGAAATAAATTTTCGCGTATTGTTTCAATTTCTTACCTTATAAATTTTTAATATTTCTTTTTCTCTAATTTAGCGTTATTCTTACACATTTGAAAGACATAATTTTTATATGTGAGGTAAATTTTCGCATATTATTTATATTCTTTGCCTTATAAATTTTTAGAGTTTCTTTTTTATCTTATTTATCGTTGATATAAGAGTATGATAGTACAAGTAAAGTTAATTTTAACGTTCAATTTTAAATTCTTAGCCTTGTAAATATTTAGTGTTTCTTTTTTATCTTATTTATCGTTGATATAAGAGTATGATAGTACAAGTAAAGTTAATTTTAACGTTCAATTTTAAATTCTTAGCCTTGTAAATATTTAGTGTTTCTTTTTTCTAAAAGTTAAGAGTTGTCATTATACATTTTAAAGACATGAACGGCAATGTTCGAATTCTTTGTCGTAGAAATTATAGGTATGTTATACTTTCCTCCTACATTTCAAATTTAAAGTCGTGATTTTTATGTGTAGAGTAAATTTTTGTGTTAATGTTAAAGTTATTTGTCATAAAAAGTTTAAGTATGTTTCTTTTTTCTTTTATTTAGCGATATTTCTACATATTTTAAAGTCGGGATTTTTATGTGTAAAGTAAAATTTTACGTTAATGTTAAAGTTATTTGTCGTAGAAAGTTTAAGCACGTTACTTTTCTCTTGTATGTCATATTTTAAAGTCGTGATGTTTATATATGATGGGAATTTTCGCGTAAAGGTTAAATATTTATTTTAGAAATTTTAAGTAAGTTACTTTTTTTCTCTTATTTAGCGATATTTTTACACATTTTAAAGTGATTTTTATGTGTAAAGTAAATTTTTTACGTTAATGAGTTATTTGTCGTAAAGAGTTTAAGTATGTTACTTTTTTCTCTTCTTTAGTGATATTCGTACACATTTTAAAGACATGATTTTTATTCGTAAAGTAAATTTTCACGTTCACTTTTGAATTCTTAGTTGTAAGATGTTCAAGTATGTTACTTTTTCTCTCTTATTTAGGCATTAGAGTATCCAAAATCAGTTATCACATCTCTATTCAGCATTAGCAGCTAGTTCTGTGTTGCCATTCGTCAACTTAAGTAAGTACCATTGTACAATAAAAACTATCTTGATTAATATAACTAACATAGACAGATTGATTTCTAACATGTATTGGGAGCAATTAGGAAGCATTTAACAGGTATTGGGAGCAGTTAGGGAGCATTTAACATGTATTGGGAGCAATTAGGAAGCATTTAACAGGTATTGGGAGCAGTTAGGGAGCATTTAGCGGGTATTGGGAGCAGTTAGGGAGCATTTAGCGGGTATTGGGAGCAGTTAGGGAGCATTTAGTGGGAATTGTGAGCAGTTAATGAGCATTTAACAGGTATTGGGAGCAGTTAGGGAGCATTTAACAGGTATTGGGAGCATTTAGGGAGCATTTAGCAGATATTGGGAGCATTTAGCAGATATTGGGAGCATTTAATAGGTATTGAGAGCATTTAACATGTATTGGGAGCAGTTAGGAAGCATTTAGCGGGTATTGAGAACATTTAACAGGTATTGAGAACATTTAACAGGTATTGAGAACATTTAACAGGTATTGAGAACATTTAACAGGTATTGGGAGCAGTTAGGAAGCATTTAACAGGTATTGGGAGCAGTTAGGAAGCATTTAACAGGTATTGGGAGCCATTGAGAGCCAATTGGGAGCCGTTGGGAGTCATTGGTAATAACATCATAAAGAAAGATATGCTAGTTAAAAAAATTAAGATATTTCTGCACATTTGTATGAAGAGTAAACTGTAACACTAAAGTTAAATTTGTTTGTATCAAAATTACAATTTTCATGAAAACTGTTAAGGGTACGTTAAAATTTTCGTGAAATTCATTAAGTTTTTTTGGAAAAAGCTACATACAAGTAGATATCAGTAAAAATTTCTATTAAAAATTATTATTATTTTTTTTTTTTTTACATTAGTGTTTAAATAATTATTTTCAAAACTAAAATTTTCATGAAAAAATGTTTAGACAGACTAAAATTTTCATGAAATTCAGTATTGGATGGTTGGTTAGTGACCTCATATTTCAAAGAAATATACGTTCTTTGGAATAAGTTTTTTTATTTTTATAGGGAGGAGTGAGGCGGTACCAATTATTCCTAAAAGAGGTATCGGGCAGGAGGTGGGTCCTCACTTTTAAAATTTAGCTTGAAAATAATTAACATTTTCTAAAGTCTTTCAAATTAGCTTATTCAAAATTGGTTAGGGAAGGGGGGTGGGTAGATGAGTTCCCATGAAGGCAACGTCCGATAGTCGATATTTTAACAATTGATTGGTAAAATATTGAAATGTCACGTGTAGCTCGGGGTTAGGGTTCTTTAGACCCTTAGCAAATGGCCTTCACTTTTATTAAACTTAAAAGTTGTGTTAAGATTTTTTTTTATTTGCATATATCTCTGATCTTAGAAATTTAATGCAAATATCTCTTAAATTCACTCCTAGATGGCGCCATTACCCTAAACTTAGTAGAAAACTATCTTACTAAACTGTGTAGCCAATCACAAGCGTCCATTTAGTCACGTGTTTAAATCCGACCAATCGCAAGCAAGCATTTTAACGCGAAATGGCCACAACTGGGGTCTTATTCCATCAAGGCTGCTCCTCGCTCCGCCTTTATGGCCCCGGACTGTCATTTTCTAACTACTCTCATGCGTGAATTCACGCATCGGCACATCAAGGTTAAATTTTTAAAAATAATCATCCATTTTATAAAATCAGAGATCATCCTAGCCGTTTTTCGAAAGGCGTTGCTACTTCCCTGCTCTTTTTCCTTGAAAATAGCTTCCTTTTCTGAAAATATGCAAACATTTTCTTTTATTTTCCAACGGAATGCAATGTACAGATCACCCCTCCGAAATCGCATCTGATTGAAATCATTGACAGGCTCTGATACCACGTGTGGTATTAGTAGGTGGATTGTAGGGAGACGTCCCACAATTTCCAAACGTACACTCCTTAATTAAGTGGATTTCGCCGCCTTTCTACCATGCCTTCTTGCACAGAACAGAGAAAAAAAGTAACCTCATACGTGAATTCATGGGAAAACTTAGATTAATACTATGTTTTCCATACGTTTAATCGGGATTCTTTTTTCTTTTCTTTTTGGCGCTGGTAGGACTGGTTCAGAAGTTCAGATCATTTCGCTTATGTCTATTTCCGTCGTTTTTTTCCAGATTTTGGGAATATCGTAAATTGTCAAGTTTTACTTCCCCGTCATTTGCTCGATCGTTTTCGTGATGTCGCCGGCATTTGTCCGATAGTTTCACAGGACACCAACATGGTGTCACCGAAAGGCATAGTGTTAAGAGTTAGTTTAAGGTTTATAACCATCAAGTGTTTTTAGTAAGCATTTTAAAAGCATATTTCCACTCTCATACGCGAAATCGCGATCCTGCAACATTGTGTTATTGCTGTTGTTGTTAGTTTTGTCACTTAATATGCTTTAGTTTAAAAAAAAATAAAAAATACCCTTTGGATTTTAAAAATACCCCTTAAAATTTAAAGAGGTGGTGAAAATACCCTTTGGAAATATTTCACTGGCAAACACTAGCTATAGCGCAAGCTGACATTTAGCCGAGGGAATCTTATAATTATATTTTTATCTTATAAATTTTATTGTTCGATAAAATTACGATTTGCAATGGGTTGCATTATAGTTACTGTGCCGTTCTTCAAACTCGCGGTTTTTATTCAATTGGAGATCGATTGGATTTTTGTCTCGATAACGACTATGGCGATTATAATAATGACATTGACTTCATATTGAACCTAAATGCAATTTTTAGAAAGCAGTGAACGTCACTAATCACTAAGCATACGAGGATACAAGTAGACACCACGTGTTTCTTGCCGCATTATCGTAAGGTGGCCATTCAGGTCTTAAGACTTGTAACGTGAATTACGAGCTATGCTGCACATCAAGAGCTCCACGTGTTTTAGACTGAGATGCGGCTGAAAGTTTTAGTAACTATTCGAGCATTATTCTGCGCTTTTTTTTTTATAGTATATAGAAAAAATACTAATATTTTAAGAATGCACTGGTCTGTTGAGTGCAAAATGTCCGCTACTGTTCGAAAATCGACTTTGAAAGACTTGAACTAAAATTGAAAGCCAGATATACAGGGTGAGTTTAAAGTCACGCACATCAAAAGTTAACACGGCCGTAAAAGTACTAGTTTAAGAATTTAAATTAAAGTAAATTATTTCAGAGATTAGTTGAAATGTTGGCTTTGTTTTTAGCATAAAAACTGTTACAATAAATGTTCGAAATGAACTTCGCGAATACAAAAGCGTGTTCGTTTTTATCAGATTTCGTGTGACTCTGCGAAGTATGGCATTATTGATGTTAGATATGACTGTTGTAATGTTCGTTTTCAGGTCAGCAAAGCGTGTGTGAACTATTCGGCGAACGCTTCGGCGATCTTTTTAACTTCTCTCAGTTTTTCATCGTCCAAAATGAAGGGTCAACTGGCTATTTTTTTTTTTTTTGTGACAGCTATAGTTGTCCTGAAACGGTGAACTAATCGTGTCACCGTTGAATTATTGGGTACTGCTGCATTAGGATATTTCTTGCGAAACTTCCTGGCAAAACTCCATGCCGCCGCCTTGAACAACAAACACTTCACACATGAAGTCTTTGAACACGAGATCACTAATACCGATTGAAATACATTCGTAATCTGCGCTGCCAATCTAATGTGAAGAAATCCAAATTCAATGCGTTTTCACTAAATTACCGACCATTAAACTTTGATGTGCGCGACTTAAAACTCACAATGTATTATAACTTGCCAAATAACAAGAATTCTTTTTTGTTTGTGATCCTACCAAGCAGGCGATTTATTTCTTCCTAAATCATTTCTTTTAAAACTTAAAAAGTTGACTATATTATGTGTCCAGTGACGTAAATCAGTTAATATTAGCTTTGCCAATTAGCATAAACTTTAGAAGTACAAGAGATGTAGAACGTCAGAAGAATAAAAACGCCTGCTCTTTTTCTCATTGAAAATTAACCCTTTGCGCTCGAGCGACGCCTCATGATTGGATACCGCAACTCGAGAGGACCATTAGGTTTGATGCGGAAATTCGATGCAAGGCCAATGACTGTGTTTAGTTCCTATGAAGCGGATCTTTAAACGCGGACCGAACCAAAAATGCCGCGAAACGTCTCGAGTTGCTGGTGCCTCCGCGCGAAAAAAGCCACGAGTGCAAAGGGTTAGAGAGCGATAGGTTTATCAGACTATCAAAAAAGGATGCTCATTATTTGATTAGTTATATCATGTGGCTATCGTTTTTAATGCAACTCTTTTGAAGTCGATTATTTCCGTACAGTTAATAGACGAGTATATTCTTATAAATCTACGTTGTATTTAAAAAAAGTTAAAGATATGTGTGATGCTCGATGAGCTACCAAAATTTGAAGCCACCTCACCGTCTATTTCGATCAGCGTTCGCCAATAACTTTTAGAGACGGGCTGCATGACTTATGTTGGAACTTTCCGCGGGCCGCAGATTTATATCGAATACGCCAATAAATATATTGCTTTACTACATATGTTCAATGTTACAAATGTGATAATTACTAAAAATTCAACTATATAAAACAATTTTGAAAACTGAAACAATAATTTAACTTTTTTATATTAATAAAATAACAATTGATATTTGATTCCAAATTCAAATAATTAAAAAAATAATTTTCTTTACATCGTAAATCAAAGTCATAAAAAAAGTTAATCTTTTGTGACAATATTATAATGTCACTTGACATAAACTCATAATCAATAAAGATATTTAAACCATACCTCTTAAATCTTCCATTTTAGTCCAAGTTAATTGCGAGACGATGACAGCCGATCAGCTTTGCATTTAAAACTAGTCTTCGACGCCATTGTTGCACTGGAGTCATAGAGATCGCGATACTTCTTTTCACGTTAAAACAATAGGGGCTAGTATGCATTAAAACACCCAACTCCTGCCCATCACATTCAGAAAAGCAGAAATCGAATTGTGCATTCATGAATCGAGGGAGTTGGGTAATAATTCAAACTATTGCTCCCCCCCCCCCTCGTTGGCAGTCTCGGAAGAAGAAAGAAAAAAAAAAAAAGAAGAAGAAAAAGGGAAAGAAGCAAAAAAAAAAAAGATTTTTCAGACTTACTGACCCGGACCACTTAATCGAAAACGCGGTTTTTGGTAGTAAACACATACTATTGTTGACAAATTAAAATTATTTCTGTAAAATTTGATTTTTGCTCTTCTGCACAGCCGGCGGGCCAGAGAAAAAGTTGTCCCGGCCCGCGGGCGGCCTTGTGGCGACGAGTTTTTGCTAGAGATAATTGTAAATTTTTTTCATACTTTTGATTCCAATTTTCGTATTTTATTACTCAGCTGTGAAGGTTATTCATAATAGTGATTTAAAATGGTTTCTAGTCTTAAGATTGGAACATTCTTGTCTCACATCGAAAATGTTAGGTGAATTTAACAGGATGTTAATTTGATTCGTAATTCAGATTACGTCTCTCCTGTTTATCCTTCATTAATGTACATAACTAATGGACTTATGAAAACCAAAACCATTTGTTATTAATAATCTCTTTCTTTCGATAAATATAGATGATATGATTCACTGGTATTTTTAAATATGTTTAACTGCTAAATTTCAAATTTAATAAAGTATAATTAATTTTGATTAAAAGTATTTAAATTGTTATTTTTCTCATAGAAACATCAATTGATGTCACTTTGCGTCGTGATAAGGACTATCTTTAGATTACTGCAGTGTGACTATCACTTTTGCCGCGGCTTCCGCTGATGTAACTGTCCGGATATGTGCCGATGCTGTGATCATTGTATTCGATAAAGCTTCTGTTGAAGTGACAGCCGCCATCGCCGAGATTTGCATTGGATTGATTATCGCTTTCACTTAAGCATTTTATGAATTAATGCTTGTTTTCATTAAGGCTTCTGCCATTCTTTTGGTTTGGAAATTTCAACTGTCTTTCTGAAACATTTAAAAGTGCTTAACACAGCCATATACGTCTTTTAATTTTGAGCACCTAGAAGAATACAAAATCGAAATCTTCTAGTGTAAACCCCTATCTCCAACCCCACCACACCAATGAGTGGACATTGAGGCCACGATAGATTGAATGTGCACCTGCCCCTTTAGGTACAAATCAATATTTGGGGGACCGAAGACCAAACCCACAATCCTCTGATCATGAGTTCAATACTCTAACCACTAGGCTGTCAGAGCCCCTCGCCATTGTTTTATTTCTGATATGCTTTGTTTACAATTTAAATTTATAAGTTTGAGGCCAAATGATAAATAATTTCTTTTTATTTGAAAAGTAGTTGCACTTGCGAATATTACCTTATAATCCTTGTTTGATTTTTTTTTTTTTTGTACTTTAGCTAGATAATTTTACATTAATTTATAGATGATTGTGTCAATTTAAAAGATTTTTTATTTTATTTTGCAGTTTTTTAAATGTAACTTAAAAAATTTAAAAACTGAGTTTAATTTTGTTTATGAGTATATGAATTTATTATTATTGTTGTTAAATGTTATACGAATGCTTTTTTTTTATTGTTTCAGAAGTTGTTGACTTGTATTTTTTTTTTACGTATTCTATTTCTTTGCCTGTTAGTGTTTCTTTTATGAGAACTTCTTCAGCTTTATTTATTGGGAGCTGTACCTTACCTGGTTGCAATATTATTTCTTCATAAGTTTAAGGCTATTTAAAAAAAACAAAAACAGTATTGGGCTTAATTAATAAAAATTGCTTGACTATATTTACTATGATTTTGATTTTGTCATATTACAGTAATTGATTGAAAGGTTTGTAAATGTAGTTGTTTAAATTTTTCTTTCTCTTATGCAGTTTACTGAAATGTTTTCCCTTTAATGTGTATTTTCTTTGCGTGTTATCAATATAAATATCTTTTTTGCAGTATGATGAAAGTCCCAAAGGAGCTCACATTCCGCTGCAAATCTTCCTTTGATAGACCTTTTGATAGTTCAAGACTGGGCTATGGTTTTCCACCTACAAATGTGCATGCCAATAGTGCAAGATTGCGCCTTGATGCAAAAGTTCTTGTTTTCGTTGAAACCCAATATTCACACCTTGGCCGACAAATCTCAGAAATTTTAGAAGCATCTAGAATAAAGTAAATATTTTTCTAGATTTCTCACTGATCAATTGTGTCTCATCGAGCAATTAGCAATGTAAAATTGGAGAGATTTAAATATCAATATACATTTGAACTTTGTCCCTTACCTTTAATATTTAACTATATTCTATTGGTTCCTAAAAAATAGCTGCTACTGAGTGAATTTTCAAACATCAACATGTAGAATTTTTTAAACATTATTTAATAAAGCACCTGAATGTAAATTAAGATTTAAATATAACTGCTCTTTTCGAACTCAGAGAACTTTCTATATTAAATTTTCTGTCACTCTCTTTTGATAATTTGTTTTCCTAGCATTTGAGATTTTTTTTCATTTTCCCAGAAAAATGTCATTGTAGACAAATGAGAGAAAATTTTACATGTGAGTTTTCTCGTAATAGTTATGTTAACAAATTTCAAGTTCCGAAATTGATCATAAGAAAATTCAAAAACATTTAGCTTCCAAGAAGAATATTTTATTTGTATAATTGGTTTGAACTTGGATACTGTGCTTTAAGCTGTGGGAAGAGGTTTTAAACCCTCTTCATTAATTTAACACTTCTGTAACCAATAATACCAAGTGAAATCCTTTAACTTTATTATAATTTTCTTCAATTTTTTTTTTAAACTTTGAATATTTTGTTGGTGTATATATATGGCAACGACAGATATTTATTGAATGCAATTTGTATCTTTGAGTTGGCAATATTTAGGAAATTCTATAACGGTAAAAATTAGTTTAAAAGATGTAAAGTTTTATCCATCCACTTTAATGTTAACTTCCATATTCTTCTGTGATCTTGTTGTAATAAATTAAACTTCCATTTAAAGTCACTCTGCTAATCTTATTTAATAGTAAAACACTAACAGGTTATGGGCCCAGCACGCTTCCACACTGCGCAGAGTGAAGACTCATAAGTTTTATCAGTCTTCCATTTTTTGAAACTTAGATAGTTCATTCGTTTTGAAAAAGAAATGGATGCTCAGAAAATTTCCATTGGACTCTTGGAAGGAAAGAGTAATTGGTCGACATGGAAATATAAAGTATCAATTTTATTGAGAGGTAGTACTGCAGCTTTGGAAGTTGTGGAAGGGAAGTTATCAAGACCGGCAGAGTTGGAATCATCGGCAACTGCTGAAGAGCGAATCGCATATAATAAGGAATTGGCGATTTATCTTAAAGCAGATAATTATGCGCTTCTTGCATTGACAAGTAATATGAAAGATGAAGTTCTTCAGAATGTTATGCGTTTTCATAGTTCAAAAGAAGTATGAGATGAACTTCATAGGTTCTATGATGGCATGTCTGAAGATAAAGCTTTTAATCTATGTATGCAAGTTTTCACTTTCAAGAAGGATCCAAGTGATGATATGGCCAATCACTTGTCGAAAATCAAAAATATCTGGAGTGGTTTAAATCGAGAATTATCAAAGGATAATAGCTGTGAATTACCTGATTTATTATTGATTTATAAAATTCTGGAAACACTACCAAGTGAATATTTTTCATTTAAATCTAGTTGGATGCTGATGGAAAAGTCAGAGAGAAAGATCGACAATTTAACAAATCAATTATGTGCATATGAAAAAGCACTATCGGAGAAAAGTAATGAAGAAAATGGTAATTCCAAGGAGGTGCTGTTTAATAAAACGGAAAATTCAAAGTTGAAAAGATTTCCGAAGCTAAAGAAGCCTTTAAGCGCCAACATTGTTTGCCATTACTGCAGGAAAAATGGGCACAAATTGAAACAATGCTACAAGTGGATAGTAGATGGTAAACCAGCCAAAACTAACAAGCCTGAAAATGACGCCAACATGGCACTCATTACAATTCCAGCTGAAGCATTCTGCACTGACTGTGATGAAAATATCTGGTTTGTAGATAATGGAGCTACAAATCATGTTACTAATCGGTAGGACCTATTCCAAACTTTTGAGCCATTCCTGGAATATCACAAAGTGATTACAGCAAATGAATCAGTCGAAGCTTTGGGAAAAGGGACGATTAAAGTGGAAGCTGCTGTAAATGGCAGATGGGAAGAAATATCACTAACTGATGTATGGTACGTTCCAAACATTAAGAAAAATTTGTTTTCAGTCTTATCAGCTCAAGACAAATGTTCTTACAGTGAGTTTTCATCAACAGCTGAAACATGTAAATTAGTTATAGGTGGAAAAGTTAAATTGGTTGGTGTTAGATTTCGACATGGAGGTCTATTTAAACTGGCATTGAGAAATATAGTTCCAAAAAAATCTGCTATTGTAAACATTTTTGAGAAGGAAAACTTGTTGCAACTATACCATGAAAGATTGGGACATCAAAATAAGAGGTATGTGAAAGAGAAGATTTTTCAAGAGTTTGGCATTAATCTTAAACTAGATTCTGATTTATGTGAAGGTTGCATTTATGGAAAAGCTCACAGATTTAAATTTGGTACTCGAGAACGAGCGACAAAGCCAGGTCAATTAATGCACACAGACGTTTGTGGTCCTTTTAATAAATCACAACGTGGATACAGATACTTCGTTCTGTTCAAAGATGATTACACAAAGTATAAGTATATTTATTTCATAAAGGAAAAGTCTGAAGTTGCAGAAAAGATCAAACAAATGATAACTGAAGTAAAAGTAGCTGGCCATGTAATTCAAGAGTTATTAAGTGATAATGGAGGCGAATTCGATAATGAATTAGTGAGAAAATTTTTACAAGAACATGGAATTAAACAGCGATTAATAATGCCGTATTCACCTGAGCAAAATGGTTGCTGTGAGCGAGAGAATCGCACAGTTGTTGAGGCAGCACGTGCTATGATGCATGCACACGAAAAATTACCTCAAATGTTGTGGGCTGAAATGATCAATACAGCAACATATATTTTAAATCGCGCAGGACCAACAAAAGTTGAGGGAAAATCGTCGCAAGAATTATGGACTGGTCAGAAACCAAGTCTAAAACATTTAAGAATTATTGGCTGTACCTGCTATGCTCACATTCCTAAACAAAATAGAAGGAAAATGGAGAAAAAAGCCATAAAAGGGATTTTAATAGGATACGACAATGATGATGGTTACCGAATATGGTGCAAGGAAACCGAGAAACTGATTAGATCTCGTGATGTAATTTTCCATGAAGAATTGGTCAAGAAACAGGAAAACAAAGCACCATATTTCCCTATGGAGCCAGGATCAGATTTAATTTATGAAGAGAAAGAAGCTGAAACTGACAATTCTGAGAATATTCCGTCCATTTCGAAAGAAAATGAGCTACGACTACTCAGAGATCGTCAAAAACTGAAGAAACCACAAAGGTTTAATGATTATGTTATGTCAGCAACTTTAAATGAGCCTATGACCTACGAAGAAGCAATGGTTGGTCCAGAAAAGAATGAATGGACAAGAGCTATGCAAGAAGAAATGCAATCTCTAAGCTCTAATAATGTATGGGAGTTAGAAAAACTTCCCGAAGGACGTCAAGCTATTAGCAGGAAATGGGTGTTCAAGAAGAAGCTCGATGAGCATGGAAATGTTAGCCGCTATAAAGCACGATATGTGGCAAGAGGTTTTTCTCAAAAATATGGAGAAGATTACGATGAAGTCTTTGCACCAGTGTTAAAACAAACAACGTTCAGAACGCTTCTTGCTATAGCTGGAAAGTATAAGATGCATGTCAAACATTTTGATGTCAAGACAGCTTTCTTGAATGGAGAGTTAGAAGAAACTTTGTTCTTGAAGCAACCAAAAGGATTTGCAGAAAAAGGGAAGGAGCACTTAGTCTGTAAACTTCATAAAAGTATTTATGGTTTAAAGCAATCAGCTCGTGCTTGGAATAAAAGGTTGCATGATCACTTGACAAATGATGGATTTTCACGCTCTGAAGCTGATCATTGCCTTTATTCGAAACAAGATCAAGATCATTGGATATACTTGACCATTTATGTTGACGATATCATAATGGCATCTGAAAGTGGAGAATTAATATCCAAGGCCAGCAAAAACCTAGCAAAGGAATTTGACATATCCAGTTTGGGTGACTTGAAGTTATATCTAGGTAGTAATGTGACAAGAAATCCAGATGAAACATTCTCAATTCACAAACATACTTATACTGAACGTCTCATCGAACGATTTGGGTTAAGTGAATCAAAACCTTCGAAAATTCCACTTGATCCTGGATACGAAAAACGAAATGAAGTTCAAGCTGCATTGAAGAATAACATACAGTTCAGAAGTGCAATTGGAGCCTTGCTTTACATTTCAAATTTCACAAGACCAGATATATCAGTAGCAGTATCAATTCTTAGTAGGAAGGTCAGTAATCCGTCTGTAGCCGATTGGGTGGAGGTGAAACGAGTAATTCGTTACCTTAAATCCACTAAAGATTTCAAATTAAAACTGGGAGATCCAAGTTTTGAAGGCGCCGATCAACTTATCGGTTATGCTGATGGGCTGATGCTAACTGGGCCAGTGACAAGACTGACCGCAAATCAAATAGCGGATATTTGTTCAAGTTGTTTGGAGGATGTATTGACTGGGCAAGCAAGAAACAACAATGTGACTCCACTACCGAAGCTGAATACGTATCTCTATCTGAAGCTTGTAGAGAAGGAATTTGGATAACGAGGCTTATAAAGGACTTTAATATTCCAATTCAAGAACCTTTCATTATGTTTGAGGACAATCAAAGTTGCCTGAAAATCATTGATAATGCAATGACGTCAAACAGAACCAAACATATAGACACTCGTTATCATTTTGTCAGAGATCTAAAAAGCAACGGAAAAGTAGACATTGTATATTGTCCAACCGAACTCATGATTGCTGATATTTTGACAAAACCACTTGAGGCAGTTAAAACACGAAAACTTGTCTCAATGATTGGCTTGGTGTAGATAGTGTAAATATTATATTCTGCATGTATTGTTTATTGGCTAGTATTCTGTCGTTGAGAGGGGATGTTGGTGTATATATATGGCAATGACAGATATTTATTGAATACAATTTGTATCTTTGAGTTGGCAATATTTAGGAAATTCTATAACGGTAAAAATTAGTTTAAAAGATGTTGTAAAGTTTTATCCTATTGGACTTGAAATAACTCAGAAATAACTTTAAGATGAAAAATGGTTATTTTATTTCCAGAAGAATTATTTCTATTTTTTTTCAAACTTAAAAAACAGTTGAACAGAGTTGAGTTGTACAAATGCTGTATAATGGAATAATAGGTAGTGGCTTAAAAATAGAGTAACATGAAATATTGAATTTAAATATTCTAACACTCCCCCTCAATATTTCTATCCCACCAACCCCATTCCTTTTGAAAATTTTGCAGTCTTAACTGCTTCAAGAGGCTTCGTCAATAAGTCAGCTTTCATGACATCAGTTGGGCAGTATAATACCGACAGAAAATTATTAGTTACAAGTTCACAAACAAAATGATACTTAATGTCAATGTGTTTGGTGCGCTGACTAAACCTTCCACTCGTAAGCATTTTGATGCAGCTCTGATTGTCTTCGAATATGGTTATAGGTACCGTAGCTGCTTCATGAAAATCCCTCAATAGTCTGTTTAACCATATAGCTTCTTGTGCTGATTCTGCAAGAGCTACATACTCAGCTTCTGCACTCGATAAAGAAACTGATGGCTGTATCTTGCTTGACCAACATATTGTCCCTCCATATAGTTGGAACAAATATCCACTCTGTGATCTTTTTCCCTCAGATCCTGCCCAATTGGCATCCACATACCCTTCTAAAATGGTAGTTTCACTGTGTAGATCTGAACCTAACTTTAGTCTTTTGTGCACTGTAGTTTTCAAGTATCGAAATACTCGTTTAACTTCTGTCCAGTCACTTTGAGTTGGTCTGCTAACTTTACTAGCTAGAATTGATGTACTAACTGATATATCTGGTCTTGTATTAGATGAAATGTAAAGTAGTGATACTATAGCTGCTCGATAGACTGTATTTGTTTCCAATGGATCTTCAACTTCATTTCTCTTTAAGTATCCTGGCTCCAGAGGTATTCTTGATGGTTTCGAATCCTCTAATCCAAACTCCTTTATTTTTCGATTGATGTAGTTTGTTTGATGCAAATAGAAAAGTCCATCATCATCTCGATCAATTTGTAAACCCAAATAAAAATTTAAATGTCCCAGGTTCTTCATTTTGAATTGTTTCATAAGTTCCAATTCAAATTCCCTTAAGTTTAAACTTTCTTTGCTGGCTGCAATCAGATCGTCAACATACACAAGAATATAGGTCCAGGCTCCATTTGAATGTTTCGAATATAGACATGGGTCTGTCTTACTCTGCTTGAAGCTCATTTTCATGAAACTGTCATGGAGTTTCTTATTCCATTCGTTTGCACCCTGTTTCAAACCATATAAACTCTTCTGAAGTTTACAAACAAGATGTTGCTTTCCTGGTTCTTCATATCCTTTTGGCTGTTTCATGTATACATCATGATGTAGATCGCCATTTAAGTATGCTGTCTGAATGTCATACTGATTAACTTCCATTTTTCTTTTTCCTGCAATAGTTAACAAAGTTCGAAATGTAGTCTGGCGTACAACAGGTGCGAAAACTTCATCATATTCTTCGCCAAATTTTTGAGAAAATCCCTGCGCAACCGATCTGGCCTTAAATCTGTCTACATGTCCGTTTTCATCAATTTTTCTCTTGAAAACCCACTTGCTGGCTATTGCTTCTTTATTTGGTGGAAGTTTTGTTAATTCCCAAGTTCTGCTTTCCTTCAGTGAATTTATTTCTTCTTTCATTGCATTACTCCAAGATTCAGCATCTTTAGACTTGATCGCTGCTTCATATGTTTTTGGTTCTGCTTCTTGAGTTTCACCTTCCTTAGCCATTTGGATTGTTTCAATTAATCTTTCAGGTGCTTTTCTAACTCGATTTGATCTTCTGAGCATATTGGTTTCTTCATCTGTTTCATTTGTTTCTTCAAAATCAAAATATGCCGAAGAGTTGGTCTTCCCCTCAAGTTCGAATTGACATGGTTCTTCTTCAACTAAATTGTCTGGTATGGCTTCCTTTTGACTTTCAGACTCGAAATCGTCTACGAACTTCACATGTTTACTGATGGTAATCTTGTTGGTCTTTCTGTCTAACAATCTGTAGGCTTTAGATCCCTCTTGATAACCCACAAATGTCATCAATTTTGCTTTGTTGTCTAACTTTAATCTTTGTCCTTCTGGGATTAGAGTGTAAGCTTTAATGCCAAATGTCTTGATTACCTCCAGACTTGGTTTTTCTCCGTGCCATAACTCGTAGGGTGTAACTTCATGATGTTTTGTTGGCAGTCTGTTCTGTAGGAAGTTGGCAGTCTGAATAGCTTCTCCCCAATATTTATTTTCAAGACCTGATTCTAGAAGTAAACATCTTGTCATTTCAATAAGGTATCTGTTCTTACGTTCCGCAGTCCCATTCTGCTGAGGTGTATATGGTGCCGAGGTTTGTCTCTGTATTCCCTCATCAATAAAGATTTTATCCACTTCAGAATTCATGTATTCACCACCTCTGTCTGATCTTATGCACTTTGGTGTTTTCCCGAACATAGTCTGAACCTGTTTCACATAATGGATTATGTTTCTTGAAACTTCCGACTTATTCTTCAACAAATAAATTTTAGTATATCTGCTAAAATCATCGATTAGTGTAAGTATATATCTGTTTCCACTTGGTGTTGCAACATGAATTGGTCCGCAAACATCCGAATGAACCAACTCGAACAATTCTGAGGTTTCTGTTGTCGATTTCTTTGGAAATGATGTTTTCGTCATTTTCCCTTTAATGCAGATCTCGCATACATCAGTGTGTTTACAAGGTTTTATCTTTAATCCTGTGGCTAAATATTTATTCGCCACTTTCTTTATAGCTTGAATATCTCGATGGCCTAATCTTTTGTGCCATTCATGTATGCAGAAAGAATTGCAATCAGTTGCACTTAATGCCTTTTGTGTATTTAGTACATACAAACTGTTTTTAGTATTTGCTACAGCAACAGTTTTTTCTTTTAACTTTATAGTACACTGTCCATTACTAAAGTCAATTTTAAATCCTTTATCAACTAGTTTCTTGACAGATAATAAATTTCCATGCAATTGTGGCACATAAAGGACATCTTGAACTTTTATTTTACTTACTTGGTTCTGGTCATTTTCATAAAATATCCAGCCTTCACCCTTTCCACTGGTCACTATGATTTGTCCATCTGCAAGGTAGACTTTATCTTGAATGGTTTCATCGAGTTCTGTAAAGAAATCAAAGTTGCTGGTCATGTGGGAAGTTGCACCAGAGTCAATATACCACGTAAGAGTTTCTGTTTCACCCAAGATAAAACAAATATGTTCTTCATTGCTGATTGTAATTTCTGAACTGTTATCTGCTAGAGTTACTTTCTTAGCTGTATGTTGATTTTCTTGCTGATTTGTTCCTTTCCGTTGTAACCATGCTTTATACTTTCGACAATCTACCTTGTCGTGGCCTGGCTTCTTACAGAAAAAACAGCTTCTTTTGTTTGTATACTTCTGAACAGTAGAATTGACCTTTAATACCTTTTCATGGCTTTGCTGGCTTCCATGGTTCAGTTCTCTTCTTCTTCTGTTTTCTTCGATCAACTTATTTTTAACCAGTTCTTGTGTCAAATCTGCTTCCGGTCTGGTCTCCAAAGCTGTAATTAATGTTGCATAGCTGTCAGGGAGGCTGCTTAAGAATAATGCCACAGTTAGAGGTTCCGCCAAATTTTCACCCAATGCAGTCAGTTGATCAATTAGATCTGTCATAGTGTTGATGTGTTCTTCCATATCACTGTGTTCATCCAGTTTCAAACTACACAGGCGTTTCAGCAAGTTGACTTTGTTTGATAATGTTGATTTTTGATGATAGTTGAGAAGAGAATTCCACATACCATTGGCTGTATTGTGTTTCTTCACATGGCACAGTTGGTTATCTTCTACTAAAAGTCCGATGGTAGCCCGAGCCTTTCCATCTTTAGTAATCCAATCTTCATTTGCATCCGCAGGTTTCTGATTTTCTACAATATTCCAGAGTCCTTCTTTAATTAATAGAAGTTCCACTTTATACTTCCAAATTTGGTAGTTTGAATTATTTAGTTTTGTAATTGATATTCGAGTTCCTTCTGCCATTTTGTCTTCAGTGTAATCTGAATCAAAACTTCTGCTTTTGTAATCAATTTCAAATTCTTTAAAAATATTTCAAAACTACACTCAGTCTCATAATCTATTGGACTTGAAATAACTCAGAAATAACTTTAAGATGAAAAATGGTTATTTTATTTCCAGAAGAATTATTTCTATTTTTTTTCAAACTTAAAAAACAGGTGAACAGAGTTGAGTTGTACAAATGCTGTATAATGGAATAATAGGTAGTGGCTTAAAAATAGAGTAACATGAAATATTGAATTTAAATATTCTAACATATCCATCCACTTTAATGTTAACTTCCATATTCTTCTGTGATCTTGTTGTAATAAATTAAACTTCCATTTAAAGTCACTCTGCTAATCTTATTTAATAGTAAAACACTAACATATTTCTCGTAAATTCTATTGGGGAGTTGCTTGTAAATGTTCAATTCCTATCAGTAAAGGTGTTTTCTTGCGTTTTCTTTGCAAAATAATCATTTACAAACAATCCTGTATCCTATCTAAATCCTTAGATCTGATTGCTTGTTTTGCCTGTGAATGTTATGTTAATTGCCAAACATGTCCTGTTTGAATAATTTTGTGCACACTTGGTTGTTTTTTTTATCTGCCAAATACACTAACTAGGAGTTTTTATCAAAATGTAAAACAAAGTTATATATTATTATAGTAGTTGGAGCATAATTAAGGATGTCTTGGAGCTTTTCTTTGAAACCAAAATGTTATCCATTTTGTTCGATCTATAAAATGGCTTTATTGAGACATAACAATTTATCTCCGAAGATGGATTTTAAAAACCTTGTTATACTAATGATTGTAAGTAAATTTTTACAGTTGATATTTTTTTTTCCAGATTCAAATTGGAAATAGCTGGCAAAAGTTTACCCCTCTTAACCAATCTGGACAAGGGAAAGTTTGCTGTTTTAGTGTTTGAAAACTTTGAAAAGTATCTGCACATGAACAAATGGAATCGTGAGCTTCTTGATAAATATTGCCGTGAATACAATGTTGGAATTATTGGATTTATGAAAGCGCAAGAGGAAACTTATGTTGGAGCCCAGTTGAAAGGTATGTCCTTATTTTTTTCCCTAAAATTTGGCCTTTACACTTTAAAACTTATTTTGATTTATTTTACTCATGGTAATATTTGAGGAGTGTTTTCAAATATGTACCAAATACCAAATTTATGCTTTGAAGGAAAACTTTAACACAGTAGTCTTGCTACTACTAGCTCCATCTATTGGAGACTACTATTAATATAAAGATTTGACTTAACATCTTCTTTTTCCCTGAAGAATACATTGTTATCAACACTTAAAATGTAAATGAAGTTGAAAAGGTAAAAAGATAAAACATGTAATAAAATAGAAATATTATGAAATAGTAAATATAGTTACAAAAATTTAAGTATTCGAAATGGGTTTTACTAATATAGTTTAAATAGTATGGTTTTTTAAAGGCTTTTGTAGAGTTTTCTTCTCAATAGATATTCTTAATTAATTTTAAATTTTTCATTATTTTTCATGAACTCCAATTAGTGGTTAATTATTCTAAGCAAGCATAATCTTATAGAGTAAATGAAAAATGATTTTTACTTTAGTTTTGTGAAATGCTATATATTTTTCTTGGAAGTAAAACAGACTTGAATTGAATTTTAGTTTAAGAAACTTGAGTTTGTTGTAACAAAGAAATTGCAAGTGTTTAAGAAGTAAGAAAAGGAATTGTGTTCAGGAATGTATAAGGGGGCATGACTGATCACTGGATCATCTTAAATGCCAAAGGTGTCGCCATGTTCAAATCGGAAGATGGCATATTTGTTTATTGTTGCTTAAAATGTAATAATTTAAGTCATGACTTTTGCAGTATTTATTGTTTATAAATTGCTCACTTAGCATATAAATCAACTTATAACATTGAAATTAATTTAAAAATGAGTATCAGTCGTGTGAATACATTTCGCCAATTTCCAATGTGGTCTTTCATGGCAAAATTTTCCACCCATTGTTATCTTTATTATTTTGTTTTGATTTATATTATTGGTATTAATTTTAACAACTATTGGTGTTAACTTTGATTAACTTTTTTTTAAATGAATATATATATATATATAAAATGGCAAATTAATTCCACATTCACTTTTGATGCTCAATTTAAGATGATAGTAGATTATATTAAAAAATGTACTCGATTAAGATTATGAACAACTAAATTTTAACAAACTTTCTTATCTGTCATAAAATGAAGAATTGTTAGAGGTGACAAGTTCTTCTTCTAATGCCACTATAACAACTCAAATATAAAGCCAAAAAAAAAAAAAAATACCAACTTTTTTGCTTCCTTAAAAACATATGAAGAGTTACTAATAATTGGCCTTCATCAGAAGCTGTCTTTTTCACCAGCCAGCAAAGTATATGGTATTATACTTTTTACCCTCAGAAATGGAAAAATCAGTTCATGTTTTTTTGTACATTGTCCTTAAATTTACAGAGATGCCAACTTTTCTGCCATAGTTTTTACTTTTACGGTTTATTCCTGATCAGTAAGTCTCACATTACCATGAATACACATTAGGGTGGTTCGAAAAAAAATAATTTTTAATTTTTGAAACGCATGAGGTGAAAAAAGTTGATACACATCTTGATAAGAAAACGTGTAAAAAAAATTTTGAAAAAAAATAATAATATCTTCCGATCGCGCATTCACCTCAAAGTTTGGAGAAAATACAAAAAATAACTATTTTTTCTAAATTTTTTTAAATTTCTAAACGTTATATATTTGAAAGGCAATAGTTTGCAATGTGTACTGAAAGGGTGGCATAACACAGAAAAACACTATTTTATCCATTTTTAATAATAAAAAATATTCTAAAGTAACATTTTTTGTAAGAAATAATGATTTTTCTGTAAAATGGGTATTAATATTATTTCTTAAAATTTTTTTTTTTTTTTTAAACATGCTTTTATTCATTTGGTTCACTTTTTTTTCGCGCTTTCTATCCCAGTGATGCACTTTGAAGGAAATTTTTGTTGAAAAGTCGGGCATTATGGATCTTTAAAAAAAAAAAAATTGCTGTCTTAACGTCTTTTGCGTCAGCGCCACCCACTTTTGTCTTGTCTCTACATAAGCGTTCCACAGCTTGTGAGTGACAAGGAAACGAGTTGAAGTCTGATTTCAATGGTCCATAGTAACACAGATATGCTGGCCAATTTCCCCAGATATAGGCCAATCCCGATGTGAAACGTTGTGAATCGGTCGTTGGAAACAATATTAGCCAATCTCGCCCGATTCTGGATAAAATATAGAAGAGGTTTTGATTCGCCGATGTACAGTTTTAAACTTGGGATATTATATTTATGAGAAACAAAACTATGTGGTGGTTTTGACTTGTTTGTTTGTTAAAAAAATCGTGTATTTTGGAACTATGCTCGGTCAGACTAGTCAATTTTCCAGTCTTCCCTGTTTCCACCAATACAACTGTGCTACCTCGGATGCACCAGTCTCTACTAAGTAATGTCCGTTTGTTTCTCTTAACAAAGGAGGGGTCCTATTACGAGCATTCCAATTAATTATGCTCACTCAATGCAGACAGGATACCTACAATAAAGTTAAGTTTAGTTGTTTTGAAGTGCCTGATAGTCTTTCTCTAGGAAAGTTCTCGCGATTTCAGAACCTGACGCCTCAGTTCTCTTACATATCTCTTTGCGTACAAAATCATTGCCGAAATGAAATTTTTTTGAGTGAGGAAAGGAAGCATTTCGTCCAATAACTGAGTTTAAAACTTGCAGTAAATATTCAGGGAGGTATCGAGACAATCGAATTGCCACATATATGTTCTTAGGTCCTTCAGATTTTTTTTTTTTTTAATGTAATAATATCAAGAAGATATAACTGAGTTGTGTTCAGTACTTTCATCTCAAGTTGAGGAATTAAACATTCAACGCGTAAAAAATCAGTCAGGGGAAATTTTTCAAGGTTCTTCAATTTTTTTATCTCACTGAAAGATGTTATCCAGTTGTAATCTATCTACGTGTTTAAATATGTGTCTGAATGGTAGTTCATTGGAGTATAGAAGGCATATATCCTAATGTAGTGGTCTCACAGCGTGCAATTTAGTCTATCAGATTATTTCCAGTCAGTATTCATGGCAGATCCAATCAGAGCCACGTGTGTTATGATCCAATGAATAAGTTAGGATGCGTTTTGATCCAAGTAAGTTTATGAGCTTCAAAGGAAGAGAAGGCACCACGAGAAAGGCCACCCAGATTAAAACCCGTCAAAACACAATTTTTATCAATGTTTCAAAGGTTATGCGCGAACGATTATTATTGTTAATAATATTACTACAATAATTACTAATTTGATATTTTTTTCCCAAGTTCTATCTACTTCATTCCACACAATATAAACTAATGTACCTCGATAATTTAGTGATTGATGTATTTTACAAATTGATGGAAAAAGGGTATTTTTTATATTTATTCAAAACTTTGAAGTGAATGCTTGAAGCAAATAAAACAATTTAAAAAAAAATATGTCAAAAATAACGTTAGTATCAATTTTATAGAAAAATCATTTTTTAAACAAAAAAATTTATTTTTGAATATTTTTAATTATTAATATATGGTTTAAAAAATGCATGAAATAGTGTTTTCCTGTGTTATACCACCCTTTCACTATGCTTTGCAAACCATTGCCTTTAAAATATATAACGTTTAGAATTATAAAAAATTTAGGAAAAATAGTTATTTTTTGTATTTTCTTCAAACTTTGAGGTGAATGCGCGATTGGAAGATATTATTTTTTTTCAAAATTTTTTTTACAGTTTTTCTTATCAAGATGTGTATCAACTTTTTTCACCTCATGCGTTTCAAAAATATTATTTTTTTTTTTAACCACCCTTATACACATGTTATACTCTAGCGACTATTACATCAACGTAACACTCAGCGAAAGTTGCATAAATCTCAGCAATAGCAAAAGTATTAGTGAATTTGAAGAGTTCTGAGGCAAAGGATTGAAAAAAGATATTTTGCATAGGTCTTTTCCATAGGTTTCAAAGAATGTCAGTAAAACTGCAAAAGCTCCAAAAAGTGAGTAAAAACTACAGAAAATCGATAGAAAAGTTGTCATTTTAAAATTTTAACTTTTCATTGTTATTATTATTAAAAAGTAATTTGTTTGCATTATTTTTATGTGTAGGTTTTCCACTTTATGTTCACACAAATATGGCAATCCGTGATTACCACTTGAATGGCGATTCCAACGTCTTGCGCTTGACACGTGCTGGTGAAGTGTTTTATGGTAACATTCCTGGCTCTGATTGGACTGTCTTCCAAGCAAATCACTCGACCTATGAAGCTCTTGCATCTGCACGCTCTCAAACCTACCATTCCTCCCTGGCATCTAAGGGAATTGATCCCTTACTCACTACTGTTGTACATGTATGTAAAACTCATTACTTTTTCTTTTTTAAATGCTTTTTTAATTATGAATTTATGTTTTAGAAAACAGTAATTTGAAACTGTCTCACATGTTCTTAAGAATATAGGAATTATGGTTTTGTACCTAATTAAAGTGTCACTAGGGGGTTCCGCCCCCTGCTCGCTGACACTCGCCAACCACAAAAATAAACAGTATTGTACATATATTTAAAAAAGATCGGTTATTTCATTGAACAATTAAAATTTACAGGCTGGTTTCGTATGAAGCGCCAAAATAATTAAAGTTGCTTATCGAAATTTCCTAACGAAGCAATCATATGTTTGCATAATCTTTTTTGCGATACTTAGAAGATAAAATAAAACAAAGAAAGGCCAATTATCCGGCATTCAATCAACCGGAATATTTCGAAAATCAAATTTGGCGTAAAAATTAGCCCTATTTTGCCAAAAGTTGTTTTTTTTTAATTTCATATGAGATTTTGAAGTTGATTGGGTGGTTTTAGTTGTTATTTTGATAGTTTTTAATTTGTAATAGCTGAATTTGCACTGATTAGAAATGAATATAGGTTCAGATTTACTGCACAATACCTCTTAGCGACTTTTTGAAAGTTGTCGATTTAGTGCTGAATGCAACCCGGCGACCTCCGGAACATGTTTCAGCAGATAACTTTTCCTAAACTGCTCAACCAATTTCAAACCAACAACAAACACGTTGCTAATTTTAAATCTCTTTTTAAACTCTTTGTTTCAAAGTTGATTTTTTCTGTTTTTCTGAAGCATTTTTGTATTAGAGTAATTATTATTTTGAAGTATTTCTATCCAGAAAATGCCTTGCGTTGGACGTCGTCGGGTTTGTTGTTTACATACATAAGGATGTTGCCATTCATATATTCAAAATCATTGAGGCTTTGTAGTAGCTTAATGATGGAAAATATTGAAATTTAACTAATTAATAAAGTGTTAATAAATTATTTTGGCACATTTTGGCAAATCTACAGCTTATTTCCTTTAAAATGACACCTTGATCATTGAAATTGGTTGAGCAGTTTAGGCGGACGGACTAACCCCAAAAAAACGTATTGCCTATTAAATATATAGATACTGAAATTTTTTCAATGCATCCAAAATATTTCATTCTATAATGGAAGTGGAGATGAAAGCTTCTCTTGCATGCATGCTCAGAATCTATTATAAAGTCAAAATTTTGGTTATTTTGCTTTTGTAGGTATTTTTTTTATTAGATAATTGGTGGTTGTTTATTTATTTGGGTATTTATATATGTTGCCTTGTAAGGAATAACTTTGAAAAAAATATTGTTAATGGTCCCCTTCTATCTTTTTAAAATTATTTCTTTTTAAAAACTAACAATTTACGTTAGCTTAATACATTATTTTATACAGTGAAAGAAAAGAAAAGAAATGTGTTGGGTAGAATTGAAGATTTCAAACCTCATGAGAATTTGTTTTTCTAATGATATTTTTAAAACGCAAAATTTTATTCTAAATTACTTAAAGTCGGAGATTTAAAAATAATGATTTAGCAAAGCATTGAATGTTTGGCGGCCAATTAGCAGCATTTATGTAAATTTTTGATTTCTATTTTAATATTGATAATTTGAATAAGAATTTACTTTGTATATAATTTTCTTAAAGATATTTGTTAACATTAAATTTTTTTTTTTTTTTTTCAGGAAAAATTTATAGAAAAATATTTATGTTTGAATAAATATATATTTTTATTCTAAATAATCATGCTACTTTTTATTGCCTGTGTCATTGATTTTTTTATCCTTCACAGGACCATGGCAATCATGATGGTATATCCCGTGTTCTCTTTGGAAATGGATTTCAACTTTGGATTCACAGACTTTTATTTTTAGACGCTATTTCATTTCTTTCGCATGGGAAGTTGAGTCTTCCACTACAGAGGTTTATTCTTATTGACATTGATGACATATTTGTTGGAGAAAAATCTACAAGGATGAAACCAGCTGATGTCATTGTAAGCCATTTTAGCCTAAAAGCTTGTTATTTTTAAGGAATTTATAGTCAAGAATACCATGTTCTTTTGTTTCTATTGCAATTCCAATAAATTGAAAACATCAATTTCACTAGTTATAATAAGTAAAATATTCTGCCAATTGAATGCATTTCTTAATAACATGATGTACCAACAATTCTTATAATTTTCTCTTAATGTTTTGCTATTTGGATTTTAATTTCTTCAATTTGAGTAAATTTGACTTTTTTGCTTATTATTTTTATAAATATTTAAAAATAAGTAAATATTGACATAGTATAGAAAATATTGACATATTTGCTTGTGTACTTTGATTGTATAATTTTCTTGGTTCTGTATCTTGTGTTGCTTCCGATACTTAGCATAGTAATTGTTTTCTTTCTGTATATCTGTTATATATTGTCCATTAAAATTTGCAGATTTGATGTTTATTTATTTTTTTAGTTCTTAAAATTAATTTTTCTTATCCATATTCATTGGAGTAATTTTTCCCTTATTCAGGCATTGTTAAATGCACAATCTAGAATCAAAAGGACTGTTCCTGGCTTTCGTTTTAATCTGGGATTTTCTGGAAAGTTTTTTCACAAAGGTACCACAGAAGAAAATACAGGAGATGATATGCTCATTGGTAATGGTTGTTTTAATTTCCAATAATTTCTTTTTGGTATTTAAAGGATTTTACTGTTGAGTACTTTTTCTGTCTTTTTAAAATTAATTTTTTTTTTTTTTTCCAGAACATGCCGACGAATTCTGGTGGTTTTGTCACATGTGGAGTCATAGTCAACCTCATATTTATGAAAACATAACTGCACTGGAAATGGAAATGAAACTGAATAGAGAATTTGCTAAAGTAAATAATTAGGTTCACTTTGGATGCTACTTTTTTTTTTATAAGTTCAAAGTTACAATTATCCTTATAAATACAACCTTTTTTTATATACATCGCCATGTGACATCAGCATGCCGATGTATGTATGGTGAATTTTAAGTTTCAGTTTAAATTGGTTTTAATAAAGTATTTGATGATTTTATTAGTTAAAATGAGCTGAATACCAGTGCTTTGCTATGAAATTTTACCATGTGCATTTAAACAATCAAAAGACATTCATGCAGTCCACATCATTTGGAACATTTAATGCCATTGTAAACCCTGAAAGTTGGTTTGTAAAAATTAGATTAGCATTTTTTCTTTGCTTACCCTTGTTGGCATTTGTACCAAATTTCAGATTTGTAACTACATTGAGATATTCCTCATTTAGAAGGCTTGACCCTTTAAAATAGTTATTTAAGGCTGGAATAGCTTTTTTTAATGTTTGTCCTTATTCACATTTTTATAAAAAAAAAATTATTTGTATTTTAAGTGAGACTTTGTAATGTTCCATTTTTGGACTGTATCGATACCCACATATTAGTTCATGTTGTATTTTCTGACTTTTCTATCTTAGTCCTTGTTGCTAATTTTACCTAATTTCAGAGTTTTGGGAAGTGGGAGAATTCTTTTTTTTTTCCTTCTTTTTTTATGAAGGCACCTCTGCTTTTTCAAGCATTTTGTACCAATCCCATTTCCTGAAGGTTAGTAGTGGGTAGTACAGCACAGGATGTTAGCACACACTCACTCGTGAGAGGGAGTGCACTAGTCTACCTATAACCACTGAGGAGTACATTTTTACCTCTTTTCGGTAGCTACACGGTAGATGGCAGCATGATCGATTTTATGTGGAACTTCTTAATTTAGATGCAATACCTAGTGGAAGACTTGGCTATGCCATCCTCAGAGGTATAGATTTGTATGGAAACTTGGAGGACTTTGCGACCACGGCTAATTTAACGTGCCTCAGTCACCATTTGTGAACACAGCTGTCTTTAGTCGGTCCCAGGCCCTGAACTCGCCATCATCAGGATTGTGAGCATTAGCCAGGATCGAACTCGCAACCTCCCGGGTGCGAGAACAATGCCTCTCCCGACTGGGCTACACTGCCCTAAGTGGGAGAATAAGTGAGAGCTTTTATTTAGAAAAAATAATGTGCTTTAACATATTTTAAGAACTTTAATGAGTTTACTTTTGAATGCTTATTTTCTCTTATCTGTCTTTTTGAATACTAAAAATTATTCATGTCATTGTTCCAAACCAAGTTATAACAAAAGTAAAAATGTATGTAATAATAATTTCTGAAATCGTCATTAATTTATTTCATCTTTTCAAAGCATGTATTACTATTTTTTTTTAAAATTCTTTCTCCAATTCATTCACCAACGTCCCACACACAGCTAATTGTGTGAGAATCGTTTTGGTCAGCACCTTTTCTAACAGCTGCATAATTAGTAAGTATTCCGTTTTGATCGCTCTTGCATCAGACGGTTTAATACTTTACACCCATGCTGTTTAAATTTCTCAGAAGCTCTGCACGATTCCCACAGTTTAATATAGTGCGCTCTTCAAGGATTCTTTCTCTTCCTATCTGTCATGTAGATGACTCGTAACATAACTTCTCTTCCTCTTTGTGCGTCCAATTTACTTAAATACGTTCGATTACTTCAAAAAATACTTTACTGACTCGCCACTCTGGATTAATTTAGGACAAGATGTAAACATTACATGTATGTAATCATAAAATTTCAAAAAGGTTTTATTTTCATTCTTGATTTCTTCTAATTCAGCTTACCTACTGTTTCCATGCTTCTGTAGTCTACAAATAATATATTATTGATAGTACAGTGAAATAAGCTACAAAATTATCAAACATGATCAAAGTACTTAATTCTTTTCCATATATCGACAAGTGTTATACATACAAATCAACTAATGTACTTCCTAAAAAACATCCTCGTTCTAGTGTCAGGGTTTGTTCACATTCTCAGGAAGTTTCTTTTATTTTTCTAAATACTTAAAAAATTTCTGAAACTTTCTCTGTACTCATGGAATGTCTTACTTTTAGTTATGTTTTGGAAAAGTTTATATCGTATAAATTTTATGTTGAAGACCATACTTTGTTTCTTAATAAAAGTTGCACTTGAATTTTTTTTTGCACTTGATCATAGAAATCTCAAAGGAAAAACTTGCCTAAAGTTGCAGCAAATTATTTTTCAAAATATTTGTATTTTTTTGTAAACTAATATATAAATTTAAAATTACCAAAATTTCATATCTTTCTTTTATGATAAATTATGACTTATCACATTTATGAAATATTTTAAAAACTATATTTTATTCCCCCTGTAACTGTTTCTTCCAAAATATTTAAAAACCTTTATATCTACAATCAGTGTTACGAAAAAAACAAAACATTTTTCTTCTTCCTTTTCTTTCTAAACAGGTTTTTTGGTTTAAACTTTTTTTTAAAAATATTTTTACATATTTATAAATATGTATACATATTTATAAATACAATGTAACAATAACTAGAATAATTAATATTCAAACAACAAATATTCTTTCTGAAAATAATTTAAACTAAGTAAATAAACAATTGTTACTTATGTGGACATTCAAATCATTACATTTTAATATTATATTTAGAGATACAATTTTTTAAATTCAATGTATACAATATAATTAAATAGTAATTATTTACTACATTGATATGAAATATTGCTCTTAGATTCATCAGTAATGGTGAAAAATTGTTCAAAATGATATTTTTACAGTTTAGAAATAAGTTGTTAAAACACAAAACCTTTAGTTTAGAAACAAATTTAAAATGCAGCCTATAATTTAGTTTTAATTAATAATTTAGAATAATTATAAAACATTATATCCATTAGATTAATATAAAAACTTATTGTTGATGTTTATAAAAACTTCAACCATCTTTAATTACGAGATTTATTTAAAAATATGTTAGAATATATAATATTTAGTAATATTTGTGTTATTTTTCATTTACATCAGTCATGTAATACCAAAAATGTAGATAAATTGAAAAATAATAGAAATAAAAATTAGATGCTCTTATTTTTTTATTCCATTTAAAAAAAAGTTTAGGATTTAACATTTTGAACAAAACAAGTGTCGCTACTTTTTCTAAACTTAGGCTGTTACACAATTTTTCTATTCCAAAAGAAAAAAAATTCTCTCAACATTTGCTGTAGTTGCTTTTGTAGTAAAATTCCTTTTGAAAAAGACATCTTTGAAATGGAATACTTTTAGTTAAAAGTATAAGTTATTTACAACATCAAATAAGTTTAAAAATCTAATTATAAATAAATAAAAATGCAATTTTAAATTATTCTTTAAAAAAACAAAACAATTAGTTCTTTTGAGGGGGAAAAAACAAAAAACATTTGGTTTAAACCCTATTTGCAATATATCTGTATATATTAATTATACCTTTTATATTCAATTATTTTATTTTTTACAGAAGCAGCGCATTCCACTTGATTCTGGTTATTCAGTCGCTCCCCACCACTCCGGAGTGTACCCTGTGCACGAGCCACTGTATGAAGCTTGGAAGCGAGTCTGGAATGTCAGAGTGACAAGTACAGAAGAGTATCCTCACCTCAGGCCAGCCAGGCTTAGAAGGGGCTTCATTCATAGAAATATCATGGTAGGAGAGAGTGTTTATTGTTTCTTACTTGTTTCTAAGATTAATCAAATTGTATTTTATTCAGTATTTTTCTGCAAATTAAGAGAAGTCCTTAAATTAATGTATAGACTTTAATATAGTTTAACATTTTTAAACTAAATTTCTCTTCTAAATTATGAAATCAAGTCCCCTTTTTGGCTTGCATCTAGTTTTTCATTACACCCTTGATTATTGTGCATCTGAGTAAAATTTTTAGCTATTGTTTATGGAGACATTGGCTGTAGGTGGGACTTTCTTTTTAGATGCAATAACAATCTTAATTTTTGTACATTTTAAAGTCCAGAATTTGATTTTCTCAAAATTAATCCTCGGCTGTTTTTCAGTCATTTATAAACTTGTGATTGGTAAATAGGCTTAGAGTTTAATTTAATTATCTTTTATGGTTTCTTTATTATTAAAAAAAACACACAATTTCTAATTTATTTGTTCATAAAATAAAAAAATAAAAAATATCCTATGTAGTCTGTTAAGAAAATGTGAGTTGATTTAGCTAACAGATATTGAGAAATATTGCCTATTCTTTATTTCTATTAATTTTTCAAATTAGGCTCAAGTATACTAAGAACTAAATATAGTACTTGTTTGCATCAGCAATTGGTTGAAGATCTACTACACAAACATTGCATCTGCTTTGAAATATTTTAATTTGTTATATAATACAATCTGTAAAGTAATTGACTCATAGTTTTTGTAGAAAAAATATTAATTTTCTTTCTTGAATTATTTGAAATTGTATTTTAAATAATTTGGAACCTTTTATTGCAAAAAATCCTGTACATTTTTATTATATTTATTTCATGTAGTAAGTTAAACAAGATGTTTATTTTGTAATGATCATTGCTATATGAATAGTTCCTTCTTACACGAATTCATTATTTTATACCTAGGTTCTTCCAAGACAAACATGTGGTCTCTACACTCATACTATATTTTTGGACAAGTATCCTGGTGGTCCAGAAAAGTTGGAACTCAGTATTAAAGGCGGAGAGCTCTTTTATCTTTTTGTGTATAATCCAGTATGTATTAGCTAATTACTAATTAGAATATAAATTTTTTCTAGAAACATGCAAACTTAAAAACTTTTTTAAATCAATTTATAAGAAACCTTAAATTTACAACTGCTTTAGTTGAAATAATTTATTATGACATTTTGTTGTCAATGTGTGATAATGTAATAACTTATTGATTTCCTCATGATAACATAATAGCTGTTCCTTCAAGTTTTTACTTTCCTTAAGTTTGATTTTTAAGTAACAATACAGAGTAAATTTCCAAGTCTGTTACTTTTATTCAAATTTATTGAAAAACTTTGTTTGATTTTAACGTATTGAAATGATGATTCATTCATTCTCAATTTCAATGGTTTAATCAGTAATTATTTATATACACTTTTGCTTTTAATTATAATTAATTGAACAGGTTGTAAAATCCTGAAATTGGTTTAAATTATCTGGATCTTGTAAATTGGAAATTCAAAAAGTAGAATAAATGGTTTACTATTCATTTCTATGTGTTTTTTAAATTTCATTTTCAAAAAATTGTAGAACTTATTACACTGGCAGTGAAAAAGTTATTTAACATATGGCTGACTTTTTTTTATATGCTCAACAGCTTTTTTTGTGCATTTTAACAGCTAATCAGGCTGAGCACTATATATTAACATGGACCATTCCAATAAGTTCTCTTTTTTTACCGGCTCAACATTGTCAAAAGTGAGAAAACTTTCGCCTGATATATTAAAACACCATAAATATAAATTTACTGCATAAGTAATAAGATATTATTTTATAGCATTTTCTGTACACTTTGACCAGAGGCTTTGCTTTAATTTAGCTTTAATAACAAAATTTCATTTCTTTCAATTTTTTTAAAAAATAAAATGTTTAATTCGATTACATTTGTTTGGATTATTTCATCAGTTTATAGTTTAATAAGGTATATTCATTTCTAGGTCAATGTTTTTATGACACATTTGTCAAATTATGGCAATGATCGCTTAGCATTGTACACATTTGAATCTGTCATTAAGTTTGTACAGTGTTGGACTAATCTCCAGCTTATAACATTACCTCCTTTACAATTGGCGGACAAGTACTTCCAGACCTATCAAGAAGAAACTGATCCTTTGTGGATGGTAATGTATATATATTTGTTCTAGTACAATATTTTTTCGGAGGGTATTGCTTTGAGATCAAAATTGATGTTGATAATTTTGGGGATCTCCACGTTTTAGAATGTCTTTATATCTGTATGTCTGCAAACAACATAATTCAAAAACAGCTAGAGTTCAGATCTTCAAATTTTGTGTACAAGTCAATAGTTTACATGAGATGTGATATTGAAATTTGAAAATATGCCAATCATTAATGAGAGGAAATATACCAATCAGTAGTTAGTTGTAAGGCACCTGTTGAAAAATTATTAATATAATAAACTCTTTAATTAAATGTGCATAAAATGAATAATAAATGCTCCAATGTGTATGAAATAATAAAAAAGAATTCTCTGTCATTCAATAATCTTCCTTATTGTGGATTCGATTACTCTATCTAGGAAAAAATGAAATGCATGTCAATTGTCTCTCCTCATTCAATAATCTTACTTGCTGTGAATTCTATTTACACCGTCAATTGACTCTCAACTCTTGATCGTGACAAAACCACATACATGTTAGCTGTGTGAAAATATTGCAGTCTCCAAATTGATGACTGGCCTTGAGCCTTGTTTATTGTACAGAAATAACAATCACAGAAATTATTAATTGTATCACAGAAATTATTGGAAATTGATGCCTGTTTAACATGAAAGATAATGTTGTGTTTGTTGGACAAAGATCAATCGTAGGAAATGTGTTGCTAGCACCATTTTACATCGTTACAGAGTCAGTGAGGAGCCTAACTATATAGTATATTTAATATATGTATTAATTATGGTCGTAAACTTGTTTCTGACTATATACCATTATTACAATTTGGGATTGAGATTTTTAATAAAATTAGCACTATCAATTTATTATTGAGTGATTTGACTCAATAATAAATTGAATAAATTTTGAATTTATTATTGAGTGAATACTTAAAACTTTAAGCCACCTCTAAAAACTACTTTTTACTCTTTTTTAAAAAAAATATCTCTTGACTTTTCTATTTGTTATTTTCTGCATCAGTTTTTTGTATTTTAAATGGCCCACTTTTTTTTTTGTAGAATCCTTGTAATGACAAACGACACAGGTCAATATGGTCTGCTGCAAAATCATGTGAACAGTTACCCAAGTTTCTTGTAATTGGTCCTCAGAAAACAGGTATAATTTTATTTTATTGTGAAAACCAATTTAATTGCATGATAAAGAATGGCTTATGACTGTTTAAGATATTATTGTATCTGCAAATTATTTTAAAGAATAATATACGATTCCTTCCCAACAATTTAATGAACTAGGGGGCTCCACCCACTGCTCGCTAATGCTCGCCACCCCCCCCCCCCCCCTTATTACTATGCAATCCCATAGGTTTGTGACGCGAACCAGGCTCACTGTATTTGCTTCAAAGTGAGGCATTTAAAATATGCCTTAACAAAAAGCTATTTCAACTGCATTATCAAGAAAATCTTTAAAATGTGGTACTGTGCCATAAAACTGAAAAGGTTGAATTATTTATGATGAGCTACAATACTGGCTTTATCATTATCCTACTACTAATGTCGAAACGTGTTAAGCAGGGACAGTTTGGCTACGTAGCAGAACATTTTTGAAAAACAGTAAAAATAAAGTCTCGTACAGATATTTAAAAAAGACCAGTAATTTCAGTGTACAATTAAAATTTACGAACTGGTTTCGTATGAAGCGTCAAAATAATTAAAGTTGCACTTCGAAATTTATTAACGGAGCAATAATAGCAATCATATGTTTGCATAATTTTTTTTGAGATACTTAAAAAATAATACTGTAAAAGAAAATTATCCTGCATTCAATCAACTGGAATTTTTCAAAAATCAAGTTTGGCAAGAAAAATAGCATTATTTTGCCAAATGTTTTTTCAATTTAATTTTATTTTGATTTAATTTTATTATGATGGTTTTCAATTCGTAATGGCTGAATTTGCACTGATTAGAAATTAATGTAGGTTCAGATTTACTGTATGATGCCCCTTGGCGACTTTTTGGAAGTTGCGGTTTGGCCCGAATGTGGCAACCCGTTGACTTGGTTTTTCGGCAACTCTAGTGACCATTTAGGATTTGGCAACACAGCGTTTTGCCACCATTTTGGATTTGGAACAAAATCTTTTTGACTTCATTTTCATTTTGGCAACTTTTTTGCAAAGTCGCTGAAGTTGAGTAAAGGTCAATCTATGAATGTGAGCATAGAAACCTTAATACTCTTGATGGAAATTCATGCTCAGTTTTTATTGGCATGTATCCAGAAAACATTCACTTATAAATATGTTGTGGTTGTTTGCTGAATCTAAACAAATATGACTTGTTTTAAATGTATAAGAAAGAAATTTATGTAGTCGAAATTCTATTGTCCACAGCATCCGAAACATGTTCAGGGATGAGTTTTTTCCGCCATGTGGCGGAATTCCGCTTTTTTAATTTTTTAGAAATAATTCCGCTTTTTTAAAAAAATGTGTGTTTTTCTAATTCCTGAAAAAAAATTATTTTTTCACGACTTTTCTATCCTACAGAAAAATAACCTTTTCTCTAAGTCTGTATCGCGAAGCAGCTTCCCTTCTACCCAATCGGGAAGAGCGG
Organism: Linyphia triangularis; assembly: GCA_963978545.1. Classification (NCBI taxonomy): domain Eukaryota; kingdom Metazoa; phylum Arthropoda; class Arachnida; order Araneae; family Linyphiidae; genus Linyphia; species Linyphia triangularis. The sequence goes on from OZ021729.1 coordinate 56,588,714, forward strand.
AAAACCTACGGCATTACTGCTCCAAATACAAAAATCTAATTGAATGCATTTTTTGGCGCTTAAACTCGCATTTTAGACTTTTTCAACTGCTCCGAAATTTGATTCTTTTATGTAATTTCCTTCATACTAATTCACGCTATTAACATATACGTGCTTGCTATGTGATGCTACGAACAATGTGCTTGCTTTCAAGTCTGACATCCACGGAATTATCGTTTGTTGTACGTCTAAATGTACATCGGTTTGTGAATTTCGTTAATCGTTACGTTGATGAAATGTCGACTCTGCTGAGATTTATGTGGCTATGAAGTGCATTATAGCTGGGTTTTAAGTTGTTGTGGTTTTCATTTTTGCGGAGTATTACGGCAATGCAACAATGCTATTGCTGAGAATTGTGCCTGTATATTCGGCGCTAACACTGATATTTACATTTATTTGATAGTCATTTTCGCTGAGTGCTTCCTTGTAAAATCTGAGATTTGCACTGATGTTACCAAAAGAATGTCGATATTACCGTGAGGAATTGCACTCTCGTTGATGTGCATTATTGATGATGTGTGATGAGATTTGTGCTGATATTGTGGATGCTATCGCCGATATGCACGTGGTTGTGATGTTCGTTTTTGCCGATACCTAGATTTTATGCCGAGATTTACGTTGCTGTGATTGTAATTTTCGTCAAGTGTTACGCCAATACATTAACGCTATTTTTGAGAGTTGCCCTGGTATATTTGATTCTAACTTTGATATTTCTGTTAGCGTGAGAGTAGCCATACTGTAGTAACATCCGAAATTTGCACTAGTATTACCAAGAAAAGATCGATATTACCAAGATTGTGCTGATATTGTGGACGGTATCGCCGATATGCACATTGTTGTGGTGTTCGTTTTTGCCGATGCCGAGATTTTAGCCGGTATTGTAAGCTATATTGCTTATAGTACTTTTGTTAGAGTGATGGTCATTTTCGATGAGGTTTACGCTAATACAATACAATACCAGCTGTTACCGAGATTTTCAACACCAAATTGTAGTCATTCATCTAGACTTCCGTTAATGCGATAGCCGCCTTTGGAGCTATATCATGCCTGATGACTGCACAAAGTGTATCCCTACGTCTAGGTGCCGCTATTTTAAGCCATTTTTGCTCACTGACGGACATAGGTGGTGCGGTGTTATAAATGCACATGGAAAAACACAATTTCTTTTAAATATAACTTAAAATGTGTTTATGCATAAAATTTTTGGATTTTTGTTTTCAGCTTTTTGATTTTTACCAAACTCATCCCTGCATGTTCCAGCAGACAATTTTTCCAAAAAGTCTGGTATGTTCAGAATTCCAATCTAAAAGAAATATACACAGCTTGTGCCTATTTATTCTTGCATTAATTTGTGTGTGTAGATTGTCTGTAATAAGAAAAACAAAATGTAGCGAATCCAAATAGTTGGCTGTTACCAGCTGTATTAGTCACATTTCAAAAGATATATTGTGGTTGGCTGGATTGCTGAATTTGAAAATTCGTGCATAAAGTACATTAAGAAGATTTGTGGTTGGATATTTGAAGTCATTGCCATTCTGCTCACAGAAATACAAGTGAATTTGGACGGCACATAAGACAATTATATATATAGATTGATTAGTGCTTCATTAATAAGTGTAACAAAGCTGAACATTATTTGCAATTTATTTTAAATGACTGTCATAGCAGGCAAAAACTTGAATGAATCATAATGATACTAGTAGTTAGAAAACTAATAAAAGTAAGACTTCTTATTTCTAAGTGTTATTCTCTTCAGAATTTCATTTTTCTGTGTAAGTGCTTTAAGTTATTAACTGTATTTAAGCAGGGTACAATATCTAAACTCACAATTTTCTTTTTAGAAAAATATTAAAATGAAAACAGTTTCATCACTCTCGATTGTTAATATAAAATAATTAAGAAACTTTTTATTAAAAATTTACTAGAAACTATAAAAACAAAACTATTCACATATCAACTGAAACATCACTGTTCAACTTCAGCCTTTTTTTTTTTTTTTTTTAAGGACTAAGTTTTGGATAACAAAATTGGCGATTTTCATAAATTTAAAAAAGTTCTTTAGTATTTGGCTTGTAAAGCACCAACAGCTTAATCCATGGTTATAAATGTCAAAAGTGAATTGTTATAAAATTTAAATATTTCATTGGGAATTTGACTTGGTTAAAATATTATCATGAAAAGGGTACTGACATTTAATCTGTTCTGATCTTGAGAGAACTTTCTCTGAATTCTAAGCATGTCATTTAAGTTATTTTATCAATTGATATTTTAACCAATTAATATGCGTGTAAAATATACAACTTTTGTTAATGTCCTGGTAAATTGATATTTTAACTGAACAATACTTGACATTTTTTTGTGTAGCTGACCGTTTCCTGGTATTTTATCATAAGCAAATCCTTTAATTTATTTGTTCTAAACTATAGCGACATATTCCTGAGTAGAATACTTTGATTTATTTCTGAAATGTATTATGGTTTAAATTTTTTTTTATAGACCCATAATATTATTTTTTTAAATTTCAATTCTAGTGTACCATCGTAAACTATTCATAAAATTTTCCTTTTTGTTGTATAAATGTGTCTTGTGATGCTTTTTTATGAACAAATTTATTAAGTAGACATTTGTATAATTAATAATTTATTTTTAACAATTGTTCAATAGATAATTGTAAAAAGACTATTTTATGGTGTATATGTTATTGTTTTTAAAAAGTTAATGTTTTCAGGCACTACTGCATTGTATACCTTTTTATCTATGCATCCTGCCATAGTGAGTAATTATCCTAGTCCAGAAACATTTGAAGAAGTTCAATTTTTCAATGGAAGAAATTATTATAAAGGCTTGGATTGGTATGTTTGAAGATATTTTCAACAAAACTGTTCTCATAAATTATGTTTGATTCTTGTAAGATCTTTTAAGTTAAAATGTATGATTTATAAATCTCAATTCAGTATAAAATCCGTCACATGTTATATATGCTCAGGGATGGCATGCCTGCGCCAAACTGCACCAATTTAAAATTCTGATACAACTTGATACAAAACGCTTCTTCCTACTATTTTGGTGCCAAATGCTGCACCATTTAATTTTTTTTTTAAATTTGGTGTAAGTGTGTTGGCTGAATACTGCCTACATTTCTGTGTCTATTAATCGGCAGTTGTTTTGTCATAGTCTCCGTACCACGTATCAGCTATTTCCAGGGATGTGATTCTTTCGCCGATCAGCATTTTCTTTTATTATAATTTTTTCATTTTCATATTTTTCTGCTTTTTTTTCACAAATTTCAGAGAAAATCACCTTTTTTCTGCAATTTTTCTTGCGGAAAGAGTTGTTTTCTCTTCGCCAATTTTCTCTCTTGTTTGGGATTGGCATAATTCTGCAAATTTCAGGTCTGTGGACCGAAATGAACCGATCACCCCGATTCGTGTTTCTTCTGAGTCTCATTATTTACGTGGGTATAATGGACATTTTACTGACAGTTACTCTGATATAATGGACACTATTGACATGATTTGTGTCCTTATGGCGATCTCTATCACTGAGATTGCATTGTAATGTTATTATAATTTTCATTGAGTATTGTGCCAATGTAGTAGGAGACTTGCATTCCGAGAGGAGATTACATTCAACGCTATTTATGTTGGTGTGATGATCATTTTCGGCAGGTATTACACTATTAAAAGCAAGGTAAAATCTTGCTTGCTTTGAGTCTAACTTTTACCTTGCTTTTAAGTCTAACCACTGAACTTGCATATGTTCAGATTTCTCTAAGCCTCCGATGCAATGACTACTTTTTTGCCTTTGTTTCTCTAATGTTACAACCTTTACAGCCGTTATTTGTGTTTGTGTATGATGGTTGTTTAGTCATATGTTACGTTGACGTTATGGCCGTTATTTCCGTGATTTGTGCCGATATGGCGAGCGTCATTGCAGAGATTTATGATGTGTGATGATCATTTTTGTCAGTTGTTGTGATGATGTAATTGCTGCTATTGCCGAAATTTGCACATGTTTATTGGATATCCACACTGATTTTTGTATTGATATGAATGCTGATGATATTACCAAAATGTTAATCCAGTATGGTGGACGCTATCACCGGTATATACTTAGTTGTGATTGTCATTTTCATCGAGATTTATGCTGAAGTAAAATCGGCTATTGCCAAAATGTGCGATGTAGTTTTGGTGGCATTCGCCTAGGCTTTCTCTGATGTGATAGTTATGTCTGTGATTAGTGCTTGTGTGTGGGGTCTCTATTTAGTTTCAGGATTGCTAAAATTTTAATATATTGTGCAAATAAATTGAACTGATTGTAAAGTTTTTAACTATAGTCCATGTTTAAAACTGTAATTTTTACTACAATTGTATGTAAAATTGTTTGTCTATTTTAGTTTGACAAACAATTGTACAATTTAGCTGTAACTACAAATAATAGTTTAAAAGTTGAAGCAATTTTTTTTTACATAATTATTTAACTTGTGCATCAAATAATTGTCCATTAATTATTTATATTTACAAATGTGTAGTAATATTTTATTTTATTCCAGCATTTCTTAATTTTTGTACGGACATTATCTTTTCATTTGTTTACTGTTTGAGTAGTAGTAATTAACATTAATATTACTATAACATAATTTAAGGAATTAAATGTTCTGATAAAGAAGATCCATATATTAGTTTTGCAGTAAAAATATTAAATAATTGCAATAAATGTTGTATCCTTCTAAACAAAACAATCATTCTTAAACACAATACAAATCTTGATTTTAACATATTTTAAAAACCTATTTCAATCGATTCAAATTTTGGTTTTAACTTATTCAAGGTAGAAACAAAATATGATTTTTCCTGCCATGAAGTTGATAAAAATCTGATTTCAAGTTATACAAAATTGGATTTTGGCTGATACAAAGCTGATACAAAATCGGATTTCAATTGATATAAAGTTGATACCAGTGGGACGTGAAGCTGTGCCCTCCCTATACGTTTCTTTCATGAATGATTTGGCTCTGTTTGCAAATTCTGACTGTCTATTTCTGCCATGTATAAAGTTCTTAACATAGTAGCTGTATGTCTCGTTATTTTGAGCATTTAGAAGAGTGTGATCGAAATCTTTTAGTGTAAACCTCTCTCGGACCTCCACCACACCAAAGAGAGGACATTGGGACCATTACCTATTTAATGTGAAACATCCTCATTATCGTACACACTGATCTTTAGTGGCTGCCGAGCACCAAACTCGCTATCTCCCAATCTTGAGCTTGTTACTGTAACCACTGGCATAACTTGCCCTTGGGTGACTTTTTATGCTTATTTATCAGATGACGTGAAAGAAATTTAATCATCAATTTTTTCCAATTTCTATCCCTAAAGTACCAACTTTATCTGTTTCTATGACAACTGCCAGAGCACAGATATATGTTAAAATATTTTTTCCTCTTTTAGTTATGTATTTGCAGGGATCGCATTCGCCCTAAAATTCCTAATATTCTTAAGATTCGTGTTTTATCCCTAAAATTGTACTTAAATTTTCCAATAATTCCTAAAAAAAAATATTTAAACTTTGAAAATTCCTCAATTTTCCTCCAAAACCAGAGAGAAAGCCCAGATATTCCTCCAGGAGAGAAAACTTTTTCTAAGATTTACATTTTTAAAAATTGGCAGTTTTTGGACAGTATTGAAACATGCTTTGAAAAGAATGTCTGTGTTAGCTGCCTATGTTATCTTAAAAGAAATATCCCTAACCTTTTCTGAATAATCCCTAAAATTTTGGAATTACCCCTAAAATTTTTAAGAATTTTCTTTAAAATGTTCCTAAAATTCCTACTTAAATTTTTTAGAAACTCACTAACTCCCCCGGTATTTGATTATGTTTTTCAAAGTCAGGATATATATTTCAGTCATTATTGTGCTAGTAATTTTTCAATGATATTTCTTCCCATAAAATTATTTTGATTAAGGCCTTGTTTCAAAGGGATTTCATCAGATTTTGACACAAATGATTTAACAAATTCATGAAATTTGTTATCATGAAAAATGATTATTTGGAAATATAATTTTGCATATGATTTAGAAATATTTGAACATGATTTAGGGCTCGTTTTATGTTATTGTTTCAATCTATCATTAATAATCACGTTTACTTTAATAGGTATATGAACTTTTTTCCTGTTCCCAAGAACTCCACAGATAAATATTTATTTGAAAAAAGTGCTACATATTTTGATGGTGACCTGGTTCCCATGCGAGCTCATGCTTTACTACCCACTGCTAAACTTATAACAATTTTAATCAGTCCAATCAAAAGAGCCTATTCCTGGTATCAGGTAAGTCTTAGTTGTTTTTGTACTATATTTTCAAAATGCACTTTTGTATTTTGTATGGTATTTTGCTTTAAGTATAAAACTTGTTTTTATGTCAGAATTTACCAATTGTTTTCAGAAGGCTCGGTTAACAGTGGTTCTTAGAAATACCAAGATTTATTATGTAAATATTCATGTCCAAGATAAATTACATCTGAGGCATCAATAAATTATTATTTTTTGTAGTATTACATTTCAAAATTTCAACAGCTCCATAAATTTATTATAAAATGAAGTGAACCTGAATTTATCTCTGTTTTTTAACTATCTAATTGGCATGTAAAAATGATGATCACATTTTTTATATCAACAACATATTTTGGAGTGATCAGCTATGTTGAATAAAGATTTTATTTTGAACACAGGTGTTTATAGAGGATTTCCATTTTACTACATTGTGTATTGAGAATTTTTTTTAAAGTTTTTCTTCTAATGTGCCCAATTATCTCTCAAGTTTAATCCCAAGAGTTAAAGTAAAAAAATTCATTGCTATTTTGTGTGGTTATTTTAGTGCCATTATTTGTATGCAGGGTTCCCACTGACCTTTTAAAAGTCCTTAATATTTTTGAACTTGTTTTGAAGGCCTTGAAAGTACTTGAAAATGTTTAGAGGTACTTAAAAGTCCTTGAAAATGCTTAGAGATCCTTAAAAGTCCTTAACTTTTGCAGATGTTGTATACCCAACAGCAAAATTTATAGAAATACAACTCGGACTTGCTATCCATGTGTGACCACCACTTATCAGCACTATATCAGAATTCTCTGACCTATTTGTAGTACACATGTGCCAACTTGTAACTTTTTTAGTAGAATTTGCTTTATTAAAAATTTATATATAGACATGATGCCTGAAAACCAATTTTCAAAAGTCCTTAAAAACATTATTTAGGTCCTTAAAAGTCATTGATTTTCATTCTGTGATTTGAGTGGAAACCCTGGTATGTGATTTCTTGCAATATAAATTAATTTTGTCTGATGCAAGGAAAAAAATATATTTTCAAGAATTGCATAATTATCATAGGAATGGAGAGATATGGTTCTTGACATAAATAATTTAATGTAATAATTCAAAGTTACTTTAAAGTAGGGAACTACTGACATAAAATTTTTGTGATACTCAATTTCCTTTCTGATATATAATATCCTTGTTTGCTCTTCCATAAGATGGATCTTGAGTTTTCAATCTAATGACTGTGTGGTTAGTGCTCTGGCCTTGCATGCCAAAGGTGCCAGGTTCAAATTCCGGGTTAAGCATGGGTATTCGTTGTGGTTCGGAATTCACGTTAAGCTGTTGGTCCCAGCCTATTTAGCTGTCATTGACAATAAAAATAGGTCGTTGAGCATACAAACCAAACAACTAGAATTTTCAGATTTTTTTAAGCAAAAAATTTGCAAGTATAACTTAACATTTTAAACTCGATTTTAATTTAATTAAACTCAATTTAAATATATTATACTAAATAACCTGAGACTTGCATTTGTTGCTGTGGGCAGTTGCTTTAAAATATTGACCAATTTGCTAAATCTTTTATGTGGGCCATGACTGTAATATATCTTAAACTTTACAATCTTGCATTGTTTTTGTATGCACAGTTGTAACATTGTTTCTGGCCTTCCTTATGGTAGTTGGCCATTGTTATCTTAACCATTTAATTTTCATTTACATACAATTTTCTTTTCGATTAATAATTACAATTAGTCTGTAAAAATTTCTTATCTTATTCTTTTTATTTCAGCATATGCGTGGCCACAAGGATCAAACAGCTTTAAATTATAGTTTCGAAGAAATCGTCACAACTGGTGATCGAGGTCATAGAGCACTGAGAGAACTTCGTAATCGCTGTCTTACTCCTGGAATGTATGCACAACATTTAGATAGATGGCTATCCTTTTATTCCCCCCAGCAGGTATTCAACTCCTTAAACACTTTTATGGTTGTGTGTTCAGCCTGTTATTCTTTATAATTTTGCTAATATTTGATTTCATTTAAAACATATTAGGTTATGATTATTGTGACTTTTAAATAATTGTATGGGAAAATGTGGAGGCTGATTGTCTTGGCAAAGGCGGGTGCTGAAGAAACATTTCCATCTGCTGCTTCTCTGACATACCTTGAGCTGATCTCTGTCAGAAAACTTTCTGATAAGCAGACTTGATCTCCCACCCGGCACACTCTTTTTATTGTGCTGATTGTCTTGGAAGATTCCTTGTTCTAAATTGCAAGACAGACGTTCCCAGACTGCGCTCTCGCGCTTTTTCAAGGGTCATCTGAGAGGCTTTACATTTCAAGACAGTTGTAAATTCCATCCCAATTGTCAATCTGAGTAGATCTCTTTGGCACACATCCTAGGGTGTCTGGGGTTGTCCTGTAATGACCTTTTTGATCTTCCTTAATTATTTATAATTTTTTGCAAGTGAATAATCTTGTGGATCTCATCTAGCTGAGATTAGACATGGAGATTAGAAACAACAATGAAAACAAATTATTATAACTGTTATGTTTTTGTTTTTTTTAGTTGCTTATAATTGATGGAGAAGAGCTGAAATCTGATCCTGTTGTTGTAATGAGCAAATTGCAACAGTTCCTGAAAATCAAACCTTTCCTCAACTACAAAGATCACTTAAGGTAATTTTGAGTCATTCATTTTGCTATTTTACATTACCAAAGTTTTAATATATACAATAATCATTAATGATTTATAAATATCATAAGATTTATACCTCTACTTTAAGCAATTGAGTATTTTCAAAAACATTACTGCACATCATATTTCAAACTAAATTTAACTAGCATTTTGTTTAACAACTTGATAACTTTGTAGGTTTTTCTAAAACCAAACATAGTTGTAATGGGGTTTTAATCAATATTTTAGGTAACCCCTCATTCATATTTAAGTTTTATTTAAATTATTATGCACAGAACATTTATCTACATAGCATATAAATCAACTATAAAATTTAACATGACATTTTAAGATCTGTTTTTATAACTTCCTAAAAAAATTAGTTGAATAAAAAAATATTCTTAATTGAAATTCTCTTTATTTTAAAAATATTTGTCCTTATTCAGTTCACCACTTTACATTCAATTTTTTTAATCAAAATATATTTCACTGTTTTTGTATTTGCTTAATGAGTGGGAAGAATGAATTTTGCTCTAACTAGCTATGCCTTTGACTTCAGCTCCATCAATCTCATTTGTTTGCCCTGTTCCACCACCACATTTCGTATCCAGTCCTAAAAATCTTCTCTTTCCTAGATATGACCCTAGAAAAGGCTTCTTCTGCCAAGTGAGCCAAGAGCGCAACAATACCAAGTGCCTTGGTCGGAGCAAGGGCAGGCTCTACCCTCCAATGGACCCCCACACAGAGAAGTTCCTCAAGGCATTCTACCTGCCACACAACATTGCCCTATCCAAGCTGCTCACCAAGCTGCGACAGCCCATACCACTGTGGTTGGAGAAAGACCTATCACATGGATCCTAGAAGGAATCATTGGGAATTTGACATGGATTCTCTTTTTGACTGAGATTTGCAGTCAATGGATTCAGGGGCCTTTAGGACTGAGGAGGTTGTTAAAATGTTGGAGAGAACAGTTCCACAAGTTTGACTTGATCTGTCAGAAACTGGGAGATGAGATAGTGTTTGGTTTTTTAAACAATTTATTTTTACTGCGGGAACGGACTTAAAGAAATAAGTACAAATATCAAGATGGTTTTTTCTTTTTGAAGAGGAATTGTTTTTTTCGGTGTCATCAAAAGAATTATTTTACTATTTTTTTATTTGTTTTTTTTATGCATTTGAAATTTTCTGCAAAGAAAGCAAATCTTAGGACACTTGGTATAAATACCATGATTTTTTTGTTTACTGGCTATGCTTTTATACAGTAAGGATGTAACTTTCAACTTAAAACTAACTATTCAATAACATTTTCAACCATAGACTGTGTCAAGTAATTTTATTGTGTAATAGAATAACTCCTTTTATAAAGATGCTTCTTTGTATCAATTGTAAAAATTTGTTATGATGTCGCTTTTCAACAGATTTTTTTTTTAAAATATTATTTGTCATAAGGAAATTCTAATTTACTGATTTAATTTTCAATTAATGTTGATTCAAAATTATGTATATTATTGGATATAAACTTAGTATCATTTAGTTGATTTTCATTTTTTAAATAGAAATAAGTTAGTGAAATAAAAATAGATACAATCACATTTTTTTGGAAAATTATTTGCCTGAATACTTAATGTACGCAGTTGAAATATAAGCAAATAAAAAATAAAATTGTATATTTTTGGGCAAGTATTCTAAATTTGCTTAAAAGTTTTACAAAGCCATAAGCTTTTTTGCTGATTTAATATTAAAATAATTCTTTACAATTTAAACTGCTGCTTAATACATAAATGGATTAGATTAAGAATTATCTTTTTCTCCCAGTTATTTCTCACAGATTTCCTTAATATAATCTATTGATATTTTTCCAAGTTTGGTTTGTGGAACAATAAAATTTCTGGACGTATTTTATTCTGACAAACCAAACAATCATGTCACGGACAATCTTCAGTGCGCATGATTGCTGCATTTTTAAAGTTCACACATCCGAAATTGAGTCATGTGATCTTTAGAAGTTTTCTCTCATATTGTAAGATTCATTAGTAAGAGAATTTTGTAAGATTGTTTTGAAACATTTTATTGTTTTTTTAAATACAAACTGTTGTGCAAACATTTTTAAACCTTTACTTGATATTTTTAAATTGTGAGGATCCTTATCCTTGTTAAAAGATTTTTTTAATGGTTTTTACTTAAGCTTATTTTATAAAATATTTTATAGTTTGTTTAATATCTTATTGTAAATAACATTTATTTATGTTGTGTTACTGCAAGTGGACTTAAGACGTTAGCAATTATAAATATCCATTGTAGAAATTTGATAAGTAACATGAATATGTCATACTTTTGCATTATTAAGTTATTAAAAGGTTTAAGGTTCATACTTCTTCAAAAGTGACACAATTTAACTTTTTGCTGTCTGTTTTTAATATACTGTGCATTTACACAATTTTTCAAAATTGCAAACCTTAGGTTATAATCTGATCTTCTAACAAATTATTATTCTTTGACTTGGTATGATCAAAATTATCCAGCTCTAAATGACCTAATTTAGAGGAAATTCATTTTAATTGTGTTTTCTTGTAGATGACTACAAATCTTTTCCCCCCTGAATTTCTTTTATTAACTTCATTTTTCAAAATTCCTATGATCGAAGCAATACAGTACAATTTACTTGTAGTTGAACTGTCTTAAAAGCAGGTTTTAAACTGTTGAAAATTATTTAGGAATCCATATGCTTAAGATGGTCAGTCTCTAATTCTGTGAATATATCTGCTCCTTAACTTACTGAGTGAAGAGTTCATAGATATGTCTAACTTGCTAATGGTGGAATGTAGATTTTACTTGGTACACAAATTTCTACAAAGGGATTCCTTCCTACATCACTTATACTGAACTATCACATGTTGCTTGCCACATGAAAACATACCATGTTCATTATGAAAACAAATATTGCCTGGGTTGTGCTAGTTGGGCGAGGATAAAGCACAAGCAAAACGGTTTTGAGCTGTTGCTGACAGTCGAAAAAGATCGAAATCGTCGTACCTCGATATTGGCCAATTCAGCTACCATTTCAACTGTTTTTTCATCTTTTTTTTTTAATGTTGTGATACATACATATTACTTTTCCTGTTAAAAACCTTTCTTTTAACTGTGACTTGCATAAGAAAATACATCTATAGTAGGACATCTTTACAATCAATAATTAAAATTTGTTTAACTGTATGGAATTTTACCTTTAATGAATACATGGTTTTTGCAAGCGTTATTTGAATACTGTATTTTTAGTTTTATCCTACATTTGTACATTTTTGCCATTGTATCATATCAGAGTAAATATATCTTTCTGTTAGTATAATGCCAAATTAGACGGAAAGAAATTATATATTTATCTTGAAACTAAACAGTAAAAGTATTAATATTGATGTGCTATCACTATCTTAATAAGTACTTATCTATGTGGCAAAATATGTGCATACCCTCCATATTTTTATAGAGATAGCTTAGGCTTTTTGAAAATGCATTTATTTCTTTTTAAAAAAATGAGATTTTGTTAAATGTTTGCACAATTGTTTGATTATATTTGTTTTCAAACAGTAATTTTTCACTTAAATTTCACTTTGAAATAGTACTGCATAATTACTGAGGCTATATATTCAGTATTTCTTGCATTGTATATATTGTAATATTATTTTATCAATGTTTTCTCTATTGTACTATTTCTTTTTAGTTGATAACTCAGAGAAATTATCTGTTAATGTTGCCCGACTCACTTGATCTGTACCTTGTGCAGTAGAAAATAATGCTTTCTGTGAAAGCTGAATTTACTGTGATGTCTCATGAAATGAATTATATGATAGCCATTGTTTGGCTTAGGTGTTCAGCCATGTTTGTAAATTACTTCAAGATTTATTGCACAATCATAATACATTATTTTCGCAGCTATAAATACCACACTATTAAAAACTACACCTTAACACATTTTATTGTATTTAACCTTGCAACTCCTATGGAATAATGCATAATTGTCTTCTATTTGTGTTAGTTTTTAAAGTAAAGGTTGCCATTAAATGTGTCCTAGTGCTTTTATTTCAATATTAAGTCATTTAAATTCTTACTTATTTCATTTTACTTCAATTAAATACAATTTGATTTTTTTTTATCATATTACTTGTTTTACTACTAATAATAAAAGTTGCAGTACCTTTTTATAAATACTTACTGAAATTTTATTTTATGGCTTTGTGTATTGTATATATTCATGTTTGTAAAAGGTTTAAACTATTATCAAAGATGTGTATGTGTTTCATTACAATTGTTTTGGCAGCTTATGCGAATTATATGTTTTGTTTATAATGTTATTTTCTAGTTTATTTAAGTATGTAAAATTATTTAATCCTTAAATTCTATATTGAAATCCCTTTATCAATGTCTATGATTTTATATGAAAGCTGAAATAGATGTAACCCTTCTGCTTCATTATTTTTATTTACCATATAATTAAATCTTTTTTTTTTTTAATTTTAAATCATAGTTTTAAAACTGATATGGAAATTATATATATTTTTTTGTAATTAGTGAAAAGGTAAAAGTGCCTGTTTGCTCAAATGACTTTTTATAAAATATGGGCATATGTAACTGTTTACCAATCACGCCCCCACAAAATTTCATAAGTAAAAATATTAAGATTTAGTTTACAATGTACAGCATTTTCATACTTTTTATTATGTATAGTTAGTAAATAAATGATATATCATTTTGAGGGTAGCTCTTTTTTCCGATTTCATTTGTATTTTTGAAGTTTTCAGAACCTTTTTCTTTTTTTATAATTTCATTTTTCTCATGACTTCAATAATAGAGTTTAATATTTAAAAATCAATAGTCAATTACATTTATGATTAACTCCTAAAAGGGATATTTTGCATTTCTTTCTTATAAATAATTATATGGATAATTTACAACCAATTATTGATTTTCAACTTTTATTTAATCTTCAAAAATCAAACTTGATAGTGAATATCAATTTCTTTACAACAGCCAAGATTCTTACTCCATAAATGTACATTTCCTAGCATAGAAACTAAATTGACTGTACTAAGCTTTCTAAAAATGTATTAAATCACACAGTATTTGACAAAGATATATTTGTATGGTGATCTCATGGAAGCTTACAAGTTGAGTAAATACCTTTTTGCTTGCATGGCATTGTTTATTGTTTAAATTATGACTGTTGTGTTTTAAGTGCATATAAAGTGCCATACTCCATAAGATGTTAACTAGTTTAATCTATGTTAGATGTCTTTCAGCCATAGGTGTGCTGTAATATGATATGTTGTGAGTTGAAAACCAGTGTTACTGTTACATTTGTAAGAGTGATTGAATTTTCAAAATGGATTCATCGAAGCTGTATTTGTGCATGTGTGCTGTCAATAAAATATTTCATCTGTTGAACAAATATATGTATTTTATTCATGTTAGCAGGGTGCGTACGCGGCCTGGAAAACCTGGAAAGTCCTTGAATTTCATTATTTTTTTTCAAGGCCTTGAATAGCCTGGAAAAATAGGATTATTTCTAAAAAAGCCTGGAAAGTCCTTGAATTTCCCCTTTTCAATTCTAAAACCATAAAATTCTCGTTCCCGTATTACCATTATTCTGACGTCACACTTTCTTGTCGGTTCACTTTTGGCGGATCTGTCAATCACTTGAATCGGTTCCTCCCGAGCGGCCCGGGAACGGCACGGTCACTATGACCTTTGACCTCTCCCCGAACGGGACAAAAAGTTGCACGATGAGTATCCGGTGGAAAGAGGGTGTAATTTTTGATATGCAGGATATTTTCTCAGCTTTTCTCTCTCTCTCCCTCATTAGGTGCATTCTCAAACGACCAAAATTTTCCTCTGAGAGGATTTTGTGTTTGTTCGAAATGGAATGAAAAAGAGCGCGCTTAGCATATTTGTATATAAAATATCGAAGGAAAAAGAATCGAATTAATCGCACTATGTGGATTCATCCCATTGCTTAGAGCCGATCAACATTCGGTATGTTCTTCTGTCTTTACCCTCAGTTAAGGGAAGACAAAGTAAAAATTTTCAACTTTTTCCGGATGTCGATTGAGAGCTTCGACGAGTTGGTGGAGAAATTATGTTCCAGACTGCAAAAACCCGACACTAACTATCGGAGGAGTATATCGCCTACAGAGAAAATAACAGTTACGCTTCGGTATTGTATTATGATTTATATCATTCTTTCATTTATGTCGATTCCTATTTAAAGAAAGAAGAATTTCTTTTTCTGTAGAAGGTGAAGGGTATGTAATTTTTTATATCAATTACTAAAATGGCCTACTTTAAAGCCGTGAAAGTTATTAACTAAGGTTGCTGGGAAAAAAAACCTTCCAATTTTATTAAATTTATTTTGAGCTCATTAAAAAATTTCTAATTACAGGGATGTAAGAGCTGTTCCAATTGCGCCGAAGTGCGCCAAACTGACTACCCTGCTCCAAACTGCGCCAAAAACCTCTTTTCGGTTAAGATTGCGCCGAACTGCGACAAAAAATCATTTTTTGACTTGAAAAACTACTTGGCTAGAATTTTGTCTCGAAATTTTTCAAAATTATCATGAAACGTCACCAACAAAGCGATAAAGAGTATTTTGCCCTTCAAGGGCGTTTTTCGTCAGTTAACGTGCCGGAAAAGGTTCGCACTTGAAAATACATATTACAATCTCTCAGTTTTGTTGTAGGTTTTTCAAACTATAAAGAAGTAGTAAATTAATCAGTGTGTATCTGATTTAAATCTGTTTTCTTGGCTGATTTTAGGTATAGAAAATTAATACTTTTTTTTTATACTTATAGAATACATGATTTTTTTTTTTTTTTTTTTTTACTGAGACTCCGTGCTAAAAATAGAATACAAGTATTGTATTTTTCACACAAGCAATCTTGGTGCATCTGGTTTAGATTTGCACTCTTGCCTGGTTTCAATAATAAAGAAATATATAGCTTTCTTTAAGCTAAAAGAAAACGCGAATATTTTTTTTAATTTCTAAACTTAATCCAATTGACAGCCCCCCTCCCCAAACATTTCCAGGCTTAATTTCTAAGTCATCGGTAAAACAGGATTTGAATTTTGAACTTGCCTTTTTGATTATCTGGAAGGATTGGTGACTATTAGTAAATGATTTTTTGGCAACCCTGGATGTTGGATCATGATTTTGACTTGGCAACGAACGGGAAAACGCATATTACGTCATTCTTTTATTGTAGCCAATTCCCAGAAAAAGCTCAAAGTCGTACCCTAGACTAGAAATTTTACGAAGAACTTGAATGGGGGATTTAAGCTATGTCTTTATTAAAAAAAAAGTAAGGATTTCTTGTATTTACAAATATTTGTTCCTTTAAATTAGCGATAGGAAAGATCAGGGATTCGCGGCAGTATGCCCCTTGCGCCGTTAAACTTCAACCAACCAGGGATTCGCGCTTTAAATTCAAACTGTAGAAGGCATGAAATCAATCTTTATGCATCCAATTTGGATATTTTTTTCTTGCCTGTTTGTAAGTAAAAATAATAAATATTTTTCTTAGTACTTTAAGAGTGCATGATTATTTTTTTGGCATATATTTAAAAAAAAAAAACTAACCAAATAACCACAGACTTAAGATCATTTTGTTTCCATTGACCTTGAGATTTCACATGGGGACCCTCTAAAATCCATTTAGACAATGGAGAGTGTTAGAAAACAAACCACTACAAAAATTAATATTTTTCAGTTTGCCTTGTTTTAGTTTATTATTTAATTACATTAGAAGTTATTTCTTTATGTTAAATGCTAGTATAATTGTCTAATTTCAGTTAGAGGTTTTAATTTGTTTGAGTTTAAAAAAAAAATTATCTTCCAATAAACAAATAGCCCTAAAAAACCTGCTAAGTGAAGCTATCAGTCCAAACAAGTTATGAAATCTAATGCTTGCCGCTAAGCAGCCTTGTTTCACTTTTTTTGCATGGGGGGGGGGGGGGGGGAGGAAGTACTTTGTATCGAATTGAATTATTTTGGATTATTGGGAAGAACTTCTATAGGTAATTGGTACTAGGCAGACTAGAGTTTTTAAAGAAAAAAATCTTATTTCATCAGGTTGTTAAAAGTAGCTCTAACTGAGATTATTTCGAAAAACTTTCAGTGATGAACCGAACCTTATGATTGGTTGGTTAGTTTTTGTGGCGCAAAAGCAACACTAGTTCCATGCTGTGCCCCGAACCTTATGATATCATGTCATCATTGAAAACTTCCTAATATTTTAATTGTTGGCAAAGAGGTTAATAAATGCCATGCTTTTTAATTTATTTTTTGAGTAATGCAATCAAATTAATAAATGTAAATTTAGAATGCAAACGTATTTATGAACAAGTTACAGCTTTTTTTTACTTTAAATTAATTTGAAATATCAAGGTTGAAATATACAAAAATATTTGCTTCATCACTAATTTAAATGTAATAATTTTCTGCTCCAAAACCACATTTTGCTGCTCCAAAATCGTATTTTTTCTCAAAGCCGAAGGAGGGGGTTTAAAAAATTACTCTCTTTTTTCGAGTTATCGAAGAACTTGTGAAAATGATGGCTATATCTATTTCTGTGGCTAAAAATTATCGACTCCGAGATGGAAACCTCAGGGAATTTTTTTTCTGAAAATGTGTATGAACCCTGTTTAAAGAATAGTATCTCTAAATAAAGTACTAAAATTTAATGTGATTTGAATGTCCACATAAGTAGCAATAATTGTTTATTTACTTAGTTTAAATTATTTTCAGAAAGAATGTTAATTATTATTTAAACATTATTCTAGTTAATGACAAATTTTATTTATAAATATGTGTACGTGTAATTAGAAAAGAATTGACCCGGTTTAAACAAAAAAAAACCTGGTTTAAACCCAAAAAAAACTTTTTTTTTTAACCTAGTTTTTTTCCTTATCCTGGTAAGAGGTATAATTATCAATAAATATATGTGGTTGCATCTTAGTTGTTAAGTAATAAGTATTTTAATTCTTTTTGCAACTTCGTTAATTAAAAAAAAATATATAAAAATTCAATTTTGGTATCGACTCTGCAACGGTAAAATAGGGCCTTGATTTTTGTTGAAATATCCTTGAAAAGGGCCTTGAAAGTCCTTGAATTTCACTTCCAAAAAAGTGTATGCACCCTGTGTTAGTTCAAGCATATCATCCCTTTATTTACTAACAGGACTTCGAAGTCCCATCTTTTTTTTCATGGTACTGTATAAATTTAAATGCTTGGAAAAAATCCATTTCTGTGAAGTGTGTTCTTCAATTGTTGGATGATAGCACAAGCTTATTTCTCTTTGGAAGTTCTGTTAGAAACAAGTATGATGATGATGTAAGGCTAAGATGGATACCTTGAAGATTGAATATCGTCCATGTGTTTGCATATAAAATGAAATATGGTTGTGTTGCCATCCAATAATTCAAAAACAAACTTCATAGAAGGGAATTTCAAAGTCTCAATGGGTCTCAAAGCGTTTTAATATAGTACCATGAGAAAACGACTGCGTACAAGGTATTTTTACAGGACTTGTAAGTTCTGTCACTAGGTAGAAGATTAATATTCAGTTGAGGCAACATGTATTAATATTGTGAAAATTAAGAATTTACTGTAACTGTATTTGATCCACACAATGAAGGTGATTTGTTGAAACCAGTGTTATGTGTTGTCAAAAGAAATTGTGCTCTCAATACTAAAATCACCCATAAGCTAGGTTTAAATCGTCAAACAATCACCAAATATAACTTCTTACATGAATTTTTGTTGCTGTTAGTAAATCTGAATAATTTAGCCCAGGAAAATATATCGAAATTTCTGTAGGTGGTTGGGAACAGGGCCCGATTTCTACACGCTCCAAAGAGAAATTTACTCAGAGCTACTTTAAGTAGTTAATTGATAACTTTTTAAATTTACAATAGAAATTTCGTTTTAAACCTGAATATGCAGCTATAAAAAATTATATCTGTTATGCTTTACTATTACCAGTGTTGGAGGGGAATATTTTTATTTTTTTAATCAAATTCTCATTTGCCCAATGCCTGTATAAAACTAATACTGGCCCTATTGATGTTAATTTCAAGAAATGAAAACGATCCATTTAAAGAAGTAACAAATCCTTTGTGGATGCCACTATTTGTAGAATTTGGCATGCTTAGAAAGTGTTCCATTATTTCTAGAATTTGCCTTCTTAGAAAGTGTTCATTATGTAGAAGTAAATGCTTAAAACTTATTCAATTTTCAGTTGCCCTTGCACTTTATAAATCTAAATACAACCAACCAACCAATTTCCAGAGTTTGCATGATTGAATTTATTCAACACCACACATAAAATAACGCTATATTTTGGTTACATTCGAGCAAACTAACTGTATCGGTTGATCATTCTTCGTATCCATCCAGTTTTGACAGCAACCTTGTTGAAGACACTAGGTCTTCCCTTAAGTCCACAAAGACCTTCATCTCCAGTCCCATCTGTCACATAACTTGCCACTCCCACCACCTGCCACGACTTCTTGGTCTCGCATACTAGGGGACCACCACTGTCACCCTGCAAATGGAAATAATGCGTATTGAGTGCTTATTAGTGATGTACTTTTAAAATGAATTGTGTACTGTGGCTTACTCAGAAATTTATTTCGTGGAATTCTTTTATCGTCTTCCCATTGCCGAAAATATGAACGCAATTTGGCAATTTTTGTCGCTAAAAAAGAGAAAATTTAGTAAGAAATCCTATCTTTCTTTTCAATAGAAAGTTCAAGAGGCAGCTATGCATGTTAAGTAAGTTGTACATATTTGTTTTAATGTGTGTCAAAAATATGGCATAAATCCAGTTCAAAAGTTGTTCACTGATCTATCTTAACACTATAATAACTATTATAACGATAATCTGCTACTTATAAAAAAAGTTGTGTGCTACCGTAAATTTTCAAGTACAGTTTACCACTTTCGAAAAGTTATGCCACTTGGCATTCAACTTTTCCGTGTTAAATTTTTAAGCTTTAAATACAATTTTAAAACTATACAAGTAAAATTATACAAGTATTATAACAAGTAAAGTTTCATTGTATTTATTGGTAAGATAATCGCTAGATCTAAAATGCATTCGAATAGTAATGGATTACTTATGTTGAGAGAGAGAGTCAGCAGTGTATTTACTATAAGTGCAAATCACTAATAATCATCCCACCTCCTGTTAAGTATCGTGGTAATAAATATAAAATACAATTTTGTAAAATGATATACTTACGTGACATACACCATTCAATTGTCCCATACTGCCTGCACAGATCATAGTTTGAGGTTTAAACTCTGAGCCCACAAGTCGGCGGCAAAGTATGTCTGGCTGCACTGGGTGGTAGGCTTGCTTTAGAACATCAGAGCTTCCTGTACCTGTTTTTATTGAAAAAGTATGGGACATTTATTTATGGCCATCTTTACAAAGAGAACATTATAATTTAGAAGACTAATAAAAGTTGAAAAAGTATCTTAAACTTGGAGAACAGAAAAATTTCCAAGAAAACTTGAAAATAGTCTCTTTAGCTTGACTAATTGAAGATAGGTTAAGTCATGAGTAAACTCGACTATGAACTTAAGAGAGTTACGAATGTGTGAAAATAAAAAAAAAGTAGCAGAGAAGGAATAACACTCCACTTGTGAATAGAAAATATTCCAAATATAATTTTAAATATCTTATCATAAATTTGAATTAATTTATAAGCAACATAAAATTCCAGTTAGTTGTCGTATATCAAGAGTTTTCTTGTAGTATATTTATTCAACCCGATTACGGCACCATTTTGTTGAAGGTGTTAAGAAAAGGAGAATATCTTTATGAATTTTGAAACAATTTTAAAATTACCTCTGGTAGCTCCCCAACCAGTTGCGTAACAGTTGCTTACAATGCTGAGTTGGGTGTAGAGGTCGGGAAGACAGATTGGTTTGACGTACTTGGTGAAATTCACCGGTGCATTCAATTTAATCAATGCCATGTCATGAGTCATATCGAATTCACCATTCTTTTCAAACTAGAAGCAGAATCGAGTAGTCGTATTAGTATGTTTATAGTTAACGTTTTCAAATTAGATTTCTGGAAGCTGCATGGCCGGTGCTAATTAAATATTTCATTCGCTAATATGTTTTGCATTAAACATGCTTTACCAAATACATTCCGATATGCTCTGATTTTCGAGCCGTGTATTGAAGCAAATTAAAAACAAGGTTGTTAGAAAATTGCATGTATTGTTATTGAATGAAGTGTAGTAATTAAAGTATTTGAAATAGATTAAGATTGTATTCTGTTTGATTCCAGGGTTTAAAGGGACCTTAGTTACATTTGATCTGAATGATAATTTATATGCAATTCTGTCAAAAGTAATTTAATAAATCCAATTAAATGCAATAATTTTTGTTATTTTATGAAATACTGATATTTGTTGTTAAGCAAGTGATATTTTATATGGTAAGACATATTTATTTATTTTATTTATTAAACCTTTTAATAAGACATTTCTTTTATAAAACATTTAGATATTTTTTTATCTACACAATCCCTTGAAAATACATTAATATAATGCGTGCATTAATTACAGGGAAATGTCCTCCTGTAATTATTATTACGATAATGTCCTCCCAATGCGAAACGTTATTTGAAAATTAATTATTAAGATAATTTATTTTCAAAGCAAATAAATTTAAGCCTTCTAAAATTTACAATACGAAACAAAATCGTTAAATGTCAATTATGCTTCATTTGACAGTACTCACTGTTCCTGACAAAATATTGTTATGTATAAAATTATTGAAATTAGTTCTACATACTATAAGTAAGTATTCTCATGTCAAAAAGCATCTTTAAACGGAATCAAAGAAGAAACAAAATATACAAGCAGTTTTATGCAGCATCGTTCATAAAATATACTTTTTACTTTAAACACAGTTTTTATCGTTCTCAAAAAAGTTGTATGAAACAATAAATTCACTAGAGTATTTTGGTCTGAGTATACTTACAGCTTTAGGTTAAGGGAGAAGTAAATAAAACAGTAGGTTACATCGATTTTTTTTATTTTATTTTATCTTGGGGTAAGGGTGGCCTTAAGGATCTTCACAAATAAAATATTTGAAAAAGGTGCATGGTCGCTTCCAGAGATTAGATGCAATGATACGTTTTTTGTTCTTCGGAGCACACAGTGAAATGTCATCCTTTCTTTCTGTTTACTGATAGTCTGTAAGAGTTCTTATCGAAAAGATCGATGGTAGAATTCTACTTGTCTTAGAATGGAACCTTTTCATTGAAAACAAAAGGGGATTTCTTGGATGTATGAATATGAGCCATCCAGGCTGTATCCTCAGTTCGAGCTTGACATTAGATTTTGTTAAAAAAAATTCTTGTAAATAATTGTAAATAGTATACAGATTCCTTTTTAAAGTTCTAATTTTATTAATTTTTTTTGCTAACAACGTTAATACATGCATAAGAAAAAGTTGGCAACACGCTAGTTAATCAAGAAATTTCGTTATTACTCTGCGACTTCTGCGTGTTTTGATTGCAAAGTCGCTTGTTCTTGATTTTTCGGGAAAACTCGTGCTCTTGGAAATACATATTGCCACCACGGAACTCCATTAGTTTATTTGAATTTAGAACTCTGCTTTGAAAGGAGCTGAGTGAGTTTTTATTTTTCTACAAACTGCACCACCATTTTCCTCTGAGAAAATTCATAACAATGTCAAGCTTTCATAACCATCGCCTTTTCCCTCGTCATGTCATAATGCAAGCTGTTTAATAATAGTGTATCTTAGTCAATGGTAGCATTATACAAAACTTTAGAGAGAGAAGTGGGGAAGGTCTTCCCTGAGGATTTTTACGTGCACAATCCTCACAATGACTTCTCATAATAAAAGCATACTCAGTAGTAACAACTAGATAGGTTCGTGTTGCTTGTTTATGAAAGAGAGGTATATATAAATAGAAGATGAAACTATATAAATAGAATTCGAAACTTTGAAGACCAGAACATGATTGTATTGATACAATTCGGAGCCAATATTTTGCCACTTTAAAACACCATGTCTGTGGTAAGGGGGTCAATAATTGTACTATTAGCTGATTTTTAAATGGTAAATAAGATTTTTGGACACACTTTTCGATAGAAATGTACTGCTTTTTTATCATACACATGCGAAAACCCAAGAAACGCTTAGTGAAACCGTTCTCGACAATCCATTTCTAAAAGCACAGTTTCTAATAAAATACCAAGTAATACTTTGAAATAAGAATAACCTTTTACTATATATTCAGTTTTGAGAAACAGACCAGAGTAAAAAAAAACTGTGGGTATAATTTGTACTACGATAAATATTTTGAAATACTCCAAATAACACGTACTATCTATAACATTGGGCGTTCTCATTAAAAGAATTAGACACATATAAATTCATTTTGATAATTTCGTAACATTGTTTGTCCCTGTCTTGCGGTACAAAATTAAAGAAAAAAGTAAATTAAAGAAATTAAACAAACATACAATAATTGATGGTATGTCATCATGAATGACAATTCTTTCAACAAATCTAATTTGTTCATGGTCATCTCTCTGGAATTTGTGGTAGTTTCCAAGGTGAATTCTCAAGCCACTTGGTTTTCGAAGTCTAAAAGAAAAAAAAAAAAAAACATTTTTTAATGATATAACGGAATATCCATTTATAGTAATCATTAAGAAGATTGCTGGTGTGCTGTTGCAGTATAAGCCACTACTTTTTTAATCTCACCACAATAAATAACTATGCATCTATCCTGGTTTAAAAAATAATGGCGTCTGGAGGGACTAGACCTTCCTAAACAAAACAAAAATCCCTTTAAAATTTAGTGTTAATTGCGATATTTAAGCGATATATTGTTAAAACATTTCGTCAAATTGATGATTTTGACGATAAAAATATTTGTTAATCACTAGTTTTGATTCCTGATATCCCAGTTTCGTAAGCATGAACAAGCATATTCTAGATTTTTAATAGAACCTAAATAAGGCATAACAGCATATGCGCCTTCCTAGTCTCAATAAAATTAGTTCAGCATTTTTAGATTTATGTATAGTACGATTTCAAATTTTTGAATGTAGTTTTGTCTTTACAATGAAATCTGACGGTAAATTATTGATTCTAAGTTAGTAAATTGTAATATTATATTAATATGGGTCCATTACTTGTTAAACAAAATGAACTAACTAAGTTAGAAGTCTTAACATTTTACCTTATTTTAAAAGGGATAATTTTGAAAGTTATCATTGTTATAGCTTGTATGTAAATAAGAAAGAATGGACAATTCCCGCATTTTTTTTTTTTTCTTTTAATTCAATTCTAAATGTTTCGAAAAGGCCATAAACACAAAAATTTCTGCTCAATGTGCTTTTTTTTTTTTTTTTTTTTTTTTTTTTTTAATTTGAGATCAAAATTACCTTGTTAAACTTTGACGAGAAAACAACTAACTTCGTTAGCATTGAATGTGGCGTCACGGCTTCGCAAACATCTTGGCTTGAAATGCAGCAGCGGAAACCAAATTTGCAAGTTTCTCGCAAATCACGCCAACCTGTACTCAATGTGGCAATGGTCTACCATCACCAACTCTTTCAACGCTAACTATTTGCCAGAAACCTCACGATAATCATAGAAAAGATAGATTTTTTTTACGCCGCCACGGACTTTGTTGACTGTTTTGATCGGACTGGTTTTGACTCGGTTTTGAGGCATTTTCTTTGCTTAATATTTAAATAGCTAATAATTTTAAAGAACTTTTGTTTGAGTATGTGGAATCAGAAAGAAATTCTTCATAAATATTTACTAATTTCAGTCGTTTTTAAAAAATGCGGGAATTGTCTATTGTGTTTGCATTACAGAGATTATCCATACATGCATTGGCTGACTTTTAAACAATGGATTTACGCACATTTCAGTTGCAATAGTTAGCTATAATAAAGATAACTTCAAAATTAAGTTTTTGAAATATTAGGGCTGCATTTTCAAACTCAAATCCAGTTAACTTTAATTATAAAATAATATTTCAGCTTGTTATGCCTGTTATCGAAATTGCATTGTATATATTTTGAAAAATGTATCCAATGTTTTTAATCCTAACGGATTTAAAAAATTTAATACATTTCTTTTAAACTTGAAGGCCTTGGCAAACTAAGTATGTGACTTATTAACTAAGTAAATACCTAACTAATTGACTGACTAACTAACTAAACTCTCTAGCTAGATAGTCATGCGTTAGCTTTGTAACTAACTAGCTAGCTACCTTGTTAATTAGATAACTAACCTAATTAAACTAACTAACCTAACTATTAGGATGAATGCAATATATGTCATACATCGGATCCTGGAAGCAGTGTGCTGCAGTGAGAACCCACTGTGAATTAATGAGCACTCCTCCACATATGTGACCATTGGGTTCGATGAGTTTCATCTGCAGATCTGCCATCCATGGCCAGCTGCCATCAATCGCTTTCTGGCCGCCGACAATACGGTCGTTGTCTAACCATGATGCTGGCTCGATATCGGCTTTCCCGCACTCAGTGGGTTCTAGACTCACCCCTAAACCAAAAAGAAAGTAAGTTAAATGCAATAATAATGATAAAGAGCTTTAAGGTTATCGATTATGATAATGATGATACTAAGGTTTCTTGTTTCGTTGCAATACTTGCGTAATGATTGTCATTGTCCTGGTTTCATGTGCATATTTTTATCGAAAGTAGCTATTCAATATGACTATAAGTACTATGTATGAAATGAAAACTTGCGCTCATAGCCTTGTAGATTTTATTTTAGACTACATGCAATTTGGTAAATCAGCAATTTCCATATGACTTTGAATTTCATGTTAAACGAATAAATTAACTTTAAGTTTTAAGTACAGAGTACTGCTTTTACTTGGAGTTAAACGAGATTTCATGTTAAGCGATTTTGCTCTAACGGGGTGTGATTGTAATATTACGGAAATTCTACTGTAGTATGCAAATTTTTTGAGGAGAAGCTTTTGCATTGATATTATACTACTGCAGCAGTAATCCTTATTTTCTCCATATGTTATTGTTGTATTACTTATTACTTAAATTTCATATGTTATGCTGTATTAATTATTACATTAAAATTATATTAACACAAATAATAATTGTGCTAGATTTTATTCCATTGTGTTAATGATGCTCTTTTTGTTGGATTTTGAACTGCGCAATACTGAGATTGTACTTATACTAGATTGATTAATAATAAATGAGAAATGCTTTATTTTAAGAAAATATTACTATAGTAATTTGGAGTTCAATTGTATGATATATATACTATCATGATATAGCATTGATTTATAATATTACTTATGATTGGTATTTCTATGATATTGATATTTTTTTTCTTCTGATAAAACTACGATATGATATAAGGATTCAAATAAATTTACGAATGAATGAACGTAGTAATATCGTTCATTTGACAGGTTAAGCACTTATTTACAATTTTTTTGCATAGTTTGATGACTTAACATGAAAAAAAAAAAAATATTTCAAAGAAGAATAACATTTTAAAAAGATTTTATTTAAAGGTGCGTTAAGGAGATTAAGTGTATGGAACTAAACTCTTGCAAAAATAAAATTTCGAAGTGCATTATTAAACATTTTAAATATTTATCAGAGCAATACAAAGTTTATACCAAAATATACGCAAACGTGACATATTTATTCATCATGATAGACTATTTGGAAGAAGAGTGATAAATTATTCAACAACACTAAGAATATATTAAAACTTTAAGGGGTATAAGCAAATATTTCTTAACGATTTCCAATATTTACTTTCTTTACTGCTTGGAATGCAATTTTAAAGAGAGATAACTCAAGCTAAGGTTAAGTCATCCGAATGACTACACATTATTTTAACTTTGAGTGTAAAATATATTGTTAATGTAAGCAGTTGACATTTCTTAAAATAACGAAAACCAGAATATTTGCATAATATTAATTAAAATTCCATCAGCTTTCAAGCCACATCAAAAACTTAACATAAACACTCATTTTCTAGTTGAAATCCCTCATCGAATTCTTTATTTTAAGAGACTTTAAATCATTAGTTCTTTGTTTACTCAAACCAAAACAAGTAACGTTGTCTGATATTGCTTCAGAAATGCGTTACATTTAAATAAACTATCCTCATAATTTAAAGCTCGTTATTTGCATTTTGCTTAAGAGTAATTAATGACATAACTTAGTTTCTAGCATTTTCGCAATGGATGGTATATATTTCTCTTTTTCAATCACGCATCAATTGCCGATCATTATTCTGCAAAATTTTTGCATGTATAAATCACTAGTAAAATAATACTGTACCAAAGGCAAAACAAATTCATGTTACCAATTTAGAAAACGTTTGAATTTTCGGAAGAATCACGCTTTAGTTTGGCAAATATCTGGAGCAGCAAACTGCTTTATATTCTTCATTCTTATATCAAAATATTTCTTCTTCCTAACACATTGTTCATTATCCCATTTTAAGAGCAGTTTTGCTCCAAATTAAGTTGATCTTGTTGGGAGATAAGGCCAAATTGTAGCAACTTTCTTGTTATTGCTATTTATTATGATAGTAAAAATTAATATCCTATGTTAAGTTTTGTCGTTATATCCTTTATATCAGCGTTAGCCACTACGCGGCCCGCGGGCCGGATTTGGCCCGCGACAGATTTTTCTGTGGACCGTCGGCACCACAGAAGATAAAAAAAGAAATCAATTTTCATGGTTTGTAAATTTTTTTTTTATTACATAATTGTAATTTATTTTCAATTATATATGTCAACTATTTAGAACAAAGTTCTCCACTACGTGCCCGAAGAAACGACATGAAGAAGATTTTAGAAAGGTCGTTTTCATCAAGAAAAAATAAAGAAATAACTTAACTCAGTCTCATTTGGACAATTAATTAAAATTGATTGCAACAAGTACTCCGAAAGTCATCGACCCTATCATCAAATAAACTGAACGATTTCGACCACCATCGTCTCATAATTGATGTTGACTAAAACGGAGTAATCTGGAAGAACAGTTTAAATATTTTGATTAAAAGTTAAGTCAAGTCGTATCGTCCCATTGAAACAATACATTAACTTCTTTTTTAGGCTTTGATTTACTAATAATGAAAACTATTTTTTTTTTTTTTTTTTTTAGTAATTTGATAAAAAGAATCAAATACCAATTGTAATTTTGTGAAGATAAACAAACTGAATAGTTTTTTCCAGTTTACAGAAATGCTATATACGGGAAAATCAATAACAATTAAAGATACATATTTTGGAGCATACGGCCCGCGAAAAGCTCCAACATAAGTCATATGGGCCCGCCTCTGAAAGTTAGTGGCGAACGCTACTTTATATTAATTTAGATTTTGTGTGTCGATGGCGGGCAAATCTGAAGAGGCCTAATTAATCAACTTGCCGTCATCCAAACTAACTGAAACTTGGTAGATATATTCGATGTCAATGACAATGCCTTCTCTCAAACTTTGGAGATGTAAGTGTCACTAAAAGGTCGCTTTTACGAAATACTAATAAACCAACTTCCCGTGATCCAATCGCGCTAAAATAGCATTTAACCGACCACTGAAGAAACTCTTTCCTATTGCCATTTTTTTTTAAAATAAATGAATAATAAAATTACTTTAATCAGAATAAATTGATTATATTTGGATGTGAGTGCATAAATTCCCTTTCATTTTTAGGAAATAAATTTTGAAACGTAGTTTGCCGCACGTTTTTCTAACAGAAATATATTTGATATTTAAAATTAGATTTAAACACCAAGCACACGCTGTTTACAGAATCGGTTGCTGTGTTAACGAATATAAAAATTGGAAATGCATATAGATAATTTATACATGTTTTTATGGGTTATATTATTTCCCGCCATAATCGACCACTCCACCTTATTGTTAGTTTAACAAGAATCCAATTAGTAAAATAATTCATTTACGGGAACATTTCTCTTCGTCCGTCCCATCATCGCAATCGTCCTTGCCGTCACACAATTGCGTATACTTCACGCAATTTCGATTCTTGCATTGTTTCTGGCCAACTGGACACACATCTAAAAATATCAAAATAAAGTAAACACATTACCCTAATAAGGCCTATAACATACAAGAATGGAACACAGATTAAATATTAATCAGAAAGATTAAATAAATATTTACGAATACAAATGTTTTATTTTTAAATAACGACATTTAATGCCAAGCAAATATTAAAATCACGTTTTGAAAACTATATACATAAAAAAAAATTCTGATGACACTAAAATTTAATTTGGAGATCGATAATCAATTTGGCCTAGTGTGTAATTGAAAAAAAGATCTCAATGCTGTTAACCAAACTTTTCTAAAATATTTCATTCGTCTTAGTAAAAATTTTACGATTGACAATTTTGCTGGAGTTTCAGTTTTGCCTTATCCTGCAAACAACAAATTCCGATCTATTATAATATGGAGTTGTAATATTGGCAATTCAACTGACCGCAATCCATAACGTACCATATACAGTAATAAAAATATACTATACGATACACGATATCATATACCATATTAACGGTATACATCAAACTTAAAGTTCATTTATTTGAAGTTTAGTTCCTTATTGCATAAGATAATACAATTTTTCACAAATATTAAAGTCGAATTTATGAAACAATTTCGTTTTCAGTCATTGTCATCGAATAGTCGCTTATATAGGCATTTTTATTATGGTACACAAGGTCCATATTCCATATTCCAAACATATGTAATGAAGAGAAATTTAATGGAATTTAATAACTCTTATTAAAGTTGATGACAATTCCTAAAAAAAAAACCTTTTTTAAAAGCAAAACGTCACCAGTTTAGTGAGTTTGTCGGAAAACTTGTCAAGAATTTTTTTCCCCCGAATATCAATGTTCCAATTCGAGTATTATATATGCAGATCTAGATGTGAACTACCCATTGAACTACAATTGAATAACTCTTTCAGACAAATTTGAAAGTACTTTCAGTTGAATTTTATTCCCTCCTACTAATATTATCGATACCATATCGATATATGATGTATGCAACATTTTTAAGTTAGGTTTAAGGAATTTCAGATTAACTTCATTTCCAGTCACAAGCCCGAGTACTTCCTGTTAAATGCTGATACTGGAACTTATCTCAACAATAATTTTCATTAGATACATCATACATGGCTGAAGCCTTTGTAGTTAAAGCCGACCAAACGGTATAGTGGTTAGCGTGCTAGCTACTAGACCGCGAGTTTGCGCGTTCGAGTCCCGTGTTAGGCATGGGTGTTTGTAAGTGTATGTTGGCTTGTCTAATGACGAATGTTTCGGCGCATTATAGCCCTCGTGTTGCTGTCTGCGCCAGATAATCTGAAAACAACCAACAAACCTTTGTAGTTAAATATGAAATTGTTGACCCGTTTGAAACATATCAGAATAAAAGAAGTAAATTGCATCTTGTTTAATTTTAGAATTCATCCTAAATTTATGTATTTCCGTAAAAAAAAAAATAATCTATATTAACTAATTTTTATAATAACTATCATTGTTACTAAATAGTCCTTTCTGCAGACATTTGCATTTCGGTTTGTTGAGAGATCGATCACTCGGGTTTCTTTACTACAGTTGCCCTTTTTATCACTAGCTATCCCATGGCTCTATTTTTTCAGCATTTTCCAGATTAAAACATTAAGGAGTTATTTTTAAAAAATTGAATCAGTAAATTATTGGTACAATATGTCTTGACATCAGTTTTGGGCCAACCAAACGGTATAGTGGTTAGCGTGCTGGCTTCTAGACCGGGAGGTTGCGGGTTCGAGTCCCGTGTATGGCATGGGTGTTTGTAAATGTAGGTTGGCTTGTCTAATGACGAATGTTTCGGCGCATTATAGCCCTCGTGTTGCTGACGGCGCCAGATAATCTGAAAACAACCAACCAACATCAGTTTTGGTTGCTACATACTTACAAGTATGTTGGTTCTCACCGGTTATTTAGATAGGAATAAATAACATTATTATATTTCAATAAGTTATCATTAGAAATACACCAAATTCAAAATTTTGATGTTGAAAAGAACTTTAAAAGTAGGCAAGTAGTTTAAATTCAAGACACATTTAAAGACAGAAATATGAATCTAAGTAACTAAACTTCTCTTTTTACCCTTTTTCTCACTACTATTAGCATAATGACAGAAGCATTTTTATACTTTCAACTATCTATATTTATACATAGGGTAATAAAAGTATAGAAATCGGTAAACAAAAATAAAAATCGTTTTTCTTTTTTTTCTTCTTGCATTTCTCTACGTTTTGAACATCATGATTTCAAAAAAGTGATCTAGAAAAAATTTGTGTGTGCTTTCGTGGTCAGCGTAGCTCCCTAACAAATTGACCTACGATGCTCAAATTTGGTGTGCGTGTTGGTAATGTCACACGGACTTACCATTAAGGGTTTCGTCAAAATCAAGCTTGAAGGTAGCTGCCATCGAAAAAAGTATGTTTTTCGGTAATTGCTAAAAAATGTCTCTAAAGGAATTTGTTCAAAATCACTGTAGTAATACCTCTTAAGGTGTTCTAAACATCCCCACCTCCGAAATTCTCTTAAAAATGCTTTAATGGAGTAAAAAGTTGAAAAACGAATTCCTTCAATACAGAGTTCTCATTCCTTGATCATACCTCCTGAACGCTCGTTTTTTGTCTCCCCTCAGTTTTATTTATAATAAAGGATACTATAAGAATTATCGAAACGTATATCGCCAAAATCGTCATTTTAACAAAGTGTTGTTTTTTTTAATCAAAGACCCCATACAAGAATTATCGCAAAAAAATATCACCAAACTGGCAATTATTTGCTAAATGAATAATGAAAATATAAAAACGGTACAAATCCACGTCAGTATTATAGTGAACGATGTTTCACACCCCCAGTTCTTGGTTCGTATTTAATGATTTCTAACCACGTTTATCTTAAACAAACTAAAACACGTTTTAAAAGACAGTCATTATTAATTTTCTTACATAAATATCAATCCCTGATGACCCACTTCGATAGGTCATTTCAGACAAATCGTGACTTTACGGGATAACCATCTAACCTAACTTCAATTTTGCAACCAGATTAACATCATGCAATTTTACAGAATCACGGACAAGTTGTTAATACATTGGTTTCATTGACAACTGTTTATCAGAGTTATTTACAGTTTTCAACAAATACTTAACAATGCTAAACTCAAAACCTCCAAATATTTTCAGAGAATTGCTGCAGGGGTTAATAAACTACGCACATACACTCGCTGCAATAATGTTAGCACTAGTAGTTCACATCAAGAGCACTACGTGGCAGCAGAAACTGAGAATTGTGACAACCAGATCCGCCTTTCCCTATTGTCCCCAAGTCTTCACGTATGGAAATATCACAGTGTGTAAGTACTCACAGATTTCCTCTCACAGTGAATGGACTCACCCGTTGTATCCTGAACCGAGTATGTGATATTGAATCCTCGCCCTCCTGCGAAATCGTCCGTTTTCAGTACGAGTTGAAGAGCATGTGACTGGGACACGAAGTCGTACGGAGTATGATTACCACACAGCATGAATTGCAGTATCCCTTGACCGTTCGAGTTGAAGTCATGGACGCTCAGTGAATCAGCTCCACAACCCTCAGTAATGTCGATGTCCAGCTGATTGAACTTGAGTCGGATATGCTAAAAAGAAAGGATCATTGAATTTCTTATTTAGCAGTGTGTTTGTAAAAATATTTGCTTGGAGAGTTTCTGTCACTTGATACAAGCACTATGTAGTTATGAAAATCTTTTCTTCGGGCAGTACAATAGAAGCTATTAATTCGTCAAATTGTGTGACGTGATTTAAACTTTTAAAAATAGGCATGTGCTGACTTAATGTTTAAATTGAAAAGTCTAGCAGCAATTGAACTTTTATGCAAAAGTTTAATTTTTATGTTACACCATATCTCAAAGTTTAAATAAGTAAATATAGACAATACATAAATATGAATTTCGATAGAGTTGAAAATAAAGTTCAATATACGTAAAAAAAATTATTATTTAAAAAACTCAAGTCATTTTCAAAAATTAATCACCAGTCAATACAAACTACAACTGTTGAATAGTATTGAGTAATTGTTTAGTAGAATATTGATGCCAGTGTGCGTTTAGTTAGCATTATAAATATGAAACCATAATCTTAATAAGCTGTTCTATATTATGGTATCTATCAATGAATCATATTTTTTAACCTAAGTGTTAAACATGGTAGTTTGGAAAAATATATTTCTTCTCTTTTTTTGTTGACCTTTCAAAAATGTAGAAGTTAGGAAAAAAATACGCGTCATCTCAAAACAATTTTCTTATTGATTAGTAATTTAAACAACGGTAGTGAGAAATATAAACCTCATTCTTAATTCCACTTAAATAAAATTTTCTTACCATTCCAAGAGGAGCTTGCAGCTGATATGAGCATTGCACAGAATCTGGATAAGTTTTGTTCTTCTCAAATCCAGGACTGTACAAATTTCCCCTCTGAGATACTTGGATGACTTTTGGACGTATTATTTGATTGCGTACTGTCTCGAGACTTACACATGCCGCGTCCAAATCTTAAAATAAAAAAATATTAAAAAAATAAATAAAAAAAATTAAATTGTATGATTGTTTTTCAGTTAAAATGTTTGAAAGAAGGAACATCTCTTGAGAACGTAAAGATATAAATGATAATGAAGGTTAAAAGAAAGATTATCAAGAGATAAAATATATTGTAAGCTCAAAGAAAAAATTAAATATCTTTTTTTATGTGGGAATAAGGATTAAAAACATTTAAGAGTCCAATTCCCAAATCTTTAGAAAATAAGTACAACATTTTTCATCAATTTTATTTACAGTGAATGTAACTTAATTTTATAGAGATCTGTTTCCTTAATTCTAAATAGAGTGTGTTAAAAATTCAAAATTTTGATACCATAATTTAAAAAATGTTATGGATTGTTTGGGTTTTGCATATCACCACCTAATTATTTTAAAGAGAATGATATTTAACTAATACTATAATTTAATATTGAAGGTTATGAACTAGTTGAAGCTTATTGTATTGTATATATTACGCAGTGTGAATGGCCAGTAATTTTTTATTTACACTGCAATGAGATTACGTAGAGGAAGAAAAATTTTCCAATCTGTTTTGTACAAATAAACCACCTTTGTGCAAATAAAAGATTGACCATGATTGCCAGATTTTCGAAAAAATGTGTCAAAAGGCATTTCAGAGTGTATATTTCTATTGGCAGTCGCTTAACTGTTGTGCAAACAACTAGCTAATAAATATAGAGAATTGTTCAGTAGATAAACAGATATTGAAGAATTAAAATCTACGATACCGAAAATTGTATATCTAACATTTTGTCACGCACCTTCTATCTGTATAAAGTCATTCAAATTACAGCTTTACTTTATTTAGAGATTGAATTATAAATCAAATTATAAATTTAATTCGTAAGGGTCTTCATTAATGGTCTTTCATTTGTTGAAGAGTAGATTAAAATGACAAAAACTCTTAGGTTTATATCATTTCTAACTTCTTAAGAGTACTTAGTGAACATAAAAATGGGCCCGACTGTATAAATTTAGCTGATCCTTCAAGTCGACATTTTTATACTATTTATTTTCAGAAAATGTTATTTCGATTTGTTCGTCATTTCGAGAAATATAAACAATATTTCAATCCGATAATATTTTAGCTTTATTCTAGGAAATCTACATTGATAATATTTGTTAACGTACATGAATTGGATGGTTATTAAAAAGTATTATTCTTCAGACAGTTCCGAGAATGTAGATATCAGTAAACTTTTATTAAATTTTGAATACATGGGTAACTGAGACTTTCTGAAAAAGATTTCTAAAAATAAAACATACATAATGATGATGGTGGTGTTGTTGGTAATCTTGATAATGGCGATGATGCCAACAACAACAGTAATTATAGTCATAATAGTTATAATAACAACAAAAACACTAACAATAATAATGGTAAAAGAAATGATAATGATGATAATAATAATAATATTGATAATAATAATAATAATAATAATAATAATAATAATAATAATAATAATAATAATAATAATAATAATAATAATAATAATAATAATAATAATAATAATAATAATAATAATAATAATAATAATAATAATAGCAATGATAATAGCAATAATATTAACAACAAACATAAAGTATAAACAAAAAAAGAACACACTTCATATCTTCGCAAACGATGCTGGGAAACATTATTTGCATGCAAAGATAATTTCTATCCAAGTATTTATAAATATACATTTTCATCTGGCGGCTAGAATTATATTTATATTGTTTCGTTTTTTAAGATATAGTTTCCCTATGATTTCGTCGTGTGTACCAAACATAATGAATACATATATTCATTACAACGGGTTTTAGATGGCGCAAATCCTTTGTAATGTGAATGTAACTACAATGTATAATAGGGTAAGGAATATTTTTTTTTAATAATACATATTTAAGTTTCGATTTATCTTTTGTTAAATATTTACTAAGAAATGCTTTTTACTGTAAACTAAGTAATATATACATGTCGAATTTCCAGAATTAATCATTCCTTTTTTTAATCTAAAACAATAGACATCTGGTAATTCTCATTTCTTTCTATTAAACAAAAAATTATTTCGTAAGTATTATACTCATTTACCTTCGCAAAGGGATGAACCAAAGATAGAAACTATAAAAATGCTGATAATCCACATATTGTAATCCGTTGTGCACTGTATTGAACGCACCCTGTAAGCAACAGCAGTCGGGGAACTGATTTAATTCCGATTGAATTGGAGTGCATTGTTATCGTGTAGCAATCCGCTAACAGATGTTACTTCCCAAGATATGAAAGTAATTAAATGATAAGATTTGAATGCGGACTTGTAATTATTACCATAAGTTTGGTTCACAAGATATTTCAATACTTTGTTGAAAATCTGTATGATGGACTACATCTTTGAAAGTTTGTTTTCTTATATTTAGAAGCTCATAGACTGGAACGTGCACCTACCTAGGTTTTATAAGGTGCTTGATGAATATTTGTGCTTTTTCTACGAAATTTTACCGCTTGCTTTTTACCAACCAATGCGTGCATTTTAACAATCAAAGCTTGCATTTTATCAATCAAAGCGTGCATTTTAACAAATAATGTAAGCATTTTAACAAATAATGTAAGCATTTTAACAATTAATGCATGCATTTTAACATTCAATGCCTGATTTTTAATAATTAAGTCATGTGCATTTTAACAATAAATGTATGCATATTAACCATTAATGCATAAATTTTAACAATCAATGCGTGCACTCAAACAATCAATTCATGCTCATTTTTCCAAATGTTATAGCTTGGTTTACGATATGCTTGGAAAAATGTTTATCAATTTTCAGTATTCTGGCTTCTATGGGAAATAGAACATTTGTATATTTTGCATTTGGAACGTTTAAGTCTTTTTCTATTCTCAGGGGTTGTTATTTGTTATTCGAAATCGTGGTAGTTCTGTTTATCATCAAGCTTTCATCTTCAATACCATTTTTCAGCGTCTTTGTTTTACAGAAAATTGAGATATTCCTCGTTTGGAACGTTTCAACTTCTTAAAATTAGTTAATCGATAATGAAATAGCTTACCATTTTACACTTTTCCTTGCTGACATCTGCACCAAATTTCAGTTGTGACTATATTAAATGTGGAACATTTAGTTATTCTACGTTTTTTGACCATTAAAATTTCTTAATACATATCGAAGTAGCTTACTTTTTCTATGCTGGCCTATGTTGGCATGTGTTTTAAAATTTAGAGTTTGGGATGCATAGGAAGTGGGAGGATTTGTGTGGATTGAGTGAGAGCTTTGTCTTTTATACTTTATAGAGATACACATTTAAAAGTAACTCATTTATATCAGAATGTTGTTTAACAACATTAAATTTGAATTATTATCAGTAAAAATAATAGTTTGAATAAAAAAGAATAGATACAAATAAAAGTTTAATAATGCTGTTTGATTTAATTTTATCTTCCGATTACTAATCAAACTTCAGCTAGAGAAATAGAAAATACTGCTAGAAGACGAATTCATTTTCATCACTTACCGATTTTCCAAATGTTTTAAACATAAAGGTATTTTATGAAAAGTAACGGTAGTCATTTAAAATAACAGGTATTTTTTATGTTGTTTACAATGAAAACATTGATGTGAATACGTGTTCTATTATTTCACACTAAAACTTTAGCTTGTTTAGAAATTATCATGGGTCAATCTACGACAACCTCTCTAGAGTTGAATAGATGCGGTTGTAATGTTAGGTTTCTGAATAAATGCCAATAAGTGCTGATTCACCAGAAAATAAAAAAAATATTTTAAAGGTTATTCGAAAGTTTGGAGATATTGAGAAGCCGGTTGTAGCATTTCTTTTTCATATATTGCTAATAATAAAATTATTCTTATTTACTTTTAAAAACTGAAACATTCAATGTAATTAAATACTCTTGAAGAAATTGTTATTGTTAGCCTTTAAAACAATTATATTTTGTTTCATTAGATAAGTTATTCTCCCGAAAGGTTTGCTTCCCACTTTGCTTTCCTTGTCTATAAAACCAATATGAAAACAAAATTAATTTAACGGATATATTTTTTTAATATGTCCTTATTGTCTTTCAATAGACAAATGAAATGCAGTGTAATTGTTTTTTTCCTGTAAAGTTTTTTTGAAAACCACACAATTAGTATAGATATGTCATATCATCCACTGTCACTTTTAATTAATTTGGTATTTCATGGTCGATGTATAATGTACAAAATTTACTGTATACTTTGAAATATCATTTTTGAATTAAAGCATCAAACATTTTAACACACACACACACACACACACACACACACACACACACACACACACACACACACACACACACACACACACACACACACACACACACACACACACACACACACACACACACACACACACACACACACACACTAGTATTTTTTAATACTATTCAAGGAATGTGTCTTTTCTTAAATTTAAATGTTTGATGGGTAATTCAAAAATGATGTTTCAAAAACTATTATATATTCAGCATTTTTCAAAGGACACATGATGACGGACAAATATGATTTTTTTTAAATAAATATTATAAATATATTAAAATATTGACCAGGGTTGTGACATGAGGTATAAAAAGCTGCTGAAAATCATTTAATGAAGCTACGTAATTCTCTGCTGCATTATTTAATTTATTACTAATATTTTATCGATACAAATTTATAAAACTAAACGAAGGAAGTTTCACACAAGGACAAATAGTTCCACTGATGTGGTATTTCACTGTTTGGGACTGATTTTTGAATAATAGTTAAAATATTTTATTGCATTTTGAAATTGCAATTAATTATATGGGTTATTATAAAGTTGTTTTTGCCTAAAAAAGTGTTTTAGTTAGTATATTTTTTCTTATAAACACCAGTTGCACAAATTCCTCTTGATTTTCCGTAGAGTGACCCAGATATTAGGATTTCTGAAGCTGATTACAAGTAAACATATTTTTATTGCTGTCATTACCAAACTTAATTTTATTTAATCAGATTAAATTCTATTTAATCTTACTATGTGGTACATTCTTTGGTTCTTTGAACTTACGTTCTAAACTAGTAATTAAGAAAAAGTTATCATTCTGTACTTTATGATTGCTAAAATATTACTTAACGTATTATGATCTTAATAAAACTATTTTTAATATTTTATTGATAGACTTTTAACTATTCATCGTATCAATATTTTGAGAAATCAGCTTTATTTGGGGTATAAGTTTTATATTAAGTATGAAAAAAGAATAATATGTTTTCCATTCTACAAAAATTGTAGTTATACAAAAACATTTATTTAAAAAATTATGCTAAAAATTAACTATTTGGTGTATTTATCTTAAGTTACAATTATACCATAATTATTGACTTAAAATACTAAGACTATGTAAAATTTATATGATTTCTACTTGATATAGAAAGATAATGATATTTTCTGCCTAATTAACATGTTTAAACATATAATTATCTTTAAAATATATTCGTATGTTTCATAAGCCTTCATAATTTTATAAAGATTAGTTCTCATATTCCTAAAAATTGCCCAAATGTAGCTTAAATATGTAAATTTTGAAAATTTTGAAATCTAAAACGGACATTTCGGGAGAATGATACAGGTGTATATCAAATTGTGGTAACTGTATTATAAAGCATAAATAATTCAATTAAAAATATAAATGCATTTTTTATTCTGTAATAGTGCCTTCGAATAAATATATGGATTTAATTTTGATGATCATAATATTGCAAAGCTCTATATAAATACTAAAAACAAGGTTGAAAAATTTAGGAAATAAAATCGTTTGTATATTTTTTACATTTTTCAAAATGAACCAGATATTTTTTTTAAATTCTAGTTGATGCTCTAAACATTGACAAACAAAGCATCACTATTTCTAGCAACACAATTCAGAAACAATACATGTAATAAAAAACATACATATATACTATTCTACTATCATCTCTTTTCTGGTCAATTACGGATTACCTAAAGGGACGTCATAAAAGATGTTAATTTAATTTAATCATCATATGAAGTACAATCGAAAATGCAATTGGATTAAGAGAAATTTAAATGTAACTAAATATTTCTTTTAAGGGTATTTTTAAACGCAAATTTATTACCAAGTTATTAAATATTTGTTTAAATTTTGTTTAAAATCGATTTTTTTATTTTTATTTTTGCTTGAAAAAAAAAAAAAAAAAAAAAAAAAAAAAACACTTTTGAGCCATATCAATAAGAAAAATAAAAAATTTCTCTTTACAACCGCCTTGATTCACGAATTGAAAATTTGATTGCTGTTTTTGCAACTTGCATTACGACCGATTTCGAATATAGTTATACCATGCATAATAGTCTATGCCGATAGTCTTGTACTACTATCCATAACAAGACATATTTCACATAAGAAAAAGTCGAACGCAAATCCCAACAATAAATCGCACCACTTCTTTCCACCCTGATTTCGAAAAGGCTTTTCCAAAAAAAGAAATCGCCAAAAGTCGTGAGTTGGCGGATTGAGAGGAAATTGGAGAATAGGGCGTTCTTCCTCAAGAAATGGGAATTTATTTCCTCTAACTTTCAAGGAGGATTCTTTAAATGATTATATCAGAAATCCCGGATGAGGTATGCAGACCCAATATTTTTATTGTATTCCGAGATACCTAAATGCAACCTAGCCAGCAAACAATGCATTTGCATTTCTGTGAGGAAATTGATGTAAAGTTATACCGCTTGAATGGCTTGGTCGTTTCGCTTTTATACCTGCTGCTTTTTTATTATTCGTAAGGATACAGGGATTTTTGTAGACTTGTCTGATAAGTGAGAAATTTGTTTTTGATTGTGGCAGGGCTCTTTGTAGTTGGTTGGAAATTCCTGTAGGTGGTTGGGAACAGGGCCAGATTTCTACACGCTCCAAAGACAAATTTGCTCAGAGCTACTTTAAGTAGTTAATTGATAACTTTTTAAATTTACAATAGAAATTTCGTTTTAAACCTGAATATGCAGCTATAAAAAATTATATCTGTTATGCTTTACAATTACCAGTGTTGGAAGAGAATATTTTTATTTTTTTAATCAAATTCTCATTTGCCCAATGCCTGTATAAAACTAATACTGGCCCTATTGATGTTAATTTCAAGAAATGAAAACGATCCATTTAAAGAAGAAACAAATCATTTGTGGATGCCACTATTTGTAGAATTTGGCATGCTTAGAAAGTGTTCCATTATTTCTAGAATTTGCATTCTTAGAAAGTGTTCATTATGCAGAAGTAAATGCTTAAAACTTATTCAATTTTCAGTTGCCCTTGCGCTTTATAAATCTAAATACAACCAACCAATTTCCAAAGTTTGCATGATTGAATTTATTCAACACCACATATAAAATAACGCTATATTTTGGTTACATTCGAGCAAACTAACTGTATCGGTTGATCATTCTTCGTATCCATCCAGTTTTGACAGCAACCTTGTTGAAGACACTAGGTCTTCCCGTAAGTCCACAAAGATCTTCGTCTCCTGTGCCATCTGTCACATAACTTGCCACTCCCACCACCTGCCACGACTTCTTGGTCTCGCATACTAGTGGACCCCCACTGTCACCCTGCAAATGGAAATAATGCGTATTGAGTGCTTATTAGTGATGTCCTTTTAAAATGAATTGTGTACTGTGGCTTACTCAGAAATTTATTTCATGGAATTCTTTTATCTTCTTCCCATTGCCGAAAATATGAACGCAATTTGGCAAGTTTTGTCGCTAAAAAAGAGAATATTTAGGAAGAAATCCTATCTTTCTTTTCAATCGAAAGTTCGAGAAGCAGCTTTGCACGTTAAGTAAGTTGTACATATTTGTTTTAATGTGTGTCAAAAATATGACATAAATCCAGTTGAAAAGTTTTTCAATGAGTTGCTATCTTAACACTATAACAACTATTATAACGATAAACTGCTACTTATAAAAAAAGTTGTGTGCTACTGTAAATTTTCAAGTACAGTTTACCACTTTCGAAAAGTTATGCCACTTGGCATTCAACTTTTCCCTGTTAAATTTTTAAGTTTTAAATACAATTTTAAAATTATACAAGTAAAATTATACAAGTATTATGACAAGTAAAGTTTCGTTCCCTATTACACGTTATTTAATAATTTATTGGTAAGATAATCGTTAGATCTAAAATAAATTCGAATAGTAACGGATTAGTTATGTTGAGAGAGAAAGAGAGTCAGCAGTGTATTTATTATAAGTGCAAATCACTAATAATCATCCCACCTCCCGTTAAGTATCGTGGTAATAAATGTAAAATACAATTTTGTAAAATGATATACTTACGTGGCAAACACCATTCAATTGTCCTATACTGCCTGCACAGATCATAGTTTGAGGTTTAAATTCTGAGCCCACAAGTTGGCGGCAAAGTATGTCTGGCTGCACTGGGTGGTAGGCTTGCTTTAGAACATCAGAGCTTCCTGTACCTTTTTTTATTGAAAAAGTATGGGACATTTATTTATGGCTATCTTTACAAAGAGAACATTATAATTTAGAAGACTAATAAAAGTTGAAAAAGTATCTTAAACTTGGAGAACAGAAAAATTTCCAAGAAAACTTGAAAATAGTCTCTTTAGCTTGACTAATTGAAGATAGGTTAAGTCATAAGTAAACTCGACTATGAACTTTAGAGAGTTACGAATGAGTGAAAAAAAAAAGTAGCTGAGAAGGAATAACACCCCACTTTTGAATAGAAAATATTAGAAATATAAT
Source organism: Linyphia triangularis (assembly GCA_963978545.1). NCBI lineage: Eukaryota > Metazoa > Arthropoda > Arachnida > Araneae > Linyphiidae > Linyphia > Linyphia triangularis. The sequence continues at coordinate 56,631,266 of OZ021729.1, forward strand.
TTTAAATAACTTATCATAAATTTAAATTAATTTATGAGCAACATAAAATTCCAGTTAGTTACTTGTCATATATCAAGAGTTTTCTTGTAGTATATTTATTCAACCCGATCATGGCACCATTTTGTTGAAGGTGTTAAGAAAAGGAGAATATCATTATGAATTTTGAAACAATTTTATAAATTACCTCTGGTAGCTCCCCAACCAGTTGCATAACAGTTGCTTACAATGCTGTGTTGGGTGTAGAGGTCGGGAAGACAGATTGGTTTGACGTACTTGGTGAAATTCACTGGTGCATTCAATTTAATCAATGCCATGTCATTAGTCATATCGAATTCACCATTCTTTTCAAACTAGAAGCAGAATCGAGTCGTCAGTCGTCGTATTAGTATGTTTATAGTTAACGTTTTCAAATTAGATTCCTGGAAGCTGCATGGCCGGTGCCAATTAAATATTTCATTCGCTAGTATGTTTTACATTAAACATGCTTTACCAAATACATTCGGATATACTCTGACTTTCGAGTCATATTGAAGCAAATTAAAAACAGGGTTGTTAGAAAACTGCATGTATTGTGATTGAATGAAGTCTAGTAATTAAAGTATTTGAAATAGATTAAGATTGTATTCTGTTTGATTCCAGGGTTTAAAGGGACCTTAGTTACATTTGATCTGAATGATAATTTATATGCAATTCTGTCAAAAGTAATTTAATAAATCCAATTAAATACAATAATTTTCGTTATTTTATGAAATACTGATATTTGTTGTTAAGCAAGTGACATTTTATAAGGTAAGACACATTTAGTTATTTTATTTATTAAACCTTTTAACAAGACATTACTTTTATAAAACATTTAGATATTTTTTTATCAACACAATCCCTTGAAAATACATTAATATAATGCGTGCATTAATTCCAGGAAAATGTCTTCCTGTAATTATTATTAAGATAATGTCCTCCCAATACGAAACGTTATTTGAAAATTAATTATTAAGATAATTTATTTTCAAAGCAAATAAATTTAAGCCTTATAAAATTTACAATACGAAACAAAATTGTTAAAAGTCAATTATGCTTCATTTCACAGTGCTCACTGTTCCGGACAAAATATTGTTATGTATAAAATTATTGAATTAGTTCTACATACTATAAATAAGTATTCCCATGTCAAAAAGCATCTTTATACGGAATCAAAGAAGAAACAAAATATACAAGCAGTTTTATGTAGCATCATTCATAAAATATACTTTTTACTTTAAACACAGTTTTTATAGTTCTCAAAAAGTATATTTTATATAAGTTGCATGAAACAATAAATTCACTAGAGTATTTTGGTCTGAGTATACTTACAGCTTTAGGTTAAGGGAGAAGTAAATAAAACAGTAGGTTAAGGGAGAAGTAAATAAAACAGTAGGTTACATCGATTTTTGATTTTTTTAAATTTTATCTTGGGGCAAGGGTGGCCTTAAGGATCTTCACAAATAAAATATTTGGAAAATTTGCATGGTCGCTTCCAGAGATTAGATGCAATGATACGTTTTTTGTTCTTCGGTGCACACAGTGAAATGTTATCCTTTCTTTCTGTTTAATGATAGTCTGTAAGAGTTCTTATCGAAAAGATCGATGGTAGAATTCTACTTGTCTAAGAATGGAACCTTTTCATTGAAAACAAAAGGGGTTTTCTTGGAAGTAGGAATAGCGAGCCATCCAGGCTGTATCTTCAGTTTGAGCTTGACTTTAGATTTTGTTAAAAAAAAATTCTTGTAAATAATTGTAAATAGGGTACAGATTCTTTTTAAAGTTCTAATTTTATTAAATTTTTTTGTTAACAACTTTAATACAGGCTTACGAAAAAGTTGACAACACGCTAGTTAGTCATGAAATTTCTTTGTTACTCTTCGACTTCTGCGTGGTTTGATTGCAAAGTCGATTGTTCTTGATTTTTCGGGAAAACTCACGCTCTTAGATATACATATTGCCACCACGGAATTCCATTAGTTTATTTGAATTTGGAACTCTGCTTTAAAAAGAGCTGAGTGCTTGTTTACTTTCATGTTGCCTAAATTATCATTGTGTCCGAAGTTGTTTGCACTGAAGCTTTAGTTATAGCTTAATAGCACTTTTACCTTTGTTTGAAAAAGTTTTATAAGGCTTTGAAACGAAGAATAAAGTATAGTTTTTATTTTTCTAAAAACTGCGCCACCATTTTCCTCTGAGAAAATTCATAACAATATCAAGCTTTCATAACCATCGTCTTTTCTTTCGTCATGTCATAATGTCAGCTGTTTAATAATAGTGTATCTTAGTAAATGGTAGCATTATACAAAACTTTAGAGAGAGAAGTGGGAAGATCTTCCCTGAGGATTTTTACGAGCACAATCCTCACAATGACTTCTGATATTAAGAGCATACTCAGTAGTAATAACTAGATAGGTTCATGGTTAACTGTGTTGCTTGTTTATGGAAGAGATGTATATATAAATAGAAGAATATATAAGTAGAATTCGAAACTTTGAAGACCAGAATATGATTGTATTGATACAATTCGGAGCCAATATTTTGCCACTTTAAAACACCATGTCTTTGGTAAGGGGGTCAATAATTGTACTATTAGCTGATTTTGAAATGGTAAATAAGATTTTTGGACACACTTTTAGATAGAAATTTACTGCTTTTTTATCATACACATGGGAAAAACCAAGAAACGCCTACTGAGCCAGTTCTCGACAATCTATTTCTAAAAGCAGAGTTTCTAATAATATACAAAGTAATACTTTGAAATGAGAAGAACCTCTTATTATATATTCGGTTTTGAGTAACAGACCAGAGTAAAAAAAAAACTGTGGGTATAATTTGTACTACGATAAATATTTTGAAATACTCCAAATAACACGTACTATCTATAACATTGGGCGTTCTCATTAAAAGAATTAGACACATATAAATTCATTTTGATATTTTCGTAACATTGTTTGTCCATGTTTCGCGGTGCAAAACTAAAGAAAAAAGTAAATTAGAGAAATCAAACAGACATACAATGTCAGGTATGTCATCATAAATAACGATCCTTTCAACAAATCTAATTTGTTCATGGTCATCTCTCTGGAATTTGTGGTAGTTTCCAAGGTGAATTCTCAAGCCACTTGGTTTTCGAAGTCTGAGGAAAAAAAACAACAAAATTTTTTAAGGATATAACAGGATATCCATTTATAGTAATCATTAAGAAGATTGCTGGTGTGCTGTTGCAGTATAAGCAATTACTCAGAAATTTTTTAATCTCACCAAAATAAATAACTATGCATCTATTTTGGTTTAAAAAATAATGGCGTCTGGAGGGACTAGACCTTCCTAAACAAAACAAAAATCCCTTTCCAATTTAGTGTTAATTGCGATATTTAAGTGATATATTGTAAAAACAATTCGTCAAATTGACGATTTTTACGATAAAAATATTTGTTAATCGCTAGTTTTGATTCTTGATATCCCAGTTTCTTGAGCATGAAGAAGCAAATTCTAGATTTTTAATAGAACCTAAATAAGACGTAAAAGCATTTCTTTATTTTTTTATTCAATTCTAAATGTTTCGAAAAGGCCATAAACACAAAAATTTCTGCTCAATGCTCTTTTTCTTTTTTTTTTTTTTTTTTTAAATTAGAGATCAAAATTACCTTGTTAAACGTTGGCGAGAAAACAACTCACTTCGTTGGCATTGAATGTGACATCACGGTTTCGCAAACATCTTGGCTTGAAATGCAGCAGCGGAAACCAAATTTGCAAGTTTCTCGCAAATCACGTCAACCTGTACTCAATGTGGGAATGGTCTTCCATCGCCAACTCTTTCAACGCCAACTATTTGGCAGAAACCTCACGATAACCATAGAAAGGATAGATTTTTTTTACGCAGTCACGGACTTTGTTGACTGTTTTGATCGGACTGGTTTTGATTCGGTTTTGAGGCATTTTCTTTGCTTAATATTTAAATAGCTAATTTTTTTAAAGAACTTTTGTTTGAATACGTGGAATCAGAAAGAAATTCTTCATAAATATTTACTAATTTCACTCGTTTTTAAAAAATGCCGGAATCGTCTATTGTGTTTGCATTACAGAGATTATCCATACATGCATTGGCTGACTTTTAAACAATGGATTTACGCACATTTCAGTTGCATTAGTTAGCTATATCAAAGATAACTTCAAAATTAAGTTTTTGAAATATTAGGGCTGCATTTTAAAACTCAAATCCCCAGTTAACTTTAATTATAAAATAATATTTCAGCATGTTGTACCTGTTATCAAAGTTGCATTGTATTTACTTTGAAAAATGTATTCAATGTTTTAAATCCTAACGGATTTAAAAAATTGAATACGTTTTTTTTTTAAACTTGAAAGCCAACTAAGTATGTGACTAATTAACTAAGTATCTAACTAATTGACTGAATAACCAACTAAACTCTCTAGCTAGATAGTCATGCGTTAGCCTTGTAACTAACTAGCTAGCTACTTTGTTAATAGATAACTAACCTAATTAAACTAACTAACCTAACTATAAGGATGAATGCAATATAAGTCGTACATCGGATCGTGGAAACAGTGTGCTGCAGTGATCACCCACTGTGAATTAATGAGCACTCCTCCGCATATGTGACCATTGGGTTCAATGAGTTTCATCTGCAGATCTGCCATCCATGGTCAACTACCATCAATCGCCGTCTGTCCGCCGATAATACGGTCGTGGTCTAACCATGATGCTGGCTCGATATCGACTTTCCCGCACTCAGTGGGTTCTAGACTCACCCCTAAACCAAAAAGAAAGTAAGTTAAATGCAATAATAATGATCATGAGCTTTAAGGTTCGATTATGATAATGATGATACTAAGGTTTTTTCATTCATTACAATACTTGCGTAATGATTGTCATTGTCCTGGTTTCATGTGCACATTTTTATCGAAAGTAGCTATTCAATATGACTATAAGTACTATGTATGAAATGAAAACTTGCGCTCATAGCCTTGTAGATTTTATTTTAGACTACATGCAATTTGGTAAATCAGCAATTTCCATATGACTTTGAATTTCATATTAAACGAATAAATTAACTTTAAGTTTTAAGTACAGAGTACTGCTTTTACTTGGAGTTAAATGAGATTTTATGTTAAGCGATTTTGCGCTAACGGGGTGTGATTGTAATATTACTGAAATTCTACTGTAGTATGCAAATTTTTTGAGGAGAAGCTTTTGCATTGATATTATACTACTGCAGCAGTAATCCTTTTTATCCCCATATGTTATTGCTGTATTACTTATTGCTTAAATTTCATATGTTATGTTGTATTAATTATTACATTAAAATTATATTAACACAAATAATATTTGTGCTAGATTTTATTCCATTGTGTTAAGGATTCTACTTTTGTTGGATTTTGAACTGCGCAATACTGAGAATGTACTTATACTAGATTGATTTATAATCAATGAGAAATGCACTATTATAAGAAAATATTACTATAGTAATTTGGAGTTCAATTGTATGATATGTATACTATCATGATATGGCATTGATTTATAATATTACTTATGATTGGTATTTCTATGATATTGATATTTTTTTCTTCTGATAAAACTACGATATGATATAGAGATTCAAATAAATTTACGAATGAATAAACGTAATAATATCGTTCATTTGACATGTTAAGCACATATTTACTATTTTTTTGCATAGTTTGATGACTTAACATGAAAAAAAAAATATTTCAAAGAGGGATAACATTTTAAAAAGATTTTATTTAAAGGTGCGTTAAGGAGATTAAGTGTATGGAACTAAACTCTTGCAAAAATAAAATTTCGAAGTGCATTATTGAACATTTTAAATTTTTAAATATTTATCAGAGCAATACAAAGTTTATACCAAAATATACGCAAACGTGACATATTTATTTATCATGATAGACTATTTGGAAGAAGAGTGATAAATTATTCAACAACACTAAGAATATATTAAAACTTTAAAGGGTATAATCAAATATTTCTTAACGATTTCCAATATTTGCTTTCTTTACAGCTCGGAATGCAATTTTAAAGAGAGATAACTCAAGCTAAGGTTAAGTCATCCGAATGACTACACATTATTTTAACTTTGAGTGTAAAATATATTGTTAATGTAAGCAGTTGACATTTCTTAAAGTAACGAAAACCAAAATATTTGCATAATATTAATTAAAATTCCATCAGCTTTCAAGCCACATCAAAAACTTAACATAAACACTCATTTTCTAGTTGAAATCCCTCATCGAATTCTTTATTTTAAGAGACTTTAAATCATTAGTTCTTTGTTTACTCAAACCAAAATAAGTAACCTTATCTGATATTGCTTCAGAAATTCGTTAAATTTAAATAAACTATCCTCATAATTTAAAGCTCGTTATTTGCATTTTGCTTAAGAGTAATTAATGATTCAACTTAGTTTCTAGCATTTTCGTAATGGATGGTATATTTTTCTCTTTTTCAATCACGCATCAATTGCCGATCATTATTTTTCAAAATTTTTGCATGTATAAATCACTAGTAAAATAATACTGTACCAAAGGCAAAACAAATTCATGTTACCAATTTAGAAAACGTTTGAATTTTCGGAAGAATCACGCTTTAGTTTGGCAAATATTTTGAGCATCAAACTGATTCATATTCTTCAATCTTATATTAAAAGATTTCTTCTTCCTAACACATTGTTCAATATCTTTAAGAGCAGTTTTGCTCCAAATTTGGTTGACTTTGTTGGGAGATAAGGTCAAATGTGTTGCAACTTTCTTATTATTGCTATTTATTATGATAGTAAATATTAATATCATATGTTAAGTTTTGTTGTTATATCCTTTATATTAACTTCGATTCTGTGTGTCGATGGCGGGAAAATCTGCAGAGGCCTAATTAATCCCCTTGCCGTCATCCAAACAGCCTGAAACTTGGAAAATAGATTCGATGTCAATGGCAATGCCTTCTCTCAAACTTTAGAGCTCTAACTGTTACTAAAAGGCAGCTTTTAAGGAATACTAATAAACCAACTTGCAGTGATCCAATCGCGCTAAAATAGGTAACCGACCACTGAAGAAACTCTTTCCTGTTGCCAAACTTTTTTTTAAATAAATGAATAATAAAATTACTTTAATCAGAATAAATTGATTATATTTGGATGCGAGTGCATAAATTCACGTTCATTTTTAAGAAATAAATTTTGGAACGTAGTTTGCCGCAAGTTTTGCTAACAGAAATATATTTGATATTTAAAATTAGAGTTAAACATCAAGCACACGCTGTTTACAGAATCGGTTGCTGTGTTAACGAATATAAAAATTGGAAATGCATATAGATAATTTATACATGTTTTTATGGGTTATATTATTTCCCGCCATTATCGACCACTCCACCTTATTGTTAATTTAACAAGAATTCAATTAGTAAAATAACTCATTTACGGGAACATTTCTCTTCGTCCGTCCCATCATCGCAATCGTCCTTGCCGTCACACAATTGCGTATACTTCACGCAATTTCGATTCTTGCACTGTTTCTGGCCAACTGGACACACATCTAAAAATATCAAAATAATGTAAGCACACTACCCTAATAAGGCCTATAACCAACAAGAATGAAATACTGATTAAATATTAATCAGTAAGATTAAATAAATATATATTTACGAATACAAATGTTTTTATTATCAAGAAAATATTAAAATCACGTTTTGAAAACTACATAAATAATTTTTTTTTTCTGATGACACTAAAATTTGATTTGGAGATTGATATTCAATTTGGGCTAGTATGTAATTAAAAAAAAGATATCAATGCTGTTAACCAACCTTTTCTAAAATAATTTCATTTGTCTTAGTGAAAATTTTACAATTGACAATTTTGCTGGAGTGACAATTAAACTGACCGTTATCCATAACGTACCATATACATTAAAAAAATATACTATACGATACACGATATCATATACCATATTAACGGTATACATCAAACTTAAAGTTCATTTATTTGAAGTTTAGTTCCTTATTGCATAAGATAATACAATTTTTCACAAATATTAAAGTCGAATTTATGAAACAATTTCGTTTTCAGTCATTGTCATTGAATTGTCGCTTATATAGACATTTGTATTATGGTACACAAGGTCCATATTCCATATTCCAAATATATGGAATGGAGAGGAATTTAATGGAATTTAATAACTCATGTTAAAGTTGATGACAAATCCTAAAAAAAAACCTTCCTTAAAAGCAAAACATTGCCAGATTAGGGATTTTTTCGAAAAACTTGTCGAGAAAATTTGTTCATCGATTATCAAAGTTCCAATCCAAGTACTATATTTTCATCCCTAGATGTGAATTATCCATTGAATTACTATAGAATAACTCTTTCAGATGAATTTGAACGTACTGTCAGTTGAATTTTATTTCCTCCTACTAATATTATAGATACCATATCGATATATGATGTATGCAATATTTTTAAGTTAGGCTTAAGGAATTTCAAATTAACTTCATTTCCGGTCACAAGTCCCAGTACTTCCTGTTGAATGCTGATACTGGAACTTATCTCAACAATAACTTTCATGGGATGCCAAAAATTTGGAGACAAGCACCCCCCCCCCCCCTTTCCCTTTTCCTATCTTCAATAATAACTTTCATAAATTTATAACTTATAATAAAAATATTAATTTATACTTCCTAACATTAGCATGAAACGAGGGTCCAAAATTTGTTGATATTATACTGAATATTCGGCATCTTAGTATATCTACTTGGAAGTAAAAGATAAAGTTAAGTAATAATTAAACAAATTTGTGTTTATTTAGATTTAAATGATACTTATAAATGTTCATACTTTCATGAAATTAAATTAATAAAAATTCTTTAAAAAAAAGCACACACAAAAAAAAAAAAAAAAAAAAAAAAAAAAGCTTGTTATTATACAAGGTGAGACCGAAAAGTAAGGTGACTGATGTCATAATAATCGCTGTATTATATATTTTCAGATAAATACATCACTGTCCTTCAAAGTAGTTCCCGCCGTCTACAATACAAATCCTACAAAGTTCATACAAGTTCTTGAAACTCTGAAAAAATCTTCCATTGAGACTGTTTTAAGTTCCTTGGTAACAGCTGCTTGAATGTTTGAGATATTTGAAAATCGGTTTTGCTTCAGTGTCAATTTCAGTTGTGGAAAGATGGGGAATAAAGAGGGTATAATACTGTAATACTAGTATTACACACTCCTTATTCCTCATATCTAGCGCCAGCAGATTTTTTCCTTTTTTCGCAACTGAAATTGGCACTGAAGGGGAACCAATTTTCAAGCATCTCAAACATTCAAGCTGCTGTTACCAAGGAACTTAAGACAGTCTCAAGGAAGATTTTTTCAGAAGTTTCAAGAACTTGTATGAACGTTGTCAGAAGTGTATTGTAGAAGTCGGGAACTACTTTGAAGGACAGTGATGTATTTATCTGAAAATATATATAATACAGTGATTATTATGACATCAGTCACCTTACTTTTCGGTCTCACCTTGTATGAAACAAGAACACAACTTAAAAGAAAGTTCCTCCAAAGTTAAAAGTTGACCAAGTGTAACTGTATTTATTAGTAAAAATACTAATATCTTCATACAAAGTATTACAATGCATTTTTATAATAATATGATAATATGATACAAATACCATAAATAGTTTTAAAGTTTTCAAATGTAAAAATAAATCACTTTTATACAGTGTCACTACATTTAAGGTTAATGTTATCCTTCATTAATTGTTTTTATGCGGATTGAATGCTTTTAAAAGTGGGGGGATAGATTTCAATGTAATTAGAAGTGGAGAGACGCATGAGTATTTTCTTGAAAAGTGGGAGGGGGGGGGGGACGCGTCACCACGCGTCTACCAACACTTCTAGCACTGATCACACATGGCTGTAGCCTTTATAGTTAATTATGAAATTTGTTACCCTTTTAAAACATATCAGAATAAAAGAATTGTAACTAGTTTAATTTTAAAATTCATCCTAAATTTATGTATTTCCTAAAAAAAGAAGTCTATATTAACTAATTTTTATAAAAACTGTCATTGTCATTAAATAGTCACTTCAGCAGACATTTGTATTTTGGTTTGTTGAGAAGATCGACCACTCGGGTTCTTTATTACAGTTGCCCTTTTTATCACTAGCTATCCTATGGTTCTATTTTTTCAGCATTTTCCAGACTGTAACATTTAGGTGTTATTTTTAAAAAAAAATTATCAGTAAATTATTGGGACAATATGCCTTGACATCAGTTTTGGTTGCTACATACTTACAAGTATGCTGTATGTCACTGATTATTTAGAAAGGAATAAATAACATTATTATATTTCAATAAGTTATTACTATTAGGAACACAGCAAATTCAAAATTTTGATGTTGATAAGAACCTTAAAAGAAGGCAAGTAGTTTAAATTCAAGACACATTTAAAGACTGAAATATGAATCTAAGTAACTAAATGTCTCTTTTTACCCTTTTCTCACTACTATTAGCATAATGACAGAAGCAGTTTTATACTTTCAATTACACATATGTATACATAAGGTAATAAAAGTATAGAATTCGGTTAAAAAAAAAAACTCATTTTTTTTGCATTTCTCCATGTTTTGGAACATCCTGATTTCAAAAAATTGATCTAGTAAAAATATGTGTGTGTGTACGTGGTCATCATAGCTCCCGCACAAATGGACCTACAATGTTCAAATTTGGTGTGCGTGTTGGTGATGGTACACGGACTTACCATTAAGGTTTTCGTCAAAATCAAGCTTGAAGGTAACTGCTATTGAAAAAAGTATGTTTTTCGCTAATTGCTAAAAAACGGCTCTAAAGATTTTGTCCAAAATCGCTGTGGTAATACCTCTTAAGGTGTTCTAAACATCCCCAGTGGGCCGCGTAGCCCAGTCGGGAGAGTATCGTTCTCGCAACTAGAAGGTTGCGAGCCCTGAGGTTGCGAGTTCGGGCCTGGGACCGACTAAAGACCGCCGTGTTCGCTAATGGTGACTGGAGCACGTTAAATCAGTCATGGTCGCAAAGTCCTCCATGTTCCCATACAAATCAATACCTCTGGGGGTGGCAAAGCCAAGTCTTCTGGTGGAATCTTCTGCTTGGTGATGCCTCTAAATTAAGAAGTTCCACATACGGTCGGTAGTACTGCCATCTACCGGATAGCTACCGAAAGAGGTAGAAATGAACTCTTCGGCGGCTATAGGTAGACTTGCGCACTCCCTCTTGCGAGTGTGCTCTTACATCCTGTGCAGTACTGCCCACTACCGATCTGTACGGGATATGGGGTTGGTACAAAATGCTCAAGCAGAGGTGCCTTAGTCCCCATAGTCCTTGATAAGAAGAAGAAGAAGAAGAAGAAACATCCCCACATCCGAAATTCCCGTAAACATGCTTTAAGGAGTAAAAACTTGAAAAACGAATGCCTTCAACACAGAGTTCTCTTTCCTTGAGCATATTTCTTGAACGCCCGTTTTTTCTTCTCCGCTCAGTTTCACTTATAATAAAGGATAATATAAGAATTATCGAAACGTATATCGCCAAAATCGTCATTTTGGTAGGTTTTTTTAAATAAAAGACCCCATACAAGTATTATCGCAAAAAATATCACCGAATTGGCCATTTTTGCTAATTGAATAACGAAAATATAAAAACGGTAAATACACAAATCCACGTCAGTATTATAGTGAACGATGTTCCTCCCCCCCCCCCCATTTCTTGGTTCGTATTTAATGATTTCTAACCACGTTTATCTTAAACAAACTAAAACACGTTTTAAAAAACAGTCATTATTAATTTTCTTACCTAAATATCAATCCCTGACAACCCACTTCGATAGGTCATTTCAGACAAATCGTGACTTTACGGGATAACCACCTAACCTAACTTCAATTTTGCAACCAGATTAACATCATGCAATTTTACTGAATCACGGACAAGTTATTAATACATTGGTTTCATTGACTACTGTTTATCATAGGAGTTATTTACAGTGTTCAACAAATACTTAACAATTCTAAACACAAACCTCCAAAAATTTTCGGAGAATTGCTGCAGGGGTTAATAAACTAAGCACATACACTCTCTGCAATAATGTTAGCACTAGTAGTTCACATCAAGAGCACTAAGTGGCAGCAGAAACTGAGAATTGTGACAACCAGATCCGCCTTTCCCTATTGTCCCCAAGTCTTCACGTATGGAAATATCAGTGTGTAAGTACTCACAGATTTCCTCTCACAGTGAATGGACTCACCCGTTGTGTCCTGAACCGAGTATGTGATATTGAATCCTCGCCCTCCTGCGAAATCGTCCGTTTTCAGTACGAGCTGAAGAGCATGCGACTGGGACACGAAGTCGTACGGAGTATGATTACCACACAGCATGAATTGCAGTATCCCTTGACCGTTCGAGTTGATGTCATGGACGCTCAGTGAATTGGCACCACAACCCTCAGTAATGTCGATGTCCAGCTGATTGAAGTGTAGTCGGATATGCTAAAGAGAAAGGATGATTGAATTTCTTATTTAGCAGTGTGTTTGTAATAATATTTGAGTGGGAGTGTTGTTGTCACGTGATATTATATGTCATTATGAAAATCTTTTCTTTGGGCAATACAATAGAAGAAGCTATTATTTCATCAAATTGGGTGACGTCATTTAATGTTTTAGAAATAGGCATGTGTTGATTTTATGCTTAAATTGAAAAGTCTAGCAGCAATTGAACTTTTATACAAAATGGAGTTTTTATGTTACACTACATCTCTAAGTTTAAGTAAGTAAATATATGAAGTTCGATAGAGTTGAAAATAAAGTTTAATATACGTTAAAAAAAATTATTATTTAAAAAACTTAAGTCATTTTCAAAAATTAATCACCAGTCAATACAAACTACAACTGTTGAATAGTATTACGTAATTGTTTAAAATAGTATTACGTAATATAGTATTATAGTATTACGTAATATAGTATTATAGTATTACGTAATATAGTATTATAGTATTACGTAATATAGTATTACGTAATATAGCATTACGTAATATAGTAATTATAGTATTACATCATTGTCAATATATATTAAAAAAATTATTATTTAAAAAACTTAGGTCATTATCAAAAATTAATCACCAGTCAATACAAACTACAACTGTTGAATAGTATTACGTAATTGTTTAAAATAGTATTACGTAATATAGTATTGTAGTATTACGTAATATAGTAATAACAGTATTACTTAATTGTTTAAAATAGTATTACGTATTATAGTATTACGTAATATAGTAATAATAGTATTACGTAATTGTCTATATACGTTACAAAAATTATTATTTAAAAAAACTTAGGTCATTTAAAAAAATTAATCACCAGTCAATACAAACTACAACTGTTGAATAGTATTAAGTAATTGTTTAAAATAGTATTACGTAATTGTTTAAAAAAGTATTACGTAATATAGTATTATAGTATTACAAAATATAGTATAACGTAATATAGTAATAATAGTATTACGCAATTGTTTAAAATAGTATTATAGTATTATAGTATTACGTAGTATAGTAATAACAGTATTACGTAATTGTCAATATACGCTAAAAAAATTATTATTTAAAAAATTAGGTCATTTTCAAAAATTAATCACCAGTCAATACAAACTACAACTGTTGAATAGCATTACGTAATTGTTTAGTAGAATATTGATGCCAGTGTGCGTTTAGTTAGCATTATAAATATGAAACCATAATCTTAATAAGCTGTTCTATATTATGGTATCTATCAATGAATCATATTTTTTAACCTAAGTGTTAAACATGGTAGTTTGGAAAAATATATATCTTCTCTTTTTTTCCTGACCTTTCAAAAATGTAGAAGGTAGGGAAATAATACACGTCATCTCAAAACAATTTTCTTATTGATTAGTAATTTAAACAGCGGTAGTGAGAAATATAAACCTCACTCTTAATTCCACTTAAATAAAATTGTTTTCTTACCATTCCAGGAGGAGCTTGCAGCTGGTATGAGCATTGCACAGAATCTGGATAAGTTTTGTTCTTCTCAAATCCAGGACTGTACAAATTTCCCCTCTGGGATACTTGGATGACTTTTGGACGTATTATTTGATTGCGTACTGTCTCGAGACTTACACATGCCGCGTCCAAATCTGAAAGTAAAAAAAAAAAAAAAAAAAAAAAAAAAAAAATTAAATTGTATGATTCCTTTTCAGTTAAAATGTTTGAAAGAAGGAAAATCTCTTGAGAACGTAAAGATATAAATGATAATGAAGGTTAAAAGAAAGATTATAAAGTGATAAAGTATATTGTAAGCTCAAAGAAAAAATTAAATATCTTTTCTTATGTGGGATTAAGGATTAAAAACATTTAAGGGTAAATTTCCCAAATCTTTAGAAAATAAGTACAACATTTTTCATCAATTTTATTTACAGTGAATGTAACTTAATTTTATAGAGATCTATTTCTTTAATTCTAAATAGAGTGTATTAAAAATTCAAAATTTTGATACCATAATTAAAAAAATGTTATGGATTGTTTGGGTTTTGCATATCACCACCTAATTATTTTAAAGAGAATGATATTTAACTAATACTATAATTTAATATTGAAGGTTATGAACTAGTTGAAGTTTATTGTATTGTATATATTACGTAGTGCGAATGGCCAGTAATTTTTCATCTACACTGCAATGAGATTAAATAGAGGAAGAAAAATTTTCCAATCTGTTTTGTACAAATGAACCACCTTTGTGCAAATAAAAGACGGACCATAATTTCCAGATTATCGAAAAAATGTTTCAAAAGGCATTTCAGAGTGTATATTTCTATTGGCAGTCGCTTAACTGTTGTGCAAACAACTAGCTAATGAAATTAAAAGAATATTTCTGTAGCTAAACAGATACTGGAGAATTGAAATCTACGATATCGAAAATTGTATATCTAGCATTTTGTCTCACACCATCTATCTGTATAAAGTCATTCATAATACAGCTTTTCTTTATTTAGAGATTTACTTTATTTAGAGATTTAAATCAAATTATAAATTTAATTGGTAATGGGTAATGGATTAAAAAAAATCAGATTTATCTTTCATTTGTTGAAGAGTAGATTTAAATGACATAAACTCTTAGGTTTAAATCATTTCTACCTTCTTAAGAGTACTTAGTGAACATAAAAATGGGCCCGACTGTATAAATTTAGCTGATCCTTCAAGTCGACATTTTTATACTATTTATTTTCAGAAAATGTTATTTCGATTTGTTCGTCATTTCGAGAAATATAAACAATATTTCAATCCTATAATATTTTAGCTTTATTCTAGGAAATCTACATTGATAATATTTTTTAACATACATGAACTGGATGGTAATTAATAAAGTATTCTTCTTCAGATAGTTCCAAGAATGTAATAATCAGTAAACTTTTATAGAATTTTGAATACATGGGTAACTGAGACTATTGGAAAAAGATATCTAAAAATAAAACATATATAATGATGATGGTGTTGTTGTTGGTAATTTTGATAATGGCGATGATGCCAACAACAACAGTAGTAATAGTCATAATAGTTATAATAACAACAAAAACACTAACAATAATAACGGTAAAAGAAATGATAATAATAATAATAATAATAATAATAATAATAATAATAATAATAATAATAATAATAATAATAATAATAATAATAATAATAATAATAATAATAATAATAATAATAATAATAATAATAATAATACTAATAATGATGATAATAATAATAATAATAATAATAATAATAATAATAATAATAATAATAATAATAATAATAATAATAATAATAATAATAATAATAATGATAATAATAATAATAAGAATAAGAATAAGAATAATACCAATAATAATAATAGCAATGAAAATAGCAATAATATTAACAACAAACAATTATAAAGTAAAAACAAAAAAAGAACACACTTCATATCTTCGCAAACGATGCTGGGAAACATTATTTGCATGCAAAGATAATTTCTATCCAAGTGTTTATAGATATACATTTTCATCTGGCGGCTAGAATTATATTTATATTATTTCGTTTTTTAAGATATAGTTTCCCTATGGTTTCGTCGTGTGTACCAAACATAATGAATACATATATTCATTACAACGGGTTTTAGATGGCGCAAATCCTTTGTAATGTGAATGTAACTACAATGTATAATAGGGTAAGGAATATTTTTTTTTAATAATACATATTTAAGTTTCGATTTATCTTTTGTTAAATATTTACTAAGAAATGCTTTTTATGGTAAATTTAGTAACAAATATATGTCGAATTTCCAGAATTAATTATTCATTTTCTTAATCTAAAACAATAGACATCTGGTAATTCTCATTTCTTTCTATTAAACAAAAATTTATTTCTTAAGTATTATACTCCATTTACCTTCGCAAAGGGATGAACCAAAGATAGAAACTATAAAAATGCTGATAATCCATATCTTGTAAAACATTGTGCAGTATATTGCACACACCCTGTAAGCAACAGCAGACGTGGAACTGATTTAATTCTGATTGAATTGGAGTGCATTGTTATCGTGTAGCAATCCGCTAACAGATGTTACTTCCCAAGATATTAAAGTAATTAAATGATAAGATTTGAATGCGGATTTGTAATTATTCCCATAAGCTTGGTTCACAAGATATTTCAGTACATTGTTGAAAATCTGTAGGATAGACTGTATCTTTGAAAGTTTTTTTTTTTTTTTTTTTTTTTTTTTTTAATTTTTAAATTTAGAAGCTCATAGACTGGAACGTGCACCTACCTATGTTTTTTATAATGTGCTACATGAATACTCATGCTTTTCGACGAAATTTTATTGCGTGCGTTTTAACAATCAATGAGTGCATCCACATTTTCAGCATTTTTCAACGGACACCTTACAAGTTTCTAGGTTACTATAAAGGGCATTGTAAAAAGAGAGATAATTCTATTATAGTGAGGTAAAAATATGATTTTTTTTAATAAGTATAAAAAGTAGTGTCCACGATTGTGACTTGAGATATAAAAGGCGGCTGAAAATCATTTAATGAAGTTAAATAATTCTCTGCAGCATTATTTAATTTATCACTTATATTTTATCGACACAAATATATAAAATTAAACGAAGGAAGTTTCACACAAGGATAAATAGCTCCACGGATGTGGTATTTCACTGTTTGGGACTGAAATTTGAGTAATAGTTAAAATATTTTATTGCAATTTGAAATTGCAATTAATTATTTGGATTATTCGAAAGTTGTTTATACCTATAAAAAGTGTTTTTATTTGTACACTTTTTCTTAAAAACACCAGTTACACAAATTCCTCCTGATTTTCCGTAGAGTGACCTACATCTTGGGATTTCTGAAGCTGATTATTGGTAAACATATTTTTATTACTGTCATTAATTTAATCATATTAAATTCTCTTTAATATTATTATGTTGTATATTCTTTGGTTCTTTGAACTTACGTTCTAAACTGTTAATTAAAAAAAGTTATAGTTCTTTACTTAATGATTGCGAAAATATTACTTAACGTATTATGATCTTAATGAAATCATTTTTAATATTTTTTTGATAGACTTTTAAATATTCATCGTATCAATATTTTGAGAAATCAACTTCATTTGAAATATAAGTTTTATATTGAGTATGAAAAAAATAAATATATGTTTTCCATTCTACAAAAATTGTAGCTATACAAAAACATTTTTTTTTTTTTAAATTAAACTAAAAATGAACTATTTGGTGTATTTATTTTAAGTTATAATTAGATCATATTTATTGCCATAAAACACTAAGACTATGTAAAATTTATGTGATCTCAGCTTGTTTTAGAAGGATAAGGATATTTTCTGCCTATTAACATGTTTAAACATAATTATCTTTAAAATATATTCGTATGTTTCATAGGCATTTGGTAATGTAATTTTATAAAGATACAGGTCTCATAATCCTAAAAATTTCCCAAGTGTAACTTAAACATTTAAAATTTGAAAATTTTGAAGTCTAAAATGAACATTTTGGGAGAAGGATGCAGATGTTTGTTAAATTGTAGAAATTGTATTATAAAGCATAAATAACTCAATTAAAAATATAAATCAATTTTTTATTCTGTTATAGTGAATTCGAATAAATGTATGGATTTAATTTTGATGATCATAATATTATAAAATTCTACATAAATACTGAAAACTAACTTGAAAAATTTAGGAAGTTAAATCATTCATTATATATTTTTTTTTACAGTTTTCAAAATGAACCAGATTTTTTTATTCATTTTTAATTCTAGCTGAGGTTCTAAACATTGATAAACAAAGCATCATTATTTCTAGCAACACAATTCAGAAACACTACATAAAATAAAAACGTACACACATACGATTCTACTATCATCACTTTTCCGATCAATTACGGACGACCTAAAGTGACATCATAAAATGCAATTTAATTTAATCATTATATGAAGTACAATAAAAAATTGTTTGTTTGGAATCAAAAATCAATTAAAAATTGGATTAAGAGAAATTTAAAAGTAACTAAATATTACAAAAATTATTTTTTTCTCATTACAACCGCCTTGATTCACGAATTGAAAATTTGATTGCTGTTTTTGCAGTTTACGTTAAGACCGATATCGAATATAGTTATACCATGTAAAATAGTCTATGCCAATAGTCTTGTACTATTATCCATAGCAAGACATATTTCACACAAAAAAAAAAAGTCGAACGCAAACCCCAACAATAAATCGTTCCACTTCTTTCCGTCCTGATTTCGTAAAGGCTTTTCCAAAAAAAGAAATCGCCCAAAGTCGTGAGTTGGCGGATTGAGAGGAAATTGGAGAATAGGGCGTTCTTCCTCAAGAAATGGGAATTTATTTCCTCTAACTTTCAAGGAGGATTCTTTAAATGATTATATCAGAAATCCCGGATGAGGTATGCAGACCCAATCTTTTTATTGTATTCCGAGATACCTAAATGCAACTTAGCCAGCAAACAATGCATTTGCATTTCTTTGAGGAAATTGATGTAAAGTTATACCGGTTGAATGGCTTGGTCGTTTCACTTTTATACCTGCTGCTTTTTATTATTCGTAAGAATACGGGGATTTTTGTAGACTTGTCTGATAAGTGGGAAATTTGTTTCTGATTGTGACAGGGCTCTTTGTCGCTACAGCTTTGTGGCATTATCTTAAAGTGTTCTTTGCTTTTGAAGAAAAGCTACCATAATTGAAAATATATTGCATTCTTGTTTGAACTTGAAAGAAATGTGATAATTTAAAAAGAAAGAGCAAACAGAAGTGTTTCAAACGATTTATTAAAGTTTTAAATTATACTGGATGAATGCAATTTTTATGAAGTTGCCGAGGTTAATTAAAACCCAGGCTAGGCGCATCGGAGGGTTGGTTAGTTGGGGTAGTAAAATAAATCGTATTTGTTTCGTAATGTAACAAAACGGTTCTCTTCGTTAGACGGGTACCAGTTGTCACATTTGGTGCCAAGCCTAAATGTTTACGGTTTTTTATAGAGTTGCTATAGCAACTCCATAACAGTTTATTATAGGAATTATAAATGATTTGAAGATTGTTAGTTATGATGAGTTATTGCTGAAATTTGGCATTTCTTATCTAATACTTGTCAAATGGAAGAGTATCAACAAAACTATTCAATGTTAAACTCTTTACTTCAAGGCTCTTTCCTTCCAAGAGACCGATGGAAATTTTCTGAGCATCCATTTCTTTTGCAAAACAAATGAATTATCTAGGTTTCTGAAAATGGTAGACATAAAACTTATTTGTCTTTACTCTGTGCTGCGTCCATAACCTGTTAGTGTTTTAGTATTAGATAAGATTAGCAGAGTGACTTTAAATGGAAGTTAAATTTATTACAAAAAGATCACAGCAAACTATGGAAGTTAGCATTTTAGTGCATGGATAAACCGTTACATCTTTTAAACTAACTTTCACAGTTATAGAATTTCCTAATATTGCTAACTCAAAGATACTAATGAATTCAATAAATATCTGTCGTTGCCATAAATATACACCAACACCGCCAAGTACAGAAGGACACGTGTGACAATTCGAGCAGCGAAATGGTTGTAACAAATGGGATTTAAAGGCTGAAAGGAGAAGGAAGATGTTTCATCGACCAAATGAAAGCGAGAAGTAGGCAGCATTGAACTGGCTGATTCGATAGCATGAGGTGTTCAGTCATGAATATCTCATCAGTAGAGTGGTCGCTATTATACAGAAACATGAGAAAAAGTAACATTGCAATGCAAACTAGGGGTGTAGAATATCGCACAACTTTTAATTACACTATAATACGGATGTAGATTTGTGTCATTTATCGTTTTTATATTTTCATCGCTTATTCATTTAGAGAAAATGACCAGTTAGGCGATATTTT
The DNA here is from genome assembly GCA_963978545.1 of Linyphia triangularis. Taxonomy (NCBI): domain Eukaryota; kingdom Metazoa; phylum Arthropoda; class Arachnida; order Araneae; family Linyphiidae; genus Linyphia; species Linyphia triangularis. The sequence goes on from OZ021729.1 coordinate 56,651,774, forward strand.
TTGCGATAATTCTTGTATCAGTCTTTAAAAAAAAAAAAAAAAAATGTTTGTTGCCAAAATAGTGTTTTTGGCCAAATACTTCTAGATAATCCTTAATATATCCTTTATTATAAGTGAAACAGAGGAAAGAAGAAAAAACGATCGTTGAAGGGGTATGCTCTAGGAAAGAGAACTCTATGTTGAAGGCATTCGTTTTTCAACATTTTACTCCATTAAAGCATTTTTACGGGGATTTCGGAGGTGGGGATGTTTAGAACATCTTAAGAGGCATTACCACAGCGATTTTTATCAAAATCGTTAGAGCCGTTTTTTAGCAATCAATGAAAAACATGATTTTTTCAATGGCAGCTTACCATATACGTATGCTGGAATTTGAACATCGTAGGTCATTTTGTTAGGGAGTTATGCTGACCACATACACACAGAAAGACATTTTTTCTAGATTACTTGTTTGAAATCAGGATGCTCCAAAACGTGGAGAAATGCAAAAAAAAAAATCGAATTTGTTTTTGGACCTAATCCTATACTTTCATTACCCTACGTATGGATAATTGAAAGTAAAAGATAAGGAAAACTAACAATACAGAATGGTAAAAAAAAGATCATTGTATGGAATTTGATATCAGGCGTTAATTTTGAAACATTCGAAATTCATTTCATAATTAGTCTTCAATGATTGCACAAAGCGTTTAAAAATAAGCCCCACTCGTTTCACCAATGTCTATCTTCTACTACCAGAAGTATTCCCTACATGAAATTCTCATGGAGTTATTATATCATTTTTCATATTTTGTTATTTTATTTTATTACATGATCTTCCTTTAACCCATTGAGTGTCCAGGGAATGGGCAAAATTGTACAGTTGTTTTCCCTGCAATAATTTTTAAATTATATTTCTGATTCTAATATATAATTAATTTAATTTATTTTTTTATTCAATTTGTTTTAAATGGGTGTTAAACTATCTTCCTAATAAAAATATTAAAAAAAAATATTTTATTTTAAATTTTATTTATAAATTTAAAAATGTCGTGTATTTCTGGAAAAACTAGGGATAAAAGGACGAGATAATCCGGAACAGCCGCTATATGGGTTAATCTGATCAAGCAACGCCATTTTTATTCATGATATTATTATCTTCGCTTTTAAGTTCATGTAAACTTTTTTTTAAAGTTTTTACAAAAAAAAATGGTTTTATCAGCTCATTTAATGTATTGATTTAAAATCTATTATAACTCACTAGTTTTAAATAACGTTTATTACTTTCAATTACCCATATGTATACATAGGGTAATAAAAGTATCGAATTCGATAAAAAAAAAAAAAAAATCGATTTTTTTTTTTTTTTTTTTTTTTGCATTTCTCCATGTTTTGAAACATTCTGATTTGAAAAAAGTGACCTAGAAAAAATGTATGTGTGTCTGTGTGAATGTGGTCAGCATAACTCCCTAACAAATTGATCTACAGTGTTCAAATTTGGTGTGCGGGTTGGTGGTAACCATGGGACCTACCGTTTTCATCTAAATCGCCCGTGCCCGTAAGATAGGTGCCATTGAAAAAATCATGTTTTTCAGTAATTGCTAAAAAACGACTTGAACTATTTTGTTCAAAATCGCTGTGGTAATGCCTCTTAAGGTGTTCTAAACATCCGCACCTCCAAAATTCCTAAAAAAATGCTTTAATGGAGTAAAATGTTGAAAAACGAATGCTTTCAACGCAGAGTTCTCTTTGCTTGAGCAAACTTCATCAACGATCGTTTTTTCTTCCTCTTCAGTTTCGCTTATAATGAAGGATAATATAAGGGTTACTAAAAAATATATCGCCAAAATCACCACTTAGGCGAAGTAGTTTTTTTTTTTTATCTTTAATTAAAGATTAGTTTTTTTTTATAGACCCATACAAGAATTATCGCAATATATATATATATATATATATATATATATATATATATATATATATATATATATATATATATATATATATGTAACGGTAAAATAGTGTTGACACTCTTGGGATATAAAAAAGCAGCCGAGATTAAACAAATATAAAAGTTTATTTTCAGAGAGGTTCTCAGTGAAGTGGGTGATGCGTTCATTCTCCAGTTAGCGAGAACCACTTAGAACATAGTAGAACGTCCCTCAAACTTATATAAGCTACGTAATCCGTTACGACTCCGCCTCTTAGAATATCAAATCTTGACTAGTGATTGCATCACCCACTTCACTGAGAACTTCTCTGAAAATAAACTTTTATATTTGTTTAATCTCGGCTGCTTTTTTATATCCTAAGAGTGTCCACACTATTTTACCGTTACAAAACAGTTTAGATTCTTAGAAAAACATACTAATTAATAATTATGAATCTACTCTCACTGCATAATATAAAATTAGTATTAATCTAGTTATCAAGGACAAAGTTCCTTTGTTACAGGACAAAAGTTCATTGACATTTGTGGTAATTTATGAACTTTTCCTTACTAAACCAGATTAAACCCTTTATATTACAGTTTAGATTCTTAGAAAAACATACTAATTAATAAATATTCTTCATATTCCTATAATACATTATTCATTTAATACTCAGTTGTTTCTTTTTCACATATTTCTTCTATATCTTATTATTTCCAACAAATAAAATAAAGACAAATAACATTTAATAAAATAATATCTCCTATCACTCTGAAAAACAAAATTTTGAACTATACAACCTTTCATAATACTGAGTGTGGCAGTTTCTTTATCCATATTCTCACTTGTTAATACTTGTCGACTATTTCTCTCGTATAATTGTCTTCCAGAACGTAGTAACATAAGATGAAATCACAGTCAATAAAATATCGTTATTAAGCTTACTTGATTTAATTAATACAAAAATATTTTACTTAAATATCTAGACACTTTTATCGCAATTCTTTAAAGTTCAAAACTAACTTGAAGTTCAATATTAAATTAAAAACATTTCAATATAGATTTTACAGAAATTGAACAAAATACATGTTTTTCCTTGTACATACCCAAATGGTATTCTTCTTCCGCTTCAGTCAAGTTATCAGTAATCCTTAGAGAAAAAGTTCCAAAAAGTCCGTAAGTTCAGAAGCACTTTTCACACTTCAACGCTATTTTTCTTCGGATCAGAGGTCACCGGACGTTTCTCAAAACTCAGGCCTAAAAGTCTACGGTAGGGTTCCGCTTACCACTCTTTTCTCCTTCGGTGAAACTTTCTGCCAATTACAGATGAAGAAGGCGTGACTTAGAACTCAGCTCCTGTTGTTTTCAAAGACACACTGGCACCATGTCCATCTGATTGACAGACGTCAAAATATCAACATGTAAACTCCGAGTCTTAACGTCTTTAATTTAAACTGTTTCCCCTACAGATCTTATCCTGTCGACTTTTGTAACGGTAAAATAGTGTTGACACTCTTGGGATATAAAAAAGCAGCCGAGATTAAACAAATATAAAAGTTTATTTTCAGAGAGGTTCTCAGTGAAGTGGGTGATGCGTTCACTAGTCAAGATTTGATATTCTAAGAGGCGGAGTCAAAACGGATTACGTAGCTTATATGAGTTTGAGGGACGTTCTACTATGTTCTAAGTGGTTCTCGCTAACTGGAGAATTTACTAGAGCGATCTAATAGCTTCATTGACTATCCCAATGCGAATACATTACATATATATATATATATATATATATATATATATATATATATATATATATATATATATATATATATATATATATATATATATATATATATATATATATATATATAATCTCCTAGTTTTTTAATACTTTTCAGTGTTTTTATGGTTTCTGCGCAGCATAGTTTTCATATTGTTATGCCCCCCGAAAATTTCAAACAATCTAAAACCAGAAATAAATTGAATTTTTTTGTATAACTTCGATTGTTTGATTGATGCACGGGATATTTGACGATATTTCTTACGCTTGTAAACAGCTAAGAATAACAAAATTAGTATGAACCTAATAGTAACTTTTTGTTTTCAATAATATGATTTGATTACAAAGTTATGAGACAAAATAATTCTTTTTGCTTGATGAAATATCCATTTAGTGCATGCTGACGCTTGGGACATAGAGAAACATTACAAAATTGATATAAAAACAAAATTTCAAATTTTTTCTGAACAACCAATATTATGAATGAGAACCAAAATTATGAAGTACATTTAAACTTAAGTTAGTAATTTTACATGCATCGACATTTTTGTAAACAAATTTTTACGGACTTTTTTTGTTGTTGTTGTTGCCAAAACAAGGATTTTTTACTGTTGCATTTGTTTATAATTTGTTAAATAAACTGCACCGAATTTTACTTGTTGTTGAGAATGTTTCTATTACTCAAAGTGACCACAATTTGAGAGCATTTTGATCAATAAGTTCACCAATATTAACTGTACTATTTCGAGGATATTTCCCCATAGTATTACTTGGTCAATTATGCTTTTCAGAAAAAAAAAGAAGGAAAAAATGTGTTAATTTAGCGACGAAGACTTACCAAGACATTTTTAAACCGATTTTATCTGCTTCGTATGGAATAGAGTGATGCTTAAATATTTTCTAACAACCTCATTTCATGACTACTAAATTAGTCGTAAAGTATTAAAAAATAGTTTTAAAAAGAAGTATAAATGTTAACATTATCTTTCCGTTAAAGAACTTTCTTGTAACGTTATTAACACACTTTTATTAGTTTCACCTGTATGCTTGTAACCGACTCTTTTGGGCTCGATTTTGCCCTACTTTGAGCGATCAGATTTGATTCAAACTTTGCAAACTTGTCAAAGACCGATGACAGTACAATAATTCAATAAGTTTGTCGCTTTATCACAAGGATTAACTTGTGTTGCCCTTGCGCAGTTAAACTCCAACCAACCAACCAACTTTTTCCGGAATCGAACCCTAGTGTGCCTTTACCCGTTACAATCCCAGTAATCACAGAACTTATCATCGACAATTGATAAGGCAGACATTTGAAAGATTTGTCGTGGGCACGACGGTTATACAAAGCTTGTTTTTTTAGTCGCATTATCCTTACCAGAATCTTCAGGATTAGTGATTTTTCATATTCAGAGACACGGTAGTGTTTTGTGCCAAGTAATACGGCGTGTACTAAGGCATACACATGACTTAAATTTGAGACAAGCATGTGACTTTTGGCAGGAATAACTGGAGAGTTTTTACACTTAACTAAAAAAATCAACTAAAAAAAATATATAGTTTACAGAAAAAATAATTAATAGTTTGAAAAACTAAAAAACACGCTTTAATAGAAAAACAAACTAAAAATTAGAAAATAATTAATAGTTTAAAAAAACTAAAAAACACGCTTTAATAGAAAAGTGAACTAAAAAGTAGAAAATAATTTTAAATAAGTTTGAAATAAGAATAGAGTGATTAACAAGAAATATTTATTTTATAGTAAAAAAGCGTGGGGTGCTTTATGTCAATTGTTGTAAATATTTAATGGTATATATTGGTAAAAGTAGAGCCATTATGAAAATATCTTAAAAAGCACCCCAAGATTTTTTACGAAAGATAAATATTTCTTGTTAATCACTCTATTCTTATTTCAAACTTCTTTAAAATTATTTTCTACTTTTTAGTTCACTTTTCTATTAAAGCGTGTTTTTTAGTTTTTTAAACTATTAATTATTTTTAAGTAAGAGTTGGGAATGTCACAATGTTGCGTATTTTAACTCAAACGTATGAACTTAACATCTAGTACTTTTGTAATATCCGTTTTTTTTTTTTTTTTTTTTTTTTTTTTTTTAAAGTTAGATTCAGCAATGTACAATGTATAAGCTGCACAATTTTTTTTTATCTTGAGAGGGAAGAGGGGATAGGGGGGGGGGGGGAATTATCTTCAACTAATTAGCCAACTATTCAAATTTTTATTAAATGATTTTACATACCCATACTAACGACTTAATGACTTAACACTTCTCTTCTTAATGCTTTAAAATGAGATTGCTATATACATTTGTCGATTGCATAAACTTTTGTTTTTCTCGGTGTTCATTACCAATGTATTACAATATCCACACTGCTAAACTTACTTTTTGGCTTGATGTACTTATTTCTAGCATTAGGTTGAAACACTTAATAAGAGTCAAACCCGCAAAAATGTTCCCAATAAATGCTCTACAACCTGTTGAAGAAATACAAGGCCGAGGGAAGATTTTAAAATTTGTTAATGGTATAACCTGGAAAAAAGACCCTAAAATGGCGTTAAAGAACATAAACTTTTGTGTTCTGCAAATAAATCGAAACAAAACCCTCATGTTAGTATCAAATTTGAAAATCCGTGGTCATGCGTGGTATGTATACTAAATTTTTAATTTAAATTTTATATTTATTTAGCTTTCCTCTTTTAAGCAATAGTTTCATAATTGAAACACTTTTTAACAAAAGTATAGAATTTCACAATATTTATAAATTGAAATATATATTTTTTGTGCAAAATAATCTTGTGTGTTTTCCTAAAATTAACATTTAATTTTGTACTTTTAATAAGTAGCATTGCAGTATGTGAATGAAAGTTAAAATATGAAGTTTTATGAAAATTATAATGATAAAAAAATAAAAACACTTGATAAATATGTTTCCCTAATTTAAATATTTAAGTTAGATAAGTTGGTTAAAGATATTGTAGAACAGTATGTGATTGAATTAAAAAATAAGAAGTTTTATAAAAATTGAAATAAATATACAGCGTGTCCCCGTATAACCTGGCCGACCTTTATTTTTGACACCTTTGGTCCTAGATGCATAGTCCCAATTGAAGAAATGTTTTAAATCGTTAAAATATTTTTACTGAATGGTTTTTAAGTTAGCAAAGGGGTTGGTATAAATATTGCGGATTGTAAATTTTTATACGGTCCCCAGTTCCCCCCAATTCATATTTAGAAAAATTTTGCCCATGAAAAAACATTTCAAATAAAAAAAAATGAAATTTGTTCGACCAATAGCAACGGTGTTATTGGAGTTTAAAGTTTTAACGCTATTTGGGGGGCCCGTACATAAATTAAAATGAGGAAATATCGTCTTATTGGAATAACAACGAGCTTCTAGACTAGGTTTGACTATGGCAAACAAGTTGTAGTTCATCACCTAAAACATTATAACTTTTTTACTAGAAACTGCTTTGAAAAAAAAAAAAAAAAAAGTTACAAATTGTACAACGCAACAGCAAACAAACTTATAAACAATTTTAACTAAGCAATTTTAAATAATAACATAATCAGAAAGCAGCTCTTTTTGTTAACACAAACAAAAATAAAAGGAGATATAAATGAACAAAGTGAAAAGTATAAATAACCTCTTTCTTGATTACATATGCTCGAAATGTTTTCCTTCGACTAAAATACCTAAACGCACACGTCATTCTAATTCATCTTCAATATTTTTCAGCATTAAAGGCGTAATAAACCTTGGCAGCAGATAAAATTCGATTCTGCAAATCTAATAGACTCGTCGATTCTTTTTCATATACCTTGCTTTTCAAAAATCACAAAAGAAAGAATTCTAAAGGATTTAAATCTGGAGATCTAGGAGGCCATTCTACCGGACCTCCATAGCCTATTATGTTGTCTTTAAACCCTCCCCACAAGGCAGGAAGCTACCTTGTGGGGTGCACCATCCTGTTGAAAACATCTTTTTAAGGTCTGCTAACATGATATGGTCATCCAGAAAATCAGATAAAGGTCCCTGTAACAGGTTCGCATACTTTTTTACTGTTAATGTATCAGCAAAAAAGAAAGGTCCTTTTAACGCTCCCTTCCATGTGCCACACAAACGGACCATCGCACTTGATGCTTGTTTGGTCGAATTACATGAGGATTTTGCAGGGACCAAATGTCTGTGTTTTGCCTATTTACTACCCCAGTTCTTGAAAACGTACACTCATCAGAAAATGGAATGTTATTCACAAATGATGAATCCAATTCTAGCTTGTTCATGATGAAATTGCAGGAATCAAACCGTCTATTTTCATCCCCGCGCAAAAACTCTTGCACAAATCGCGGGCGATAAGGATATGCACAGTGTCGGTTTAAGACTCTCCACGCATGGGCTTTTGAGTATCCACATACTTGTTAATGTCCCTGACACTAGATTGAGGGAAAGCAAGAGCATGGCCCAAAATTTCTTCGTCAGAGACAACCACTCTTAAATTTCCGGATCGAGAACGTCTTCCTATGCTACCCGTTTCTCGCAAACACTTTACAATATTTAAAATCGTATAGCTTTAGATGGATGTATGTCATTTGGAAATAATTTAATTGCATATTGTCTTGCATATTCTCGCCCATTTCGATTACATTGGCCTTACAGAAATAGCATTTCTGCGTACTGTTCCGCAGTGTACATTTTAACAACGAGGATGGACGAAATAGCTAAATACATCTGGTATCTGGTATTAGTATGACCTACTTGTATTCTGAAGCGATGAACATACATTATTGGTTTTCTACCTACCAATCAATAATCTGCCACTAAAATTTTCATAGGAACCTGCAAATCCCGCAGTACTACAAGCTAATTTACACATAAAAATCGGTAATTTTTTTCCTTTTTAGAATTTTTTTTTTTTTTTTTTTTTTTTTTTTTATTATTTTTTTTAACCACTAACGCCTAAAATTTCAGGGATAGACAAAAAATGCAAGTACAATTTTAGGGAGAAACGAAAATTTAAGGAATTATAGGAATTTAGGGAGAATGCGACCTCTGCACAACACAAGAGTGTGAATTTGTTCTACCTCGACATATTTCATATTTGCTTTGATCGTATTTAATTGAGAGATTCTGTTATTTTCAGGGAGTATAGCACCTATTATTGCTTTCAAACGAGTTCAGCATCCACAATTCACTACAGATATTGATAGATCGTATTCATGCGTTTTATTACAGAATAATTTTCCGAACGCAATTGCTTTTTCTCTGTATTTCATTTTGTGTACATGCCCTTAAAATATGTTAATGACCACGGGTGTAAAGTGGTATAAGTCACTAAATTCCATTTTTCATATCTCCATGAATATTGGTCATTCAAATTTCAATTTTTTTTTTGTTTGAAATGTTTTTTCATGGGCAACATTTTTCTAAATATGAGTTGGGGGAACTGGGGACCATATAAAAATTTACAATCCGTAATTTTTATATCAACCCCTTTTCTAACTTAAAAACTATTCAGTAAAAATATTTTAACGATTTAAAACATTTCTTCCATTGGGACTATGCATCTAGGACCAACGGTGTCGAAAATAAAGGTCGGCCAGGTTATACGGGGACACGCTGTATATAAATGGGCAATTCTCTGGATGACGCACAGGACATTTTGGGCTCTTTTTTACACTCTTAAACAAATTAGAATAATAAACTAATGAGGAATATACTAGTTATGTTTTTGTTTTCCATAATTTCAACTGATCGCAAAGTTATATAGAAAAATAATTAATTTAACTAGATCAAATATGCATTTATAGGCAGCTGATGCACGGGACATGAAGAAACAAAAGAAAATTAATTTCAAGACAAAAGTTCAAATTTTTTCTGAATTTATAAGTACTAACATTATGATATTCATAGACACATTTGGGTAAGTGTTAATAATACTATATCTATAAAAATTTTTGCAAAGAGATTATTTTTGTGGATTTAAAAAGCGAAAATGCAAACCGACGCATTGGGCATTCGGAAACCGACTCACGGGACATACTATTTTTTGAGTTGAAAACGGTTAAATTTTTACAGTTACAATTGTTGCAAGTTTTTTGTAGATAAATTATACATACTTTGTACTACATGTTACTCAATGTGGACGCAATTTTGGTACATAGATTTGCTATTTTCATTCAGAGAAGGTGTACCTTTTCTGATGCTTAGTAAATTATGCTTAAAAAAATTAAATTACTAATGCATTTTTTTGGTCGTACAAATTTACTAAGGCACTTTAAAATTGTCGTATATATTAATTTTTTGTCTATAGAATGGTGCATGTATTTTTTCAAACAACCTCATTTCTCGATAGCAAAGGAATGATTAACATTTAAGAATTATTTTATAATAACTATTTATTAGTTTATAAAAATCAGCTTGAAATTAAGAATATTTAACAAAATTAGTTTCAAGTTAGAATGGGCAATGCACAATTTTATGTGTTCAAATGCAAACACCTTTTCATAACATCTGCTACTTTTGCATCCTTTGTTTTGTTTCTACAGTGATTTAGAAACACTTGCATAATGTTTGGAAAAGCAGGAAAAATCAAAAGGAAAAAAAAAAATAGTTTTGTCTTTATAGGATGCATTCGTCTTATACAAAAAAAAAAAAAAAAAAAAAAAAAAAAAAAACTCACGAGTCAATGTTTTTTTTCTACATTTTGCAAAATTCGGCCAAAGTATGTCATACTTTTAAGTCATATACCTTCTGACCAATACTATGATTTGGGAAAATTTCTTTTTTGAATTAAACAGTTTGCAAATTTATTACGATTCAAAATCTTTTTAAAATGAAACGTTATGGCATAATAATATCAACTCAGTTTATTTGCAAGGGAAATGTTTTCATTGATGTAAATATCGAATTTTACAATAACTGTTATCAAAATAATTGTGCACTAAAAAATCTTTCTTTTTAGCAATTGTTAAAAAACTGACTCACATGACATGTGTGTTTTAAAAAATAACAGTTTACATTATTTTTGCATTGTTTTAAAAATTTGTACAGCTCTTTGTGACTGAATTTTAAAAGAAAAAATAAAGTTTTGTAAAAATTTAAATTTAAAATATGTTATTATTAAAAATAATTCATGTTTTAAACTGACGCACGGGACATGTATAAGGACTTGAATTTTGAACTTAGTTTCATAACTTTTTCTACCTAGAATGTAATATTATTAGACTTTTGTATTTTTACTAATTATAATGACTACATTAAGTACAATTTGTATTGTTTTTCTTGAATTTGTTCCTTTAAAATCGCCAATTTGTATTACTCTTTTTTACATAATTTAGAGTCATTGAAACGAGTGAACTTTCAATGTCAAAAAGTTAAATTGTGTTACAGTTTTTTTTATTACTCTTTTATTATACTTTAGACATCTAACTTTAATAGCGATTCATTGCTTTTACATTCCTTCGAGGTTTTTTCTTAGGTTTAGTGGTTTCAGTATTCAGAGAATTGCCCAGAAATAGTTAATTTTATATAAAACCTAAAAAATTGTATCTGTGTAAACTAGTCACAGGTAAAATTTGTCTTATTTATTTTTCTTATTATTCATGAATTTTTATTTTCATTTATTCAAATACAGTATTTTAAAACCAATAATATAATTAATTTCAATCAGACATGGCTACTCATCACATTCTAGTTCTCTTTCAATGGCCACAACTAAATTGGGCCAATTCTTTAACGACCAATGAGCACTGTAGGTGGTGTCTAGTGCTGCCAGTTTACTACTTCCATGGGTTCACTCTTTATCTCATACGATTGGAAAAACCTTGAGGGGAAGTCTTATGTATTTAGTTGACACTTGTGCAGGAATGCGTTTTCTGAGAACTGAGGATGGCGAAAACACCATATGCAGCTGAATGAGGTTTCCCTTTATCCCTATCCTTTGTATGAATGCACCAGAACACTCCAGACATAAAAATGGAAGATATTCCTCACGAATTCGGACCCATCTTATTTCATAAAACCTCACTTATTTTCGGTAAGTTTCTAAATTATTAACATTATTATTATTATTTCTTTCAAATGGACATGCCTGAATAATGCAGATATCATATTTTGAAATAATTTTGTTTTTGTAAGAATCTATTCTGTAATTGACATGGGGAGGCCTCCCATATTTTAAATGTATTGAAATTTATTTTTTTTACAGTTTTCAACTTTGTGTTTGTAAAAAAATAATAGTTGTGACCAAAAAGTTCATGTCAAAAGGTTTCATATCTGGATAAAGTAATAAAGTTAAGTAATTTCTATTTGAATTAAAAAGTACTTTTCTTATTTAATAAAACTCAAAATTTCTATTGTAAATGCATCTTTTCAGTTGAAGGGATATGTAATAAGGACCGAAAACCTAATAATATTCTCTTAAATTATTTTTTTTTTTTTTTAACGAATCTCTTATTAATAAAATAAGGCTTTTTTTTAAAATGATACCAAATAAAAGATTATACTTTTATTAGAATAATTTTTCAAAAACTAGTTTTGATAAATGCTTGTCTTAAGTTAAAATAATTTCGCATATTTAAAAAACTATTCAGGCTATTTTTAATTCGAGCATAGAATTTTTGTGAAATTTTAACTCATTCATTACTAATTTTTACATAAAGACGCTTTTCATGAAATATGTATTAAAATAATTTTTGAAAATCTAAAACACACATTTTCTTGTACATTTTGTATTTTATTTGCAATTTTAAATAAATCGTTTATTTTAAACAAGATGTCTCGATACAGATAAAAGTTTTTGAAAAAAAGTGTTTGCCTGTGCAAGTTTTTAAGTCATTGTATTCTCCATTGCCATAAGTATATTCTCAATAAAAATACATAAAGAGGTATTTTTTAAAAAGGATTCTGGTGAGTCTTTATGTACCCATTAAACTTCAATTGTAAAACTATAAAATTAGACTAGAAATAATCACATTCAATACTCTGTTTTAGCTCAAGTTTGATAATACAAGATGGATATTTTGAAATGTAACAATTAACAAAGTGATTGCTGCAATAAGTATACCACTTTAAAAGTCAAATTCAATATTGATTTGCCGACCAAACGGTATAGTGGTTAGCGTGCTAGCTTCTAGACCGCGAGGTTGCGGGTTCGATTCCCGTGTTAGGCATGGGTGTTTGTAAATGTATGTTGGCTTGTCTAATGACGAATGTTTCGGCTCATTAAAGCCCTCGAGTTGCTGACGGCGCCAGATAATCTGAAAACAACCAACCAATATTGATTTACCTTGACCATACTTTTTATAAGCAGACGATGCATTAAGTTCAATTGTAAAAAATACAAAGACTACAAAGACAAAGACGAAACAAGTAAAAGTAAGATTAATTGCACAATTTAGGAGGATGACGTAACATAGTATTTTTCTTTCTAATCCGAAGCACGTTAACCTCGCCATCCTCTGAAGTGAACCGTCCATCGGAGAAGAGACATCCCATTCATTTTATCCTTGATCTTCTTTAGCTCTCGAAGAATCGATTCAGAAAAAAGTATCGTGATTGAAAGTCTACTCACAGAGGAGATGTTTTCAGCCTCAGTTTCAGAACTGTACTCATACAGTTTCATGAAACGTATATAGCTAAGATATTCGTTGGGGCATACTGCATTGCATTCGAAGAATGTCTGGATCAACGATTTATGATTCTATTCAGAGAGGTATGCACGTCCAACTTTACACGTATTGAAGACACAGATATAAACTAGTAATTTTAATGTAGTAACTATATCTTGTACTATAATCTAAGCAGGGATAGAGAGAGTTATTTACACGATGGATGTTGAGAAATAATGCAGATGACGAAACAAATTCCAATCATCAATTCGTAAATAGAAGTAGCAGAAGTATCGAGTAAAATATGAATGTTGGAATCAATATGTGCATTTTATTGAGTTAAGAAAGGATTTTTCAGTTTAAATATAATTTTACATGTATGTTTTTTGCTATCTTGTGACCTTACAAAACAATAGCATCTTTTAGAGTAAAAAGTGAGCATAGTCTTTTTTGTATTTTTCATTTTTTATTGTAGTTCAAATCTTAGTATTATCTAATATAAAATAATAAAATACTTAAATTCGGAACAAAATGGGCTGACTATGCGATGTGCAAATGCAACAGAACGTAAAAAAAACACATTAAATTAGGAAAAAACAAAGTTATGGAATTTTTCTTATCAGCAAATTCATATTGATCTTCAAAATTTAAATTTTGCAACATACTAATATTTTTTATCTAGCTTTCAACACAGAATATCAGAGCTCGTTTAAATTTAGATTTTTTTATACCTGCTGCCATGTGATGAAAATTTCAAATGAGCAAGAAACATTTATTGCATAAAAACCTTATAACATTTCTCTTATTCTCCTAGCTATATATTTTAAATATATATTATTGCATTTTCCGCAATCAAAAATTTGGGAGATGAGCTTTTCTAAACATCACCTGAATTTTAGGTCACTTTTTTTATGATGTATGACTGTTGCTGCGAATCTTTTGATGTTTCACATTAAGAATACTTTTGGTTCCTTGCTTAAAGTTAAGATTTAGAAAAATCTTTTAGAAAGAGACAATATAGCAACATTTATCATACTTTTACTATAATTAGTTCTGTTTTATTTAATTTTTAATAAATATGTTATTTTGTAGCAATTTAATTTTTTTATGAGTAATTCTAAGCTTTTATGATTTATTATATTTTGCAACACTTCATGTAGTTTATACTTTATTTATTACTTAAATGTTTTGTATCTTCAATTTTAACGCTGTAGGACAGCAAAAACACCTCTATAAAACTACCATTCTACTTTTAGCTTCTTCTCTGTCCAAAATTTTCTTACTAATTATAATCATTGCTGTCAGATATTCCTGAGAGACAAGAAATGAGTTATCGTGTTTTTCTCTTTTTTGTATGTTTTTGTTTAGAAAGATAAGTGAGAAAACGGTTTTACATATTTGAGCAGTTAAAATTGTTAATAAATCGGATATTTTACCAAATGTACAGAGTAGAAGATAGAAATATCGATTAAAATAAAATTGTTTTAGTTAATAAATTATAAAAATGGTTTTAATAAATAAATTATAAAAATTGTTTTGATAAATAAATTATAAAAATTGTTTTGATAAATAAATTATAAAAATGGCTTTAATAAATAATTTATAAAAATCGTTTTAATAAATAAATTATATTATCAATCAGAATAAATAAATACATTTGGATGCCAATGCATAAATTCACATTTATTTTTAAAGAAGAAATTTTGAAAAGTAGTTTATCGCATATTTTGCTGATAGAGATGTTTTTAATATTTAAAATTAGATGCAAATTCCAGGCACACGCTGGCAACAAAAACGGCGCTATGTTAATGACTGCTAATAAATTATCTTATCTTTTTATTAAATCATGTTTTCTGTTTTGTTAGGGTACCATTTTAACTGTCTCTCAGCCAAGTCCAAATCTTAGTTTTGAAGTTTTTGAAAAGGGAATAAATAAAAAAAAAAAAAAAAATAAAAAAAAAAAAAAAAAAAAAAAAACACATGGAACTACAAAACAGTCATCGAAAATCTAAAAATGTTTGAAAATATCTATATAATGGTGACTTGTATCGATATTTTTACTATCGATATTTTTTTTAAATATCTTCGTATCGATGTATCGCCGACCTCTAGTACAGAGGCTACACGAGGTTTTTTAAAAAAAGTTTTTCTCAATTCGATCTAATTTTTATCTACGTTTATTATTAGTATACTACTATGTAAAACTATTGGGGCTGTAGACTTGTATAATAATTTCATGAACTAACAGTTAAAGAACGTTGACAAATAATTGTCAGAAAATATTCTTATTCCAACCCTTTCAAAAAGCATTGCAAATGAGTGGTATAAAATATGATAAGTGAAATATTTGGCAAGGGAAAACTTATCATATCTTTCAATAGAAGTTCCATTAGAACGTCTATAATTGCTTTAGAACTAAAAGAGCCTAACTAAAAATCCCACGGAATAAAACATTGCTATAAGAGAATTTTTCCGGTGAATATTCTATTACAGCTCCTCCACTGACAGAACAAATCTTATTTTCCTTTGTAGAGTGTTGCCATCTTCGCCAACTGTAATACTCTTATAAATTTCTTTCGCGAAGGAATCTTCTTTTGGTGAGAATCTTTTCGCAAAAGGGATCATGCGATTTTTTCCTGCATTCATTGGATTATACTTGGAGCAAAAGAGATTTCTGTTTTTCCTTTGCTCACTGCAGTGACAAGATGAGATGCTTGCGTTCTGCTAAGTTGAGGGAGATTTTTTTTCCCCTTTCTCATATTAAGAAATGATGCGATCAGAGATACGAAAAACAAGCGGGGCTTTTTGAAACTGCATGAAGTTTACTGACTGAGATTGACTTTAAGTTTTTGACGTCATAGTTTGAGGAAAAAGTAGTTGGTTGAATAAAAAGAAAACGACCGTCGGTTGAATGTCTAGTATTATATGTTCAGACTATTTATAAAATATGGATATCCTGTTCAATTGCTTTTAATGAATTTGAAGAACTCTGTGCACCTCACAATTCACAACTTAAAAGTTCTTTTTAGAAAGGCTATAAAAATTCATAATAAAAACAAAGCAAAATTGATAAAATAAGAATGAGATTTACATTATAGAGAGATTTAATAACAATATAAAGTCGGCCATTTAAAAAATTCGGAATCTCCCTTATTATCATTTTCCAAAACTTGATCTATGAATAGCAAACAAATCTTGATTATATTTTCTACGAATATAGTCAACTTTCAAAATATTCAAAAACAGCTGAATAATAGCAAATTCTAAAAAAGTAAAAACTATTGGTCTGGAAAATTCAATATATTTTTAAGAATGCTATACTATACAATGTTTTTTAAAAGATCAAACAGAATAAACAATACCCCATGAAACATTAAATTTTACATTACTATATCAACTGTTTACTTCGAAAAGCACTCTGTTGCCTACCCTAACAATATAATAAAAACCTATTTCATTTGTAGATTGCAACAATTAGATTCCTCATTAATACTATACCTCTAATTTGTTTCATCAGTTCGATAAAGGTCTTAGCTTGAAGAAAAGGCATTAATTGGATCCATTTTTACTGAGGTTTAACTTTTTTTTACATTGAAATTTAAAAAGGTAATTAATTTTGCTGTGATCTCAGTAGTTGCTTTGTTTAGCAGAAATGGTGAGTATCTTGTTTATTTTTTTACTAAAAAATTGCCTCTTTAGACATAGGTATCAATTAGAACACAATGCCCAAACTGGCATAAAAATCAATTTAAATAGAGGGGTAAAGTATTTGAATCAATGCCAACTTTTATATTTTAATCTGTGGCATTACTTAAAATACCGTTTTCTTTAAACTGTGTGCACATTGTGTTTCTTCTTTAATTGTGATTGAGAAAAAATCGCGTGAAGACAAAACCATAGTTAGAACTCAATTATTTTATTTTTCCAAAATTTAAGTTTCCTTTTAGCTCCAACACTACTTACACTGATGTATGGAGAAGTTTATGCAAAGGCTTTGTACGTCTCTGAGGCTAACATTCCCAGGCCAAACTATAATTGCTACTAAAACGTACAGCAGTTAAGGGGTTTTTAGAAATGAGTTTCCTTAGTAATTATTTGGAAACCTGTATTGCCTAAAATTATTTGGTTTATGGAGTTTTCTGGAATAAGGTCTATATTAGGGCCATATACATCATCGTAACATTGTCAATAACAATATCGTCGATTCATAATTATGAATATGGTCAAAGGACTAGGCTATAAGATCTATCACAGTTATTTCCACAGACACATCTTTTTAACGAGAACATTTTATGGCCCCGACTAACTTAAAGTGCAGCTGCCACCTTTACACTTACACGCCAGATTTGTGTCAGATAGTTGGATTGATTACAAAGCCGTCTGGGAATGATATGTATGCTTCAGTTTTCTTTACCACTCAGGATTAGATTCAAGTAGAGATATATAATTATAACGAGGATATTCGAGACAAGTTTTCTCACAAAATTTATTGCAAAACTTTCTGACTTGTCAAAGTTTTTTTTTTTTTTTTTTTTTTTTTTTTTTTTTTAATGAAAAACATGGTTTTTTTTTTTTTTTTAAATTATGGGTGGATGGTTTTAGTGTATTAGATTTGTCAAATTATTCATGTTTCGTATTGTCATTATTAAGGATTTGTATTTGTGTCTGATGTACTGCTATAGAAATGTATGCTAAAGAGACCTTTTAGTGCCAGTTACTGTCGAAAACCAACTTGACTTGCACTGGAAATTTGTAGTTTCATATTTTTTGGGCAGTTTTCTCTTCTATTCAAAAGATCTGGTCATTACAAATCACACTTTATTTTTTTAGTATAGTGTTCATGCTATGAATTTGTTGGTGTTGAATAGACTTTATTCTGTTACAACTGATATTTTTTATGTAATTGTACATTACGTAAATATTTTGTAATTTCTAAATATATATTTCACACTCATAGATTTTCCTCATTGGTGATCGAATTAACAAATTAACCCCAAAAGTGAAACAGAGAACTTTATAAAATATATGATAAATAAAAATGACATTAAACAGGAATCATCTAATAAGTAGAAAAGTTATTGTAAATAGCTTTTATACAATATTCCTAATAATTTCGCAACAAACAATAATTATGTATAATTCTTTTAACACAAAATTATACATAGTTATCAGCTTTATACATTATTTATTGACTTTTTTTTTGGCCATAATAAAACTTATTAAAAGACACCCAGACAATGAAAAAGTGATGATTTGAAGGGGGAAATTGATCCAATGTCTACAATTTTCTGAAAGTAGAACTTGCTGAAAGACAAACAAAAATCTTACTTAGTTAGAAATTTAGTTAAAAATAAGGGAAGTATGCATTTTTTATCTAAGGTATAGTGATTTTAAGAGGATTGAAAACTTTAAAAAAATTTAAAAATATTGAAAGAAATGTTTCGAAAACTAAAGGTCATTTTTTAAAAAATGTAATGAAATTATTGCAAGTTTCTACTAAACTGAAATAAACAAGTTATAATTATTCCCTAATTATACATTTACGGCTGAAGTCATAGAGTATATACATTTAATAAATTCTTAAATTAAAAAGTAATGCTAGATTTTTATTTTAGTTTGAAAAATAACACCAATGCTTGCTATTTTACTTGGAAAACCCTTTGTAAATAGTCCAAAATATATAATTTTATTTTAGATGAAATTCACGAAGGCACCTCAAAATGCTTCAAAGAAATGCAATTTCTTATTGGAAAGTGATGGCCATTAAATATTCAACACCGTCATTTCAAAAGGATGTCAAGATGTACTTCGACAGTTGTTTAAAGAAAAAGTGAAAATGATACATGTTTGAACATCAACCATTTTCCAATTGGACAGTTCACACGATAAATCTATTTTTCAAATACAGATAAAGAGCCAAATGAAGGATGGTGGTAAGAAAAGCAATTTTTCTTTAGAAGGCTGTGAGATATTGCATTTCTTACCATTGAAGAGAAGCCAGGCTATAAATTGAAGGGTATGCCATTGATTAAAAAGTTAGTTGGATTTATAATTGGGAAGCACTACTTTTTATCAATAGCATAATTCCCATGATAAATCTTTCTTTCAAGTAAATATCAAGAATCAAATGCTGGAATTCAAAAAGACAGGAATTTATTGAAGAGTAATCAGCAATTGAGAAGTGAGTAGAATTCATAACTGTTCCTAATACTCTTTTTCAATTGCATAGTTCACACGACAAATCTTCCTTTCAGGTTAAGATGAAGAAACAGATGCTTTAGATCAAAGCGAAGAACAATTTCTCTTTGGAAGGCAATGAGAAATTGTACTTCTTTACTTAAAATAGAAGAGAGAATATACATTGAAGGGCAAGTCATTTATTAAGAAGTGAGTACGATTCATGATTAAACACTAACTATCTGTCTCAATTGCACAGATAGTCTTACAAATCCTTTCTTTATAGCATATAAAAAGCTTTATATAAGTATTACCTCTCGCCAAGTCAGTGAACTGAAACCTGATGAGTAAGAATTACAAACCTTGTTTCACTTTTCTCTAACTTTTATTGTTCCGCATGATTCACCTCATTCAATTGCTGATTTTAAAAAGACAAAAACTTCTTGAAAATATATGTCCTTCAGGTAAGAAATTGCATTTCCTACAATTATAAAAAAAAAAAATTAATTGATTTTTATTGAAATGGAAAGAGGAAAATGTTTTAGGCTCAATTGCTTCCTACTAAAAATTTAGGTACGTATGTATATAATGATCTAGATTTCACTTTTAGTAACACTGAAAATGGATGCAAAAACAATACACTTCATAGGATATAACATACTAAAATATCTTTTGTTTTCCAATGAATATGTACTTTTTATTTTTATTTCTACTCGATTGTAGCTATTAGAAAATTACCAAGAAATTAATAAAAACAAATCTCATTTTATTTTGTCAGTGCGACGCAACTTAAACTAAAATTTTAGTCCCTTTAATTTCAATAATTGTTCTCGGTCTAGCTAATTTTACGATACCTTTAATCAAGTAAATATTTCCAAATTATTGCCAAACTGCCTAAATTCTCAAATTTGTTGTTACTATCCTATTTTTGTCTAAGGTCATCCAATCTGTAACTTATTAGACGATAATATTCAGAGACTGTCCAGTGTCCAGTCACCAATTTTGACTTATATACTGTCACGTACCTTTTGGTTTATTTATAACGTTAAAGCTATATTTAAAACATGGATAAAATATTTTAAAACTGAATGTTATATATATAAAAAAAAAAACAAAAAAAAAAAAAAAAAAAAAAAACCCTAGTACCTGCTGCTGCATTGTTCAAACATTTATCATTTATAATGAAAGAAGTTTTTTACACGACAAGTATACTGTCAGTAATAATTATATTCAGCTAATTTAACTAATGATGTTATTGTAACTCATTTCAAGACAATATGCTAAAAACAAAAATTGCGAAATTTTTATTTTGGGGTGAAAAGAAGCATGAAAATAAGTGCTCTTTGCAAGAACTGTCTAGTCATATTTATGAATAAATTACGAATTTTATCATGCATGGTATATCATTATTGTTTTACAGCACACATTAAAACCAAAATCTTTTTTCTTAAAAAGATGGAACTAAAGGCCATTTTTAAGACTAACAAAATTATGAAATTAATCACGCACAATTAATCTAATTTTAAACGTCAGTAGTATGCTATGGTACAAAAGACAAATTATTTATGACTTTTCATTGAACATAAGCTCTTAATAGATTATAGGTTATCTATTATATTTGATGGAAATGTACTTACGTATTATTCCGTTGAAAGTGAAAAAAAAAAAAAAAAAATCGTACTACTTGGTCTCTTTGGAGGTCCGGTTCGGCTTAGACATGTGTTACGGTCTTTCCGTCGAATGTCTCCGCAGCGCAAATGACCGGGCAGCCGTACGGACAGATCCTTTCCATGTACTAAAGAAATATGTTGTGCAATTTTTTTTTTTATTACATACGAGCGATGAAATAATATATCAGAAGTGATGTGAATATACACAGGGTGACCCACAAACATTATTACGGGATTTATTTCTTTTGTTATATGAGAAAGAGCATCAAAGTAAATATCAAATCTGTTTATAATTAGGTAAATTAACATAAATAATAGCTTTTCGTAATTAATTAATTCATTTTAAAAGTTACAGATTTTTAATTATATGTGTCCTTAGGAAGTGAAAAAGGTCAATTAAAAATTGATCATGAGTTGATCACTTTTAAAAACAACTTGCATCTATTTATAGAATGAACCGAAATTTGAACTCATTCACATACGTGTTCAACACCAGCTAAAAATTGAAGAATTGGTCAATAAAATGAAATGGATTATTTTAATTGTGATTGATATTGTATTTTTCGAAAGAGGTTTACTTTTTGAAATTAAGATACTACCCATTTAAATTTAAAATCGTTATAATAGAAATTTTCGTCATTTAAGCTTATTTAAAAGATGTCACTGTTTTAACTGATAATTTTTAGAGTAACACATTTTCTTCTCGCTATTTTTTCGCATTCCAATTCATAGGATAAAATTAAAAATTTTTATGCTTAATTGAAATACATCACTATTTTAAAGAGGCTGAAAATTAGGAGGCGATGGTACATGTGGTGAGTGTGGTGGAGAGTACCATCTCGCTTTCATAAAAGTGATTATTTTAATTTCTCTTACAGGAAACATATTGGAGTGAGGTGAATGCTAATTGGTGGAGAATAATTGTCGTCATATTTTCAGTAGAGGTCTTTTTTGAAGAAAACAGTAAGTACTTAACTCATACATTTCCAGGCATTTTTTAACTTTGCTAAGGATTTTGTTACTTTAGTCGAGGATGTGGCCTCATTACCAAAACCAACTGACTCAGCAGGGAGAAAAGGGGATGGGGTCTGATTTATGAGTTATATATTGAGTTGTTGATAGATACGGCCAGGTGAAGTTTCTAGAAAAGAGGGCGAACGCCGATCCTCCTCCGCTACACCCCTGGTTAACGCTAGAATTTTAATTCCCTTGAGTAGGAACAGTTCGGGGACTGTGTTTCAGAACCAATCGCTACGGCAAGAGTGGAGCCGAAATAGGACACGTACCATTCCAAAATATTTCAAATTACAACTTTTTTTTTTCTAATTAAAAGTTTATTTCAAAGTGCTCAACATTTTCTAAGTTCGAAGGTTTTTTTTCGAACTACTGGATTTTTTCTAAGTACCGAGATTTTGTAAGTGCGAAATTTTTTCTGAGTTCTAAAATATTTTCAAGGGCAATTAATGTCTAATTTTTTCACAAGGATCAGGCTTTTAGGTATGGCATCTGTATTCTTTTTTTTAACTGATAATTGAAATCTTTATTATTTAAATTTAATTGAAAGAGTCTCTATTTTAATTATTAATTTTTAGAATAACATACTTTCTTAGCTCTATTTTTTCAAAACCCATTTCACAGGACAAAATATCTTCTAGTGAATTTAATTTTAGACAATTATGGGCAATAAATGTTACGGAATAGTTATTACAGATGAAGTTAAGCCGGATATCCACATACTTGATGTTCGGATATCGAGTCCCCCCACCTCCCCTCACTCGGTAACTGACGACTGTAATCGGAAAATTCTAAAGATTCTGGAAAGGTTTTTGTACCGGTTTATCTGTCGCTATCACTAGATGAGATGTGAAGTGAGTTACCCCTTCCACTTAGCAATGAGATATTATGATCATAGCTCAACACTTGAGTCTGAAAAACTCCAGAACAACCAACAGTCTATCATCTGAAGGTTATTTAAGAGAGACCATCAGATTTTCCTTGCTTCCATAGACCTAATATTTATAATTTTTGGTCACAATATTGGCCAAAATATTGCTTTAAAACATATGGATTTTTATTGCCAGTGTAAAATTTGTAGTAAAAGATTATTAACAATATTTTTAAGACAAATTGATTTTTATTACATTATTTTTTTTTTTTTATATGGCTAGATAATAATGATAAAATAAACACTAACTGTCTTTCTTTCAAATTCTACTTATGAAATTTTATTACTTATATGTTTAATCTTAAAATGCAGACACATATGATAATAGACCTTTCATGTTGTTGTATTAATGAAAAAAATAATAATAATTAATAATTAATAGTAATACGCAATGACTCATTACTCCATGTGGAAAATTACTATCTCTTCTTGTTATATACACTTTTGTGTCGAAGAATGAATGAAATTACTGTTATGTTGAACCCCAAGAGTCCTCGATGATGTGGCGTAGATGTGGATAGTGGTGTACAAAGTGGTAGTGCTAAATCAGGTATCCAAAATCCATACTATTTAGTGAAAATCAATTACTAAAAAGAAACATCTCTTATAATTTTCCTTTATTACTTAATCCAGGAACATACTTACAAAAATGTCTTTCTATATAAATTCATAAAAATCACAAGCATTATATTTATACATAGCTTTTATTTCTAATTGTTTTTTAACCAGTTTAGAATAAAAAATTCTATAAGCAATATTGTCAGTATATAAAACATGATATTTAACTGGTCCTGTTGAAATTTATAATTTCTAAATATTTTAACTAGTCAACTCTAAGTAAAAAAAAAGAAAAAAACTTTTTTTAACAAATATTTATCTTTTGAGCTAATTGGTCAACATTTTTTCCAATGACGAAAAGCTTTTTGGCCTAACAGTATAAATGCCTTTTCAGACACTAGATTTTCTTTTGAAGCAACCTGTTTCAAGTCTCCTAAACAACTTCCAATCAATTCCATGTAACAAAAAAAATCGCAATCGTAATCTTTTCCAGGAGACCATTAAATGGTCGAAATGAGACTAATAAGTTTCCCCCGCTGTAACGAGCAGAGAATTTTTAATCTGCTGAAACTCTCCTTGAGTGGTCTTAAGACGAGCCAGAAATTCCTCTTATTCTGACCATGCTCCAGGAAGAAATTTCTTCCAATCTATTTTCTATTTCGCTTCGCGGGGTTCTGGTGGACTGAACTCATTGGGCGTAAATCTGAGAAAAGTCGAAAATAAATGTTGGCTTTCAGGATAAACCTGCTCTTGGAATTGATGTTGGTTAAAAAGAGATTAATCGCTGTTTGTTCGAGTTGATGTCAACCTGGTTTGTAATCGTCTATAGTAAGGAAGTTTGTTTCAAAGTAAAGAACCCATACCTTATTTCCGGTTGGTGGAATTTATTTTCTCTTAAAGTTGTTTTGAGTATAAAAAGAATTCATTTCATAAATAATATTAAAGACTAAACAATTAAAACACTAGTTTAATATTTCAATTTTTATCAGGAATAGTTATTCGAAAGAGCCCAAAGCATGAACGGAGCGTTTAAACTCACTTGCTTTGATGTTTTTTTATTGTAGAACATTTCATTCGGATGTCCAGTGTTGCACGTTCATCTTGTGAAATTAATTTTACCCATCATTCTGAAATTTTTATAGAATTGAAGAAAAGTGAGTAGATTATGAAACCACTGGTCTGCCGATGCAAAAATTGCCGAAACTGGTCAAAAATCGACTTTTAATAAGTTGAACTAAATCCAATTGCCAAATACGCCATAGCTTGCCATATAATGAGCATTTTTTTTTATTTGGTAACCCTCACTCTTTAATTTTCAATTAAGAAGGTTGCAGACGATTCGGATGTGTGGCTTTGGCTTACTTGCATCTTTCACAAATGAGCCAAATCGGCAATAAATATTACGTCACTGATGTTGCCAATTTGGGTACTTTTAAAAGATACAAGTTTTCCGGACCAGAGATCAGAAATCGTTTGCACTTTTTCTCATTGAAAATCAAAATGCAGTGGATTGCTAGACGAAAAAGTTTGTTATCTTTTTGTCAAGTTATGACATATTTGGCAATCGGATTTTAGTTCATCTCATTCCAAGTCGATTTTTGATCAGTTTCGGCCATTTTTGCCACGGCAGACCAGTGGATTCGTATTCTACTCACTTTTCTCCAATTTCTATAAAAAATTCAGAATGATCTTCGATGTGGTCCAAAAATTGCAGTCGCCTCTCTGACTATGTAAAGACAAAAATCGCAATATGAGTGTGACCAAAATTATTATTGTGTTCGTGCATTCCAGTACTCATTTCGGTAGACACTTTTATTTAGAGTACAAGATATTGCTGGATCTAATGATCCAATGCACTGCACAGTCTGCGTATTTAGGATTCTTTAAACGAATTACTCTTTTGGATGTTTAAAGTTCTGTATTGTATTCTATTGCTGAGAGATTTAAGACTTATGTTACGATTTTCTCTTTCCTCTAGTGCTGCCATTTACTTCACACTATCACAATTAAAAAATTTTGGAGTTTTTTTTTAACATTTAACTTCTGTTTTCAAACAAATAACACAATCTTCATGTTAAAATAAATTATTCGTCAAATGCAGATGTCTTAACCTTTAAATTGGTATATGATATATTAATCTCGAATGGGTATAAATGAAGAAAAAGAGATAGTCACAAAAAAACAGGGTTTAGAAATAATACATAAGATTATTATAGTAGTTACGGGGCACCCTTTCAATGATAACGCTGAAAAATACACCCTTTTCATCTATTCCGAAATGCTGATCCATTTCTCTTGCACCAATAATTATACCATGTTGACAATTCATTTATTTATTTATCTCTGGTGATTAAATTTGAGATACAACCCCTTTCCAAATGTTGATAATTTTATATGTACTACGATTGTAGTGAAACTATGAAGTAAATATGTGGTATAGCATGTTTATATGCATAAGCTCGCCTATTGCCAGTTGTTCTAGTATTTTGGAGTATTTACGTCCAAGAAAAACATTTCGTTTCTGGTAAATACGGCCGGAATTCTTAGTTGGTTTTTGAGTATGAAGAAGTGGTATATAATAGTAAATCCTATGAGGACTGATAGGAATATTCTATCGAAATCTTTACATCCTTACATCAAAACATTATAACAGGGATGTTTTGTATTAAGAGGGAATGTTAGTTTGTCCCTATTCCATAGACATATGCTTTGATTTTTTCAGCCGCAATTTCTGCCGAAGCATTTTGTTTGGAATGATACGAAATTTTATAACAGGTATAATAACAGTAATAAAACGGTAGTAACAGTAGTAATAACTACTATAATAATCTTATGTATTATTTCTAAACCCTGGTTTTTTGTGACTATCTCTTTTTCTTCATTTATACCCATTAAGAGTATTTATCAATTAAGTAAAAATAACTTATCAGGTTTTATCATTTGGGCATGTAATTGGAACTTGGAGTAAAATTATAGATGATGATAATGCGCGATTTGAGAGAATTTTCAATTGTATAACCTTATAGAAAACTCTTTATTGTACAACATAAATCAGTCTTAACAAGTTTTCTAGATAAATCATACAGAAAATTAAATATGAAAATGTAAATACAATTGCATAAATAACCTAATAAAGAGTTTTAAATGTAAGTAAATTATAATGAAACGAAAGTGTGCTTATCAATACTGTTCAAATTGTTTTTATTAAAATTAATTATTATTTATAAGATTTAAAAATTTTATTGTTTTCGAAAATAATTTCGGATAATCAAGTTATGTTTTGTATGTTTTCTTCCTTTTACTTTGTATTAGATGCATTTTTCTTAAGCTTTGTATTCCAAGTTATGTGTTTTCTTGATGGAGTTCTGCTCTCTCTAATAGTTGAAAATATTTGTTATTATAGAAATAAAGCACTTGATCCCCTTAGTAAGAGTTTTTTTTTTTGTCTTCTATTTTTAGTGTGTGGTATTTCAAACTAAAATTCCAAATTTTGTGATTTCTTCGACCAAAATGCTCCCTTCATTGAGCAAATGAACATAACTCAAAAGTATAATTCTTTAAAAAGTTATAATAGTTTTAATTAAAGGTTAAATAATTTTCTAAATTCTCATTTCTGTAAACTGACATAGTATTTTGAGTCAATAAATAAATAAATAAATAAATAAATAAATAAATAAATAAATAAATAAATAAATAAATAAATAAATAAATAAATAAATAAATAAATAAATAAATAAATAAATAAATAAATAAATAAATAAATAAATAAATAAATAAATAAATAAATAAATAAATAAATAAATAAATAAATAAATAAATAAATAAATAAATAAATAAATAAATAAATAAATAAATAAAAAAGTATTATGAAAGTTAGGCCCACAAACAAAACGATCTATTAGTGACGATTTGCTTAACACTTTTAATTACATGTAAAAAGTTTTGTAATTGCATTATAGTTCTGGCTGCTATTGTTTCTTCATGTAATGTAGCTTTCAGTAGAATAAAAATATTTATTGGTAGAATAATAGTTGCTTTATATACAACAAAAGTGTCTACCAAGAGATTTGGGGACTTCAAAACCCTAAATCATCAACAAAAAATATTCTAAATATTTGTCTTGTACTTTTAAAATCTACTTACTATAACTTCTTCTCATTCAAAATGTTCAATAGAATTTGTACTTCTAATCTAATTTCTATTGTTTGAAATCTTTTTCTTTAGTTAAGCAAATCGCAACAGGATATTTCTATGTTTCATGTTTGAAAGTGAATTATTTCGTATTCGAAGTGTAACAAATTAAGGATATTTATGATTGCAATTGTTAGATGTTTGGAAAAGATTCCTTCTTTATTGATTAACTCAGTATTCTGTTGAAATTTAATTTGTAATATTTAGTGAGGAGTAATTTATTTTTTGTGCATATTAGAAGATGATAATTTTTAAACTATGACATTTTCGCTAGTTTCAGATTTATAAAAATAAATATACAAACTATAGTAGTTGGATAAACTTTGCTAATCATTTTTTTCCTGAGAAGTATTGAACTTGACACTAATATATATTCTTACATAAAAGACTTGGCGATAACAAATACAAGGTATTTTTTTAATTAAATAAGATAAAGTTTCATCCTACTGTATTGAAACAGATTCTTCAAAGTAATGAATATTTTGGGTAATCGAATTTGCAACTGTAAAGGTTTACTCAACAGTAGCAGTCTATTTATTGTTTCTAATAAGTTATTGGGTCTTAAAGAATAATAAAATTAACTAGAAACCCAAAAATACTTTATTTCTTCAACAATTTGTCAAATGCCACTTTTAGGGTTGTATAATGCTGGAAAGATTTATACGAACTATTTCCACTTTGCGAAAAGTAGTACTAAAACTAAGCGATGAAAGATTTTCGTTATTTTTACAGCAGTTTTCTGGTTTATTAATTTTGATTGGCTTTAGAAATAATGATTAAAGACATTTTAAACATGTCAACGAGTCTAAAACCGTTTGGTATGGTAAATAAATTAAAATTCAAGACACATTTTTAGCTTATGCATGCACCACTTAACTTAATGAGGAACGTAAAGGTTTTGTCTATTTGAGGTTAAAATTTCCATTAAAAAAAATCCACCTATGTCTCACTGAAATGATCCACCATTTACACAAGCTGACGGAAAACAGCAGTGGACGAATGGCTGCCCACCATCTGTTTGATTTCAACGAAACTAGCCTGACAGTCCCAGCAGTACGCCAGATGCTGGTCTTTCGTCCGCTTTTTGTTGCGATGCAATATGTCACACGGAAATGTCGTCGAGACTGATTCCATACCAAAATTCCCCCTGTAGTTACGGACGGAAATACCGGAAATGCCAATCGAAATTCAATTCACAAAAGACATGAATTCCGGTTTAATCACGGTTTCTATAATCAGCCATATTGTAAAGTGGGTATATGTACAGGGGAGTCATAAAATAACTCTACCGATATATAGACCTCTAGCTTCCACTTCGTTCAACTGATCGATATGAGATTTCAGGTATACTTATTCAGAGGTATGAGTTCGAGATTTTGTGAATGGCAACAAAATAGCGTCACGGTTACGGTTGTAGTTGACTCTTCAATTCCCTTAACGGCCCAACCGGCCCAGCCGGCTGAGTCCCATTCTGGCCGTGTCTTTTCACTTACAATTCCTACCCCCCTTCTTGAGTGGACCTTGGAGGTCTGATACCATTAACGGCTCACTACAATGGGTCAGAGATTTCTCTTCACAGAGGGAGGGAGAAGAGGGGCCAAGGTATTCTTGCGACTGTCGTCACACTAGGGTGGGTATAACAGGTGGTTTTCATTCTTATCTTTGGAAGCCTTTCTTTTCACAGCTTCATGTCCAAAACACAAATACTTTGTACTACTAAAGAAAACAAACAAAACGCCTTGAGGATTTACTAGTTGTCAATCTCTATCTGGAAACCAGATAGCGAAGAGAGATAAATTACCTTCAGCTTAGCAGGGGGTCTATTGCCCTTCTCTCTAAATGCCGCACTTGGAGGGGTGAAAATGGTTTTTCTTTTCGGGCGGGAACCCGGTCCCTAAAGGATATTCCAGAAAACTGCATTGGGAACTAAAGAGTTAAAGGAACTCGAAATTTTCAAATGGCAACACCTACTTTTTCCTGTGACAAAATACTCAGCTCATGCGAAAACCCTAAAGAGCGTTGGAATGGTGCGTGTATCACAAAAAACAAACGCTTTATGCACGCACAAAATACAGCCTTGCGAACGGCCAACAAAACACAATCGGGGCCCACGGTGGAAATTTGTATATTACAGAGGCCCAAAATCAAATAGGTGTCACCACAGGTAATTTTATTGGGTTTCTACGCTGAATATCTGGCGAACGACCTCCTTGTGTCCCGATCGTGTTTTGTTGGCCGTTCTCAGAGCTGTTTGTTGTGCGGGGATAACGAGTCCGTTTTCGTGATATAATTACCGTTACAACGCTCTTAAGGGTTTTCGCATGCGCTGAGCATTTTGCTTTAAAAAAAAAAGTAGGTGTTACCATTTGAAAAAACCGAGTTTCTGTAACTTTAACCGTAACCATGACGCCATTTTGTTGCCATTCACAGAATCTCTAGCTAATACCTCTGAATAACTATACCTGAAATCTCATCTCGATCGGTTGAACGGAACGGAAGCTAGAGCTCCATATATCGGCAAAGTTATTTTATGACCACCCTGTTTATATCACGATGCTTCTAGAGATTATTTGGCCAGATTTTTTTTAAATATTTGTCGGTATTCTGATACTGAGCTTATATGTATTAATGGTTCTCTGACTAATGGTCATTGTCATATTCTGTATACAAGCTAAAATTATATCAAGGTACCGATAAGATTAATGACTAATTACTTACCAAGTATAACATTCACTGATCTGATCATATTTTTTTAAGGTTTATTTAATTACTAATTCTTTGAATACTATCAACACCATCGCAGTGCGACGCGTGACTATTTTACATGCTATACAGGAATTTAGTAAATTTCACGATTTTTGTTTGATATGGGTTGCAACTAATAAAAATAAACTATACAGCAGAACTATTCTTCTCGTGAGAACTAATGAATGGATGAATTATTTTTTTGTGTTTTTTATCGTCAGTTTCAGCTGGTAAATATCTAAATAGATGTAGAGATTTTTCTCTAAAACACTAATTTATTTCATGAGTTATTGACTCTCAGAGTCTGAATGACTCTCCTCTCACACAGAAATGACTCTCACAGTCGGAAAAATCATGGAAACATCGACTATAATTGATATTACTCGTTATGAGTTATTCATATTACTATTATCTTAAAAAAAAAAAAAAACATTTAAAATGAAATATTTTTAATTACTATTAGACGGAAATTATATAAATCATTTTTTTATTTTTATTACCATCTTTGCAGTTATTATTATTATTTTTTTCAGTGACTGTTTAGTTCTACTTATTCCATTGTTCTTTTTTTAATTTCTTATTATTTTGCAATTAATCTCTAATATTTATTCTATTATTTTTTTACCATTGTTCTTATTTTTTATTATGCTTATATTATTATTATTATATTAGTATTATTTTTATAATATTTTACTATTAATAAAATATTATTGTAACATTATTAATATTATTACAACACTGTAATTATAGCAACAGTATTATAACAACAGTATTATTATAATAACACTATTATTATTATTATTATCTCAATTGTAATGCACCCCCGGATTTGTTGATTGACGCCGTCTCCACCACACTTAAGATAAGCCAAAGGAGGAAAGCATTTACGTTTCTCAAAGGTACTTTAGAGCGACATTTTTTTTAAGTCTCCCTCTCCTCTTTTATAGAAATCGATATCTAAATGGGTTCTGAATATCCAGGTGCTTAAGGTTCAGAGAATTCTACTTCAGAGAGAGAGAATTGAGATGGGTGTAGATTTATTGTTTTCGAGTAATAGGAAGGGAAATGTTTCCAAGTTTATATTAAGATGTAATGGTGTTTCGAGCAATATTTGTTTCAAGCTATATACATATTCATTTCAGGAAGAATACTGTTGCGAATTTTTTTTTCAGAGGAATGATGTTACTATTTTACAAAAACAAATAATTTTGTACTTCACAAAGAATTGTACGGCAACAACAGCAAAACGCGTTCAAGCTCAATTCAGAACTTTCAGCCGTCCCGACTTAACAGCAGCGAATATACCAGCTTCCTGCTGTTCGAACCAGCCTTCCCCCTCCCCTTCCCCCAAGAGCCGTATCTACAGCAACTTAATCCTAAAACATCAACAGAAGGAACTGGACTAGATGTTAATTGACATAAAGTTTTAATTGGCGAATTTATACTAGTGGCCAAAAAATAAAAAAAAATAAAAAAACACTCTCACAATTAAAGTGTAAAGTGTATGGAGTAGATAAATATTGCTATATAAATTTATTTAATAAATTACATAATACGAACATGTTATTTGACTATTGGTGATTATGTGAATGATTTTTATATACCAATTATAAATGCAGATTAGGTCAATTTATTTTGAAGGTGTCAATCTTAATTTTTACACCAATCCCAAAGTTTTCGAAATGTCTCATGCTTAAGGTGGAAATTCTGAATTGATTTTAAAAATAGGTTCGAGTGTAATAAATAGTTAGTTTCAAAATTTAATAGAATCCTAATGGTTTAAATTTTTTTACGCGATAAAGAAACACATTTAGTTATTATTAAAGGAATTAAAAAGAGACATGGTAGTATATTCGTTTAATTTCTCAATACAAAATGTCTTGGGATGCATCCTAATATCCTCAGTAAAAATATTTATACAGTTTTAAAAAATTTTTAACCAACGGCTAAATACATGCTTTTAATAAAAAATTAAATTAAAGATTTAATAAAACACCATTTTCTAAATAAAAAATCTCCCATAATGGAACACAAATCGCTATAGCGTCTTGAAATCTCTTAAGGCATAGACTATCAAAACTCTGAAACAGCGTTCTAGTGAAGCATCCCCAGAGAGCCCACAAAATCCGCAAGCCACACAAAATGCTAATAGCTGATTTCTATTTGCAAGTTAAAGCATCGGCGATTTTGAGACGCTGCGAAACCGACTTACCGAAACATGAATAATGTATTTCTGCCCATCTTCATTTGCTTAACCACCGTTTTTTTTATAAAAATGTTTTCGCTTAAATCCAGATAAGTTGCATTGATATATCAAGCGTTTAAGATGAAACTAAATGATTTAAATGTTGTGATTTGGTAATGGGACTTTGATATTGTTATAAATTTTCCCGAAGGAATGATCACCCAGTTTTTACAAAATAAAAATTTTAGTTTATTCTTCTTTCGAAAGCTCACAAAACTTCTCTGAACAGTAGTAAACTCGTTATCGCAAGCTTCAACAAAAGCTTCGGGGCATAAACTTCGAACACAGCGATAATTCATGCACAACGAAAGTAAAGAAGCTCTCATCTCCTTTCAAAGCAACGTCCGAAATTGAACTGATCTCCGTTTCAAGTCGCGGTCGTATTTATATACACAAGTGGGAACTTTCACGAAAATCCCAGAGCAATCGATTTATCAAGCATCTCGAAATTTCGCAATTGTCTCAGGTGTTGGCAACTTTTTCTAGACTGTATCATTGCTTTCAACAAATAAAATAAAATAAAACTTTAAAAGTAATACGTCACTATTCACAATTCGATACAGAAAATTTGTGTAACAATTTGTTACTCGGATTCACTCTACCATTTTTGTACTGATACTTTATGATGTTTATTTTGGAATTTTTATCGTAACTAACCTCTTACTTTTTTTCGTTGAGAATCTAATGTATTCTGATGCAGAGACATATAAAAAACATTTGTAAACAAAGTTCCTTCCACCAGAGATTTTTAATCGGAGTAAACAAGAATCTATTAACTACGATACTACGAAGTTTAAGTTGGAATGAAACACAGAGCCGCTCTGAATTCATGAAATTGGAGACTAGCGTTGTGTCAAAGTATACATGTGGTGTAAGTCAATATGATTTAAGTCATTTTTTTTTTTTTTGAATATTGTAACATATTTTGTTTAGACTTCCAACTCCATTGTGAATTCGGCTTCGCGACGATTTTATCCAACAAATGGTAGCCGCCTCAGTTTTTTTTTACTAGCAAGTAAATTGTCTATGGTGGCCATAACTTGTCGGAGTTTCATAAAAATAACTCTTGATGCAGAATATGCAACGGAATCCTTCTCATATTTTATGCAAAAACAACTACATTTGTTACACTAATTCAAAATGGAAACCGACAAAATAAACAAAATCGTAGGGAAGGAAAATAAATTTGTTAAAATACTGTTTTGCATGGGTGTCGGCAGAATTTTTTTTATTGGGTTGTAGGCAGACTGCATACAAGGAGGTGCAAGACGGCTAATTTTGTTTGTTTGTTTTAATCTTGATTTTCTTTTGATCATCTTAATGACATTTTAATTAATAGATATGAATTGTATTTTTTTCCATTGAGTACTCAGTGGCGGCCCCGTGGTCGAAAATGTTAGTGCAGCCGGAAACATGTGACTCCCTCCCTCCAATCAACTCCCCTGTGCAATCCCGCTTGAACTGTTTTGTAATATATCATGTGAAAAATCGGATTTTTTGCACTTAAAAGTAAATAATTAGTAATGATGTTTATTTGAAAAGAAAATTCAGTTTTATTCAAAAAATAATTAACTAAACAACATTGAACTTATTATAATTAGCATATTTTTGGACAATTACTCGAGTTTTATGGGGCCAAGAAAAGAAATTATGGTTGAAAATTATTCGTAATGTTGTGAATGAATAATGTGTGAATTCTTAATGTTATGAACCTATATCTAGTTTCTAGAATGCATAGTTTTTTTTCCAAGAATTCAATGAAAGTAGAAAAAATTGCAATTTTTCTAAAAACTTAAGCATTTAAAAATATAGCAAAATTCATTTTCTTTTCCAATAAATTTGACTGAGGTTCAAAACATCTAATAGTTAATGCAGATTTTATGTTTCAAAATGACATTCGATTTGGAGGGATTTTTTTAAACCGTTCACTTTCACCCAACCTGATTTTCAAGCAGAACCAATCAGCTCATCGAATTCTCAAGGGTAGCTGAAGTAGGAATAAATTCCTGATCTGGCAGCCCCGCTATACATTATGTGGAGTGAAGCCTCAATTGCTTTCCATTGGTTACCATGGCAACGTTGCCGCTTGAAACTCGTTTTTCAGGAACACACGGCTGCTGTTCGGAGGAAGATCACTTTGATTGGAAGCTGTTTATTTTCTCGTGAAGTATTCAGGCAAGAAGATATTACTGTTGAATTTTTTTTCACTTACAATAGAAATGGATATTCATTTGGGAAAATTGTAAAATATAAAATTTTAGTTTTGAACTAATAAATTTAGATGCAGCCAGGCTGTACCAGCTGTAGTGTACGAGCCGCCACTGTGAGTATTTCAAAATCTATATCATAGTTCAACTTTTAGTGAATTTTATATCTTTTCTCCACATTATTCCCAATTTCCCAACAAATACCACCAAATGGTATAGTGGTTAGCGTGCTAGCTTTTAGACCGCGAGGTTGCTGGTTCAAGTCCCGTGTTAGGCATGTGTGTTTGTAAATGTATGTTGGCTTGTCTAATGACGAATTTTCGGCGCATTATAGCCCTCGTGTTGCTGACGGCGCCAGATAATCTGAAAACAACCAACCAACAAATCCCAGGACACCCATTCTGTTTCAAGTCTGAGTAGCGTAAACTTTTTCTCAAAATATGGGAATATAAGTCTTCGGATGTACACTTGGGCTAATTCGGATGCAAATTCAACCCTAAGATATACTTTAGCACAATTACTACTGTTTTACCGTCCCATTAACTATTTTTGTACAGTATATCAAGATTCATTAATTCTTAAGTTGGTAGTCACGAGTCGCAAGGCAGTAATAGTTCCGGTGTTACAAATCGTTTATAAGGACTCTTTCAAACGGTGCGGACGCGGCCGCGGATCTGTATTGCATACCTTTTCACACGAGCACATACCCTAGTAATCAAAATTAAAGGATAATGAGAAAAATATGCTCATTATGTTAATATTGCAACCAAAGCCCGATGCTGCAATTATTTATGTAAATTGAATACAACTGAACACCAAAATTTCAATTCCGCGCATGGGTTAGAGCCGGAAATATGTAAAGTTGGTGATTAATAATACAGGGTGTCTATAAATTATTGGATACATTTTGATGCTGAATAATTCATAAAATAATGAAGATAAATTTAAATTGATGAAAAAAAAAGAAGAAAAAAAAAAAAAAAAAAAAAAGGAAAATATATATGAGTTATTCTATGTATAAATGCCATAAGTTTGTTTATATCTTCATTATTTTGTGAATTATTCAACATCAAAATGTGTCCAACATTTTATCGACACCCTGTACGGTGCGCAAAGAACGTTTGTTGGAATTCTGGTCTGTAGTGTTGTTTATAGTGAATGTGGTTTCTTTGAGTGATCAGTATTCACTATTTATGGCTCAAAGTCATCATTAAAGTGAAGATTAAAAGTGACGAATAATTGGTAGAATAGAAGTAGGACAAACACAAATGGAGGTCACTCGATATTTGAATATGCCTCAAAGTGTCACATCAAGAGGAACTTTTTGGAACTGTTTTTTAAGCACTGGATCAGTTGATAGACATTCTGGCCAAGGACGAACAAGAGCAACAATTGCATCCGAAGACCTTTTTCTGTCATTATCTGCTCGAAGAAACCGCGGAGCGACAACAAGATATTTGGTTTTTGACCTTCAGGCTGCCGCTGAACTCGAATTAGGTGTTCTACTGCTGTACGAAGGCTCCACGAAATTGGACTCTATGCGAGAAAACCAGTGGTTCGTGTCCCCTTCACTCCAGCTTCCAAATGGGCCCGTTTAAACAGCTGCCGTCATCATGTTCTATGGAGTCAAGAAGACTGGGCCTGAGAATTGTTTACTGACGCGTCCAGATATAGTCTGAACACTGATTCTAGACATGTTTTGGTTTGGAGAGAGGCAGGAACACGCAACTTGCCTTCCTTTGTCCGTGAAATATCCCGTTTCCTCGGCCTCGGTTTAATGATTTGGGGATGAATAATGACAAATGGCCGCATCCAGATGCATATTTTTCAAGGAGGTTTTGTAACTTCTAAGATATATGTGGACGATGTATCGGAACCCCAAGTTAGACTGTTTAGGGGTGCTATTGACCCAGAGTTTTTTCTAATGAATGACAATGATCAGCCACACCGAGCATATGTGGTGTCAGAATACTTGCAAACAGATGATATCATTCGCATGGATTGGCTCATCCGACTTGAACTCGATTGAACATGTGTGGGAATGCTCAGGGCGGCGAATTTCAGCGCCGAATGACCAGCCTACAACAGTCCACATCGGGATGGGCCAAGTGATTAACTTTCGAGATGACTGAGTTGGGTTGGCGACAATGGTTGACATAGTACTTACCAAATTTTAATCTAGCTACTTTTGACTAACTGAGTTGCAATTTACCTGCTTTTTGTTTCTAAACTCCGTCACTTCAGATAGTTTCTTCTCCAGCATCTTAAAGAAGATCATTGATGACGGGACGACTTTCAAGATTTACTGAGTAAGAACATGAGGATTTGTTTCCAATTAAATGTTGGTAGGATTTGGACGGTATCACTGTGTGACAGTTTCAGAAACTAATCGAGTTGGGTGCTTTATTCTACTAGAGGCTGAAAATTGAAAATCACAAACTCAATAACCTTTTAAATAAGAGTTAAGTGTTCATAAATTTTTCATCTGATCAAAATGAAATGTATTTGTTAAAATGCTTTTATTACTTTTGCTTGTTTACTGTGTTATTGATTAATTACTGTGAAATTTAGACGCGTATTGTTAATCAATTAATAATGTTCTAAAAATGACATCATCCATTGTTAATTAATTATTGTTGAATCGCCAACTTTTTATTTCCTAAAGTTTCTTTGTTTATGCTGCTCATTCTTACATTATTTAAAATAGATCCGAAAAAGAAATTAGATTAAATTTGAAACTACCAAGTTTTGCTTTATACGATACTAGTTGTGTGGATCAGAAAATTTGCTGAAGTCCGTGAGTTAAGAATTGCACAGTAACTCAAAGAAAACTAAAGCTTAAATAATAACAAAATTAAATTAAAATATAATAATTAAAGGTATTTTTCCGTTAACCCGTTACCAGTTGGCCTCAAGTCTAAATGTTTACATGTTTAAATGATGCGTAAATGTATCGCCAAACTTAAATATAGGAATTATAAATTACTTGAAGGTTGTTAGTTTGAATTAGTTAGGTCTGTAATTTTTCAGTTTTTATCTGGTGCCCGGCTAACGGAATAGTACTAAATTAAGTTAAAATACAAATAATAATAAAATAAAATATAACTGAAAATAAAAACCGTTGCTAGAAACCGCATTTATCAGTAAAAAATACACCAAATAAAATCTCGCCAAAAAAATATCCTAGACTACATTTGAATCCAAAACGTTTTGTATTCGTCGAAATTTTGTTAGTACATAGTGAAAACAAGTAGCATCATGCCCACTTAACAAATTCATAATCACAACCAAAATAAAGCACCAAAAAATAAAATCGCTATTGAAATACGTACTATGCTTATGATGTAAATAGTAAAACATACATAATATAAAAATGTATTCAAATCTAGACTAAATAATATATAATTTGATACTCAGGCCAAAACACTATACAATTTAAAACAATCAAAAGAAGGAATTTTAATATCCTGGGTTAAATACTATAGGAAATGATTAATTATTTACATGGGAGTAAAAGGAAAAATTAATAAATGTCGAAATGATTTGAAACTTTTCTGTGAATTTCAGTAATCTTAGCCGTTATGTTTACATTCAGAATTACGGAGAGTTACGCTTTTAAAAAAGCGCATTGACAGAACTTCTACGATAAGTCGATTGACAGTAAGTATATGGTACAATATGGACAGTAAGTATAATAATATTCGAACCACTTATTGAACATAATATAATACATGACATATTATAATATATAAAAATAATTCTAGAAATAAGGGGGATATATTAAAATAATTTATTTTTTTTTCTGATGTAATAAAAAGTATCGTTGCCATTCTAAGAATTTTTTTAATGTCATAAAATTTTAATGAATGCAACTTTTAAAAGAATTTAAAAGCTGTTCTCTACAATATCAATGTATTAAGGCTTCTATGTACCAAATTTCGTACCACTAGGTGCAAAACTGTGTATTTGTATATGGTTCAGACTTACAGACATTCCATTATATATATAAATATAAATATCGATATAAAAGGAATGACTAGTCAAATAATGAGGAATGGCTGGTCAAAATGTAAATTTACATAATAAATTACGTTTAAGTACAGTTATGGGCTGTATTTAGTCCATAGAGAATGTTGCAAAACCCTTTCAAACTCAATTTTTACTTCCACTGCTTTTTAAATCTATCATTTTGACTATTTTACCTTTCCTGTTTACTGTTTTATCAATATAATTTTTCTCTCTCTCTGAAATTAATAAGCTAAATGGATAATAAGCTTAGTTTTCATTTAGGTAGAATTTAGATTGACAGTTTAAGAGTTAAGAACCATAAAGATCTTTGAGAGTGTCACGTTTGGACTTGAGCTTAAATAAATATTCTGTTTAAGCTCTATATCTCACATGTGCTTGACTAATTAAGTAAACCCTATTTTAAGGAATTTCATCTAAGATTATTACAGTGTTTAAAAGGGTGACCCTATTTAAAATCTTGACTTTCCTACGTCGATTGTGCTCATAGTTTTACATTATACAGAATTTTATTCTTACTAAATTTAAAATGCTTTTAATTAGATATCTCTTATGGGAAAAAAATTAAAAAACGCGCAGTATATAAAGTAAATTTCAGCTAAAAATATTTTTATATATTTAATTTGTAAAATAATCCTATAGTTACTGATAAGAAATAATACACTGATAAAACATTTTGATAAATTATAAATTAAACTTTTTCATTGTCTTTTTTAAGTGTATCCTTAGAATTAAAGCGCTTTGAAAAATATAAAAGCAGCAAACTCCAATATCATAAGCAATATTTTTTGTGATCATATTTTCTCCCTATCGCTGGGAATTTTTCTGAATCGATCGATTTTAAATATATATGTTTAAAACCATTAAATGCATATTTTGATAATAATTTTAGAGAGATTGCCACATATATGTTCTTTTACAGTTAATTGCAGTCCATATGCATAACCTTTAGAAAATTTAGAAGCTGGGAAAAAAGTTGTTTCACTTATCTTCAATTTCTTTTGTTAACTCAATCTGCTAATATTTTTTTTCATTTTGGGAATTTTTACAATTATTACTTTCAATTACCCATAGACATAGGGTAATGAAAGTATACCATTCGATCAAAAAATCGATATTTTTGTATTTCTCTGTGTTTTGGATCATCATGATTTTAAAAAAGTGATTTAGAAAAAATGTCCGTCTGTGGTCAGCATAACTCCCGAACAAACTGACCTACGAAGTTCAAATTTGGTGTGCGGGTTGGTGGTGGCCATGGGACCTACCAATAAGGTTTTTGTCAAAATCGCGTGTGCACATAAGGTAGCTGCCATTGAAAAAATCATGTTTTTCAATGATAGCAAAAAATCGGCTCTAACGATTTTGATCAAAATCGCTGTGGTAATGCCTCTTATGCTGTTCTAAACATCCCTTCTTCCGAAATTCCCCTAAAATGCTTTAATGGCGTAAAAAGTTGAAAAATGAATTCCTCCAACATAGAGTTCTCTTTCCTTGAACATATCTCATCAACTATCGTTTTTTCTTCTCTCCTCAAATTCACTTATAATAAAGGAAGAGGAGCAAGGGATAACAAGGGTTATCGAAAAGTATATCGTCAAAATCATCATTTTGGTTGAGCTTTTTTTAAAGAACTATACAAGAATTGAGGACTAGAAATGAAAAACAACCTAAGTCCAAAAAAGAATTTTTTTCAGGAGAGCCGAAAAATGATTGCATCTGGTACGTAAGGCAATGATTAAGTACATACTCCAGATTGAATTTGAATTAATGCTACTGGAGTTCGCACTTTGGGCCTTCTCCACTTTGTTTAGCTTGGTCTTTAGGATATTTTTCCGTAAAAAAAGATGTTCGATATTTTTTTTTTACTTAGGTCGTTTTCCATTTTTGTCCTCAATTATCGCAAAAAATTATCTCCAAACTGGCCATTTTTGCTAAATGAATGCTGAAAATATAAAAACGGTAAATGACACAAATCCACGTCAGTATTATAGTGTAATTGAAAGTTATGCCATGTTCCACACTACTAGTTTTTCAATCCATCGTATAATGTCAAGCGCGAAACAACAAATAATAACACGAAACCTTTTGATAATGTAAAACAAAATATATTTAACATCACAATTGCATATTAATTGACAGTATATTTTTAGAATCTAATATAGTATAATACATTAATTTTAATATAAATGAAGTTTCTGAAAAAATCTTCTTTATCGTGTCTAATACGAGACATGTTTTTGATATAATAAAAAAAGTCAGCCATCGCTCGCTCAATTCTCGTAATTCTTTTCGAAGTTTGTTACGTAATCCTCATTGGATGCTTTGCGAACTAAGCACGCCCCACTCCTTAAAAGGATAGAGGTCATCAGAAATAACCATATGATAAAAACGTTGGTGCCATAATCTCTGGAACATCACGAACGGAGTATAACTTCTACTATAATATCTGATAACTGATATTAATGCATCGCAGAATAGTGATATTATAGAGGGATTAGTTATTACATTTAACTTATCACTTAAAAAGATATATGAAAACTTGCACGACACGTTCTTTTAATTTAAATCTGAATCTAGATCTTAATCGTAAAGTACACTTCTGAAAGTTAATTCATTTTATAAAAAAATTAGAACTCCAAGATAAACATTATTCTTGCACATAGAAAAGTGTAGTCAATATCGAATATTACTTGCAAATTACTTGCTTCTAAAATTCAAAAATGTAAGGTAAGCATGTTCTTAATTACTTTTGATACTGAAGCAGGAAGACTGTATCTTATTTGACTATATTTTCCAAAGAAGCATTAAATACAAATTTCTTTATGCCAAAGATGCTTAAATATAATGCATCTTCAAAGATGGCTCTGGTAATTTCTATAAATTACTTTTAGATTCTACACTATACAAAATCATGCAGGATGGTTTTATGAAAATATTAGCAGCTGATGATTTCCGTACTAAATCTATATCGGTATATATAAATGAAAAACATACTTCGATGTGGTTATTGAAGGGAAATAAGCAAATATCTAGCAATTATCTAATGAATTAAGACAAATATTTTGTATTTGTGTTTCCGTTTATAGAAGGTAACTTCTACTATTTGGAGGAGAATTTAAAACATAGGTAGTATTTAAATTCTCTTACAATTTTTGTAAGCTAGAATGTTAAAATTTTTATAATTTAATTAGTTTTTTTAATTAGTATTTTAAAATTTCTACTTTAATAATCGTGTAAAAAAAAACTACTACTCATCACCGATTCTAAAAACTCACTTTAGATGGCAGCAGAGGTTTACCTCGGTGTCTAGTTTGTATAATTTTGTTTAATTATCTACCATTTGTGTTTGCGGGAGAGGGAGGGATATTAACGGGGGAAAGTTCATTTGAAGCAGAATATTTTTTTTGTTTCACGAAAGGTGGGAGTGTCTATTAATGAGGAAAAGGTCCACTTTTTTATTTAATGATATGCAGAGCAATTAACGTTTTAGAAAACAAATCAAGTTTTAGGAAACGAATCAAACCTGGTTTGCGAAGAGTCGAAAACTAGAATTTCATGCTATCCTAAATTACATTA
Organism: Linyphia triangularis; assembly: GCA_963978545.1. NCBI lineage: Eukaryota > Metazoa > Arthropoda > Arachnida > Araneae > Linyphiidae > Linyphia > Linyphia triangularis. The sequence continues at coordinate 56,694,421 of OZ021729.1, forward strand.
AAAACTCCTCCCTGAAAGATTCCTGTTTTAAATATTTTATGAGAGAGTGTTACAGATATGAATAAAAAAATGAATAAAAAATAATAAACAAATTCTGCTTTTTGTTCTCAATTAAGTCCAATGTTAGTTGTAGCACACCACACTACCGTTTTTTCGTTCGTTTAAAAAGGGAAAAAAAAAAAAAAAAACTCTAGTAAAATAACATAATTTAAATTTCTTTCCGTGACAACGGTTAAAAAAAAAAAAAAAAAAAAAAAAAAAAAAAATCTATCTCGAAAGGATGTGGTTACATGAACCCTAGTTTGATTAAAATTGCAATTATAGTTTCCTTAAATTATTTAACGTTGCTTTTGAAAAAACTCTTAGCCCATATAATTCAGTTATTTTTAATGTACAAGTAAAGATTCCAGTGATTTGAAATTTTCTTTGGCTGTAAAGGATTTTTAAATTCAATTTTAAAACGAGTAAAATGATCTCGACTCCCAACTTAAAGAGTAATTGAATTAGGGACAGAATATGCACGTTTGGAGTTTCTTTCCTTACCTTAATTGAAATCTCTTTTTAAATCTGAAAGAAATTGTTTGAGTAATTGATAATTGCATGTTCATTTTATATTAACGTTTTGTACTTTATTTTTATATTGATAATAATGTACAAAAAAAAAAAATCTGAATGTACTGGGCGAAAAAATTTAGCTTAATACAATTATAGACTTGCATCTTTTTCAAGTCATAAATTTTGCTGAACATCTGTGCATCTTTATTTCATTAATGTGTTTTTCTCTGAATTTGAAGAAAATGCTTGATATTTAGTTTTTGATATCATTTATCTAAGAACTTTATTTAGTGGTTAAAAAATGTTTCTCACTGTGCTTTTTAAAACTGGTCACTTCTTACTCATAAATGGATACATTTATTTTCATGAAAACTGCATTTTGTGTTAAAATATACTGATTAATTCAAAAGTAACAGAAGTTTTGAAAATTCTATCATGGGCGAGTATTTTGGAGTAGGAAGATATTGTTGAAAACATAGAATTTGTTTCTAACAAATTATTCATTAACAGGTGACACCATAAGTATCTGTGCACTTCACTTCCTAATGTTATCTAAGATGAAATATAAACTAATCTTTAAGATATTTTTTAAAGCATTGTATGTTGATAAAAAATAACTTTCGATATTTCTTGTACAGAAAAAAAATCTATATTTACAGAACATCTCTTCGGAAAACCCTTCCTTCTCCCAGTTGTTCATTAATACATGTTTAATTAAAAATGCTGTTACTTTTGTATAAACCTGTATATTTGAATCATTAAATATCGATATATGAAACCATTCTGAATTCATGAAGTGTTGTTTGTTATTTCATGTCCCCCTGGTCCATGAACCCTAGACCAGGTGCACGATACCATGTCGCTCTAACATAATCACATATCCATTACCCTCCCCACTCCATAAGCAACCTCTTACGGGAGCCCATACAGTCAATGACATGAGCAGGAGAAGCAGGACAGGAACAATGGCAAGAGAAATAAGTCTTCTCCCTGTCGATGAATTTCAAGCTTTTAAAGTGGCCACTAAGCAGCCTGACCAATACAGTCTGTACAGATCTAATGCCTCCGGATTGTAGAGACAGACCAGGACGGTTACCAGCTTACCATTTGTGTGGGGGAGGAATTCCCCAAGATGAATTTGCTCTAGCCTTGCGGATAGAAATTGGGGTAGCAGTCAGTCATTCATGTTGTTTTGAATCAAACACTCACTTCACAGTTCCAAAATAAACATCATTGTCAACATGAAGGTGATAAATTTACTCTATCAAGAAACTCTTCAGCCTTTTGGATTTGGAAGTACGTTGACGAATTTGGGTCGTCTAGACTATCGATATAGATAAACAACTGGATTGACTGCTCTAATGTCAATGCAAGGAGAAAAACGCGCCGGTGGTTGATGATGATGGGTGGACTATTAACCAATCACAGTTCACTTTCATAGTTGAGTGGGGATGTGATGTATTGAAACCTTATAAAGTGCTAGAGTAGATAGTTTTTTTGCACAATATTACTAATTAAGGTCTACTATTGACATTTCTGCTGTGTACAACCCAAGATTTTATTTCCAATCCTCGGCAATCCGTATTTTTTGTCTACCCAACGGCATTTGGCAGCGACACTATCTTCCCAGCGTTAATCAATCTATCCAGTTGTTTATCGATACCGATGGTTCAGACATAGACTCTTAATTTCTGGTATAGATAATTCTATATGAAAACTGTTTGATAAATCATGGATAAAAGTTTAAACCAGTTAGCATTAACTAAAGTGGTTAGGATTATTACTAATTTTCTTAGAGCTTAAAACAATTGTCTAATTTTTAAACTCGTTAACTTTATTATGCAATCTTAAGCTATTAAGAGTCAAACTGATTAAATAGGAAGGGAAAGGAACTTACTACTTTACTACACTTAGACTTAAAGTTGTTCGCAGTAAGTTTTTGCAAAACAATTTATTTTTAGTTAGTCGGAGCAACGTGAGATTACAAACCTAATATTATGATGCTGTTTTTTTTCCTGTACTTTTAATTTTTTAAAATTTATTTTGAAAACTAATCCTACTAGGAATTTATAAAAATCCGAATTTTTTTTTTTTTTTTTTGTTCTCTTATATGTAGACGAGTGAAACTCTTCTAATGTAATTAGAACTCTCTTCAATGTTTTTTTTAAACAAAATTTGTGAAATTTTTAGATAGAGAAATTGGAGGAAGATATTTTGTGAATTTCAAAACACTATTGAAATAACTAATTTTTATCTGGAGCAAAGAAATCATTCCAAATGGAACTACAAATCAAACACCTTTTTTTTTTTTGTCAAAAAGCAAAAACAAATACACATCATAAAGAAAGCAACAAAAGTAAACACTAACACCCCAATTTTAATATTTATTATCAAACACAATACAATTTTTTTTTACAAAAAACATTAAAAAAAAATACATATCATAAATAAAGCAATAAAACTAAACACTTACCATCAAACTTGCAATTTATTATCAAACACACTACAAATATTTTACAAAAACATACAAAAAATGCACATAATAAAGAAAGCCAACAAAACAAAACACTAAACATCAAACTTAACATTTACTATAAAAAAACACTTTACAAAATAAAAACAAAAACAATAAATTTGCTTTCATTGTTTCGAAAGTGTTTTTTTCTCCCGTAGAGTGAATTCCATAGACCTACTACTTTTTTAATGATGTTTATATGTTATAGTTCTTATTAAAACTAAACTCGTTCCATGCTTTCTTTCAATCGCACTGTTCCCAGTACTTTCTGGTTACTCTTCAAACTCAAAATATATATGTGGTTTATTTTTTCTTTATTATTATACGATTTGTAATATAATGAATGATATAACCACTATTTAAATAAAAATTTGCATTGCATGGACAATTTCCGCATTTTTTAAAAGCTATTGAAATCAGTTTATATTTAAGAAAAATTTCTTACTGATTCCAAATATTCAAACAAAAGTTATTTAAAAAAATTAGTTATTTAAATATTAAGAAAATAAAATACTCCGAAACGTTGTCCAATAGCAGTCCGATCAAAACGATCCACTATAATTGTGACATCAAAACATACTTCTGTTTCTTTGGTTATCGTGAGGTTTCTGCCAAACAGCTGGCGTTGGTTCGGTAGACAGTTGCCATATCCCGTATAGGATGGCACAATTTGAGAGAAACTTGCAAAACTGGTTTCCTCTGCTGTATTTGAAACCAAGTTGTTTAAGGTGTAGTGACTTTATATTCGCTTCGAGTCGAAAATTAAAAAAAAAGGGGGGGGGGGGGAAAAAGAAAGAAGGAAAGAAAAGGTGCAGTTAGCTGAGATTTTTTTGTGTATTTTTTTGCGAAACGTATAGAATTAAATAAAAAAAAAAAAAAAATGCTGGAATTTGTCCATTGTTCATTCATACAAAGCTGCTCAAATTCATACAAAGTTGGATTAATTATTTTGAAATACACTGATATACAAAAAAACAATGAAGAGAGATTTTCATCCATTTGATGCAATGGTATTTTAATTTAGTTTTAGTAAACATCTTCTCAATTATATTCTATTTATCACTGAATATCAATTTCAAATTTATTCACTTGATATCACAGCTAGTTAAAATATCTGTTCAATAATCTTATTCAAAATCACCAACAAAGTTAAAGAATCCCGGCTTAGGAATGGATGTTCATTGTTGTTCGGAATCCATGGTAAGCTGCAGATCCCGTCCTGATTGGCTGTTATTGTTCATTAAAAAAAGGTAATTGAGCATACAAACCAACCATCAACCTAATTCATTTACTTTAACCAAATTCTGTGATGTAATTAGACAAAAATCGCATCTTCTTGAGGAGCGTGGAATGTTCCAACTATACGAGCAAAGTAACTAGACTTAACAGTATATAATTAAGGCAATTATAAAATAAAATGAATAGTAATTAATGCAACAAAATGGTAAAACATAATACTATGGTGCTTGACAAACTCAATGGCAACTATTTAAATTATTCTACCAAACTAAATTATTCTACCAAACTAAATTATTCTACCAAACTAAATTATTCTACCAAACTAAATTATTCTACCAAACTAAATTATTCTACCAAACTAAATTATTCTACCAAACTAAATTATTCTACCAAACTAAATTATTCTACCAAACTAAATTATTCTACCAAACTAAATTATTCTACCAAACTAAATTATTTTACTTACTTTTCCTATGGTAAATACATTTTCATTATATTTTGGTATGTTACTTTATTTGCTTTGTGTCATATATGTCTCATAAATATATTATTTTTAAAACGTAACATTACCCACACATTGCTATTAAAAAAATTCAAGAATAGCTTGTTTATATTTTTATATTTTAAAAGTCACAATTTAAAATATATTACATTAAAAGAACAGTATTATATCAAGATTTCTTGTAAACATAAATATGTTTTCTAATTATTTTAATTAAAGTAACTCTATTCATGCCCCTTTCAGAAATCATTTCTTTAACATGGTTGTAACTGCTTACTTAGACAAAAGACTAAGCGTTGGTAAAACTAAAAAAATAAACATATTTTTTTCTCAAACTTAATTAAAATTGTTATTTCTACACTGGTATTGTTTCCTCTAAAGTAACATGATTTTTTTTTTAAACTTAGAACAGGAACACTTCGTAATAAAGTCCTCGAGTAATAATATTTTATACATTTAAAGACAAACTATTTTTTGATAAAAAACTAATAATTTATGCAAATGCTAATAGTACTTATAAAGTAATTTAAATGATTTTTTAATTTGTCTAAATTTAAATAATAACGGTAAGAGGATAATAAATACCATACATTTTAATAATAAATGAGCATGTTTTATACTTTTATGCAAACGTATATTATTTTCGAAATTTGTATGCCTGCGTTCAAAATTTTTGAAAATATGTTTAAAAAAATTCAAGTAAAACTAATTTATTATTGAATAATTAATAAAAATATAAAGTAAATAAGTAGTTTAATTTGTAAATTAGATTAATAGTTTATGATGTAAATGTTAGGATGCGTGAACTATTTTTTACTTTCACTTGTTATACAATTCTTATACTCTACACCAGACTTTTTAATAAAATGAAAAGATAAAAGAACTACTTTTTAAAATTTATATAAAAATGTTTTTAAAAATATAAGTAAAAAATAGTTTAAACAAGTTAAGTAAACATTAATAATGTAACGTTAATTAAAAGTTAAAGTAACAAATATGTTGAGAAATTACCTCATCAATTCAAAACTGATTTTTAAAAATGAAAGTTAAAAATAATAAAGGCATTTCATTTTAAGATCTTAATTGAAAAAAATACGTTCAAAATTTGTTGCAGGATATAAAAAAAATGATTTAAAAAAGATGAACAGAAAGTAAGTAGTATATAGTTCACGATTTATAATAAACGACGTATTTTTTTTCCCAGATTCAGAACTCCACTATGTAACCAGTAGAAATTTGTTGACTCTTGTTTTTAAGTTTTTGCAGCTTGTATCTTGCAATAAAGTTAAAGCAAATGATCATAAATAAATAAGAAATAAGGGAATTGTTTATTTGTTAGTTGGAAAAAGGGCATTGTTTATTTGTTAGTTATTAATCATTTGCTGTATCTTGTATAACTACTATTGTTGTCGTGTGGCTTTAGCGCCTATAATTTAGTCGATCTTTACTTAAATTCGTTTACAAAGGTCATGTTTACTTTTTTCACTTTCAATTCAAACTTGTCATCTTGCAATGAAGTTATTCTTTCAATAATAATGTCATTTATTTCATGTGTCTGTAGTTAATTTGTCGTTTGTGACATTTCTGTCTTTGAGTTGAAGGATTCAACAAAAATGAAAAGTTCAAAATTTTATTTATCTCGATTGTGATTTATTTTTTATAATTTCGGAGGTGTTTGATTGAAAAGAAACATTTTACAAAAAAGTTAATTAATAATTTATACCTACTGATATTTTATTGAAGACAGAGTACCTCTAATTAGACTGATTTTGCAGCTTCTGTAAATTCACGTTTTAAATATCCCGAATTAAATAAATATGCCAAAATTTAAATATATATATATATATATATATATATAACAAACAATATATATATATATATATATATATATATATATATATATATATATATATATATATATATATATATATATATATATATATATATATATATATATATATATATATATATATATATATATATATATATATATATATATATATATATATATATATATATATATATATATATATATATTGAATCGTATAATTTAATAATCAACCTAAATGCATCACGTTTTGTTGAGTGTTTAGAGAATGAATATTTCATACTAGGAGGGTGAAGGATGTATTAAATCTAAAAGGGTTCTTGACATCTATTCGGGAGCATTCAAAAAGATGAATATTTTAACTACAAAGCAAGGCAAAACGCTTTTTTAAAATTTATCAATTAAATTAAAGTGCAAGTATAATAAAGTGTAAAGAAATTTATGTAATATTCAGATATTTTTGTTACTTAATTTCAGTTAGAACTTAACGAATTCTTGATTTGATTGGTTGGTTGTTTTCAGATTATCTGGCACCGTCAGCAACACGAGGGCTATAATGCACCGAAACATTCGTCATTTGACAAGCCAACATACATTTACAAACACACATGTCTTACACGGGACTCGAACCCGCAACCTCGCAGTCTAGAAGCTAGCATGCTAATCACTATACCGTTTGGTCGGCTAACGAATTCTTGAAAAATTGTGACAGTGTAAGAGCATAATATGCAGAAAAATTATTTACAGCAATCCTTGTCAAACATTTGAGGGGGGGAGGAATTCCCAAACCCTCCTTCCTATCTTGTAACCCTTACATAAGGTTAAGTTATTTATACAGTATTGTCCTTATTTAATTGTCCAACTTCTAATTTTTAAGAGGACAATTCAATTAAGTCTTCTGTAGGCGTTCATGTGGCCGTCCGTTTTTACAATGTTTCAATTCAGTTTTCACAATGTGTTCAAATAGTTTTCGAATTAATTTTATCTGCATTGAAAAAGTAAGTATAATTTTCAGCTTTCTTTCTTATTATTGAATTTTCATTTGACCATTATGACATTCCATTTGCAAGAGAGATCAATCTCATTCACATACTGCAATAATTTCTAAAACAGTCTGCAGAATCAATTCAAAATGAAATTTTTCTAGCAAATAGCAACATAAAGGCAGTTAATTTTAATACTTATTAAAAAAGAATTTAATTCCTAAAATATTCAGAGTTTTTACTTTCTAAAATAATTGAATAATCAAACGTTTTACATTTTTCATTGATAGGTGATGCCATTTGACTAAAAATACTCTCCGAAATTTCCACAGTAAAAAAGTAATTTTTTATCTTCCCTTTTTAAGCGTAAATTTGTTTCATAATTAATGTCCTTTCAATAATACAAAAAAGAAACAGTTTAAAATGATAGGTTAGTGGATAAGGGATAGAATGATAATAATTTTTAGTACTAAGTACTAATATTATGATAATATTAATAATGTTAAGCTGGATTTTTATTATAATAATACACTTTAGATTGATGGAATTTTCAAAATAAAATGCCCATATTATACTGACTTTCAAATGATGATTTAAAATAGAACTATCTATATTACTTATTACTATAATCATGGTTTTAATTTACATACGAAACAATTTATTGGATTTCTATACACATTTTCAGTTTAATTTATGATTGAGTGAGTTTTCTGAATATCTAAGAGCGCATCACTGTTTCTCCGCCAAATCCTTAAGTCAAAGTGGCAAAACCTGGCATGGCAATAGAATGTTGACCAAACTTAAGCACCCCCCCCCTCCCCTAGATATGGAAGCTCCGTATGTTCCATATGACCCCTCGCAGCAGAATACTACTGTTGCACAAAGACTAATTCTTATCATCATGTTGCCCTAGGTGAGTGACTAAGTATCAGGAGATAATCGTGAGCATTGAAGAAGGAAACGTGGGGAAACGCTTGAAAATAACTTGGCTTTGTAAAAGAAGACACGCCAAGCAAAATGATGCACCCGAGAACGTTATGAAATATAATGATTGTAGTTAAGCGGCTTTGTGTTCTTTGATTACTTTTCAATACAATGAACTTGGTATTATTGGGAAGATATACTGTGGGCAATCAGTTCTTGGAAGTCTGGATTTTTGTCGAAATAATCTCAGTTCACATGCATAAGCTACTTGGCAATCATTACGCAGAAATGAGATAATTTCTATAACAACTATATCCTTCCAAGTACTGGTTGTCTATAGAGGTTCTTCTATTCCTTTTAGCGCCCTTACAACTTTTTCTGAGTGACTTTCTTTCTTAGCGGTTTTTTACAATGTATTTTGAGAGATTAATTCTTAGTGATTGAATACAGCTTTCAGAGATAATCGATTCTAAAATTAATAATTTCTTATTCATTATTAAAGAAGTTTTAAAATACTTAAACATTGCTGCATAAATACATAAATTAATTAAGACATTCATTTTTAAATAATGGCTTCTAGAAATATTTATATAATCCTTTGCAATTCTCCAAATTTTAATGCATTTAATTCAACTATTAAAATATATGCTTTTAAAATGTATTTAACTAAAACCTTGTATTAAAACGATGTTTCACACATTTTATAATGAAGTTTTATTTTTACATGTCTAAAGCTGAGCCTACAAAACGTAGTTTCATTAAGATGTTAAAACTTAAAAATTATCTCAGAATAATGCATTTTCGATTAACTAAGTGAATTTAATGGTTTAAAGAAATAAAAATTTTTGATTGCCTCATCTAAGTAGGTTACGCATAATTTATTTTTTCATTCATCAGATATTCTCGATTAAAATATACAGATGTAAAATGAAAGAACTTTATCCAATTTATCCGTTTTGAAAGGAAATCAGATGAAGATTCGATTAAAACTGGGATTTCAATTTTTTTTATTTTTTTTTTATTTTTATTTTTGAGTAGCATTCTTTCTATAAAAGCTTTGCTGAATTAATCGAAAGATATTTTCTATAAAACGTTTCTGAAAAGGTAACATTAATAGGAATATGATGTCATTACATATTCATGTATATATGTATATGTGTATGTGTGTGTGTTTGTGTGTTACGTGACATTCTGAAAAAGATAAAACAAATATTTAATTAGATGTAGTACTACTATATATTTAAAATTATTGCTTAGAGTTTGATAGATTAAAAAAAACAAAAAAAAAACAGATTTTTATTTTATTCTGTCACATATTTAGAAATGAATACATTGAAATAGTACATATAAACATTTCAACATAAATAGTGCAAAAACAGAGTGATTCATGATAAGAGACAATCTGCCCGAACCCATCGTAAATAGTATTCGAGAAAATAGTTTTAAAAAACAGACTTTTCTGAATTAATAGAGTTAAGATGAGTTGAACTTGGCCAACCAAGATTAGCCTTTAGCCTGTAGCCATTTCTTCAACCGATTTTTGTGATTAAGGAGTCATTTGAAAGAGATTGAACTGTATATTTGCCAAAATGTTCCAAAAAGCACAGAAAGTAACTCTTTAATTAGTTTAATTAATTACGACAGTGAGTTTCGATAATCTGAGTGGATCAGTGTTTTGTTTACAATTTTTTGAATTTTGTAAACACCACATTTTTTTAGATAAGATTAATATCTCATTTATTTAAAATCGAATGATTTCAAATTTTACTTTTAAAAATAATTGTTGCTCTTACAGGGACATTGATTATCGTTTGGTTTTACATTCGAATGCAGGGTTTATTTTCTGGGGATTCATTGAAATGCAGTTTCTGAGACATTCCTCGTCATTCCTTTATTTGGATGTTAAAGATTTGCTAAAGAAACGATTTTTGGCTTTGTAAATATTCATTAAATACAGCAATATATTTTAGTAATTTTGTTTGGAGCTGAAACGGACTATATTTACACTTATTATCACAATCTTCATTGAATGATAATTGAAAAAGTAGTAAATGACATTATAATAAATGCATATTTTTAGTCTACCATACCTCCAACCAATTGATTTGTAATAAATGGAAGGTTTGATTCATATCTTTTTTTCCAATATTTCTTCAGCCAAGAACCAGATAAAATCTATCAAATTGTAGACCGAACTTATCTATCTAGCGAACTAACAACCTTGGAATACGTATAGGTTTCAAATCACAAAAATTGGTGAAGTTTTAAGATTCCTCAATAATAAAAAACAACACAAAATGATGGAAAGCCCTATGATAGAGGAGTATACTAAATTGTAAATATATAATAATAAATAATAGTATTTTATATCAAAAATGCTCTTTTAAAACTTTAGAGGTGTTTTTCTCAGAATGTAGTTTCTTCAATTTTGCACTTCATGCAATCAATAATCACTCCAGTTTAACTAATGACTATTTTATTTTGTTTTTTGCTATAAAATTTGCATAAATTGTTGAATGTTTTGACCTTAAATATTAAGTGATTGGAGAATAAATATTTTTTAAATAGAATTTTAAAGATAAGATTTTGTATATAAAACATGGATTTTTCTCATACATTCTTTAGCAAGATTTCACAAAATATACTCACTGTATAATTGTCTTAATAGGGTCAGAACATAGAGCAGAGTATTCCCATTATTGAACGCCATTATTGTACTGGGTAAAATAAATATTGAGAACTTTTGTTATTATTTTCTTGAAACTCTTGAAATTAAAGTTTAAATTTACGATGTGTTTGGAAAGCTGCGTAAGTAAAACAGTTTATTGTAATTAATGTTAAATAGGAATTTTGTCTGAATGAAAATAATAATAAGGAAATAATGAAGTTTTTCGTTATATTTTATTATTTACTTTTTATTGCCTGTTGATACTTTAAAAACTTTTATAATAAGTAATTTTATATGATTAAGAGTGGGTAACTAAATTGGGTACTTTTCTGTTAGTTGAGTACCAGACAAAAACAAAAAGCGTGCGTGGTTTCGAAATTTTTTTGAAGTTCGAAATGTGGGTGAATTAGATTTCTTGTAATTATCGTTCAAAATTAGCCAAATGCCAAAATTAGCCATTAATTTAAAAAATGAATTAATTAAATGTTAATAAATTATTAAAATTAAAGATGTTTTTTTTTTTTTTTTTTTTTTTTTTTAATTTTTTTATTTTTTATTTATATATTATTATTTTTTTATTGGAAACATTTTAACAAATAATGTACTTTTCAATGTGCAAAGGCCTCATTTTTAAATTGAAAATTTAAAAAAATGTCGAAACCTAAACCTAGACGCACGCCTTTTAGTTTTTGTCTGGAATTCAGCTAACAGAAAAGTACCCAATTTAGTTACCCACTCTTAATCATATAAAATTACTTATTATAAAAGTTTTTAAAGTATCACCAGGCAATAAAAAGTAAATAATAAAATATAACGAAAAACTTCATTATTTCCTTATTGTTATTTTCATTCAGACAGAATTCCTATTTAACACAAATTACCATAAACTGTTTTACTTAAGCAGCTAGCCAAACACATCGTAAATTTAAACTTTAATTTTAAGTCTTTCCAGAAAATAAAAACAAAAGTTCTCAATATTTATTTTACCCAGTCTGCATTACTTCTTCCTTCCAAACGAATGACTCCATATTATCAAGTCAAATAAGTCTGGAATATATATCAAGCCCGAAAAAATCAATTTCAACAACTTTCCTTCAAAACGGCGAGAACTTGCAGAGAAAATGGGAAAACTTCACGACTCAGAAGTTCAATTTCACTAGTTTATATGACAACGATTTAGGACAAATAAAAATGTCAACTCTCGTTCAAACTTCGTTGGTTAAGACTCTTTACTTTTGGCATTACTTAATACTTTATTGATGTATTTGCAGTCGTATTTCAAGTTCTCGTTAATTTATATATTTGTACAACAAAATGAAAAATTTGAAAGGCGCAATAAGACTTTTTCTTGTATTGCTAAAGTTTGAAATATTAAAGCATAATTAATTCCAACTATTTAAAACCTTATTTAAATAAAATTCATTTTGTTGTGATGAATTCAAAGAATTTAACAATAAAAACAAATGATGAACATTTTGAATAAACAATTAAACTAGCAAATTTTTCTATACAAAGATATTAAAATATAACTAGCGGGTTCCACCCCTGCACTTCGTCCTCTTCTCGTTTGTCTAAAAGCATTTAATGATAAATCATATTCTTTTCAATAACGCACTGAAGCAATGGTGTATCGGTGTATCATGATAAGGAAAAAGTACTACTTGTCGCGAAGCCTAAATCTTTACGGTTTGTTGTAGGAATTATAAATGATTTAATGTTTTTCTAAAGCTTGAAACGTTTTTCTAAAAAGAAACTTATTGAAAAAAAAAATTAAAAAAAATATGTTTTCTATCGGGTTACTATAAACGATAAATTCTGTAAAGGTTGGGAGTTTGAATGAGTTATTACTGTAATTTTGCGGTTTTGTCTTGTGCACAGTCAATAGAACAGTTTCTTAAGCTTGTAATATTTTTCTAAAAGGAAACTAATAATAAAAAAAACCCAAAAAAAAACCTGGTTTGTTATAGGGTTCCTATAAATGATAAAAGCCTTAAAGGTTAGTTTCGATGGATTATCGGAGTAATTAGGTGGTTTTGTCTGATACCCAGATAATGCAAAAGTTTCCTAAATGGTTTGGGGATTTTATTTTTGCAGATTTACTATGTTCTCAGCAAAAATCTGGATAAGAGTTCTGTTTATACTTTAAAAACAAATAATTGTTAACACTTTAAAGTTTGTAACTTGAGATCCCTTGTCGCGAAAAACTAAATTTTCATAGCAAAGTCAATAATATTTCTTGTTGAATATGCACATATTTACGTTAGATAAGAAGTTTTTAAACATTTAGACGTATTGAAACACACTTGGAATTTGCTGTTGTATATTATACTGTAATGCTACCAACATATAATCTGATAATGAATTTCAAATTGCTTTCTTAACCTTACTTTTTATAAAATGTGACAACTTTCAATTTCAAATATAACAATAGAAATGTTGGTGGTTTTTTTTAAACCTTTTGTATCTGTATTAGAATTGTACACTTATTATTTTATTACTTTTCAAATTTCAATGAAATATGTTTCGTACGTGAATAATAGATTTCTACACATGACAAAGCAAAAAAGATAAATATAAAACCTAGTATGCAATAAAATGAATATTTAAATTAAAATAAATATTTAAACAAAATAAAATTCTTACTGTAACGTAAAAAACATGCATAAACTTAAATTTACGGGTTTAAAAAATGTATCCAAATCTTTCCATTTGATGGCAAAAAAATAAGAATTTACATGAATATTCAGATCACGTATATCCTTTCGGTACTTTAATACATCAAGGGAGTTAAGAAGTTTTATAAAATCATTTTTTTTTATGTTTCTTGATTTTTGCTTTTCCTGTTTTAAGTTAAGTTACTTGTTGTGAACAAAGTAAATTAGTACTTTTAGGAAAGAATTTAAAAGAAAAATAACTGCAGTAAATATAAAAACATTACATTTGTTAATTGAGTAGTAATTTTTTATGTAAAAAAAGTAATCTCTTTTGGTTATTTGGCGCATACGATGTGTTCAATTCTTTTGGATTACTGTTGATGATTGCAGTTCAATCCAAGTGTATATGAGTTACTTTTTAAGCAAATTTAATTGTAGATTGTTTCTGTTTTTGCTTTTGATTCATACCTTTTTGGAAAATTAAATTCTCAAAGACACTTAATAAGAAAACCAAATTTGCCATACTTCAGCAGAAAACGTTGGAAAAGTTTTTAAGAGAGATATATAACTTCTCAAAAAATAAATATATCAAGCTTCCACTTGATTTATTCAACTGGTCTGTTCATTAAATTCTGTTTTTTAATGTACTTTTGTAAAATAAGTGTAATTAATGTTATTCGGTCTGATTTGCTTTTTTTTTATATTTTTCTGTCCTATTCACCCTGAATAAACATCAAAATATATTTTGTCTATTTTTTTACCTGTAGAATAGATATCTGGTAAATTTAGTCATGAATCAGTAAGTAATGGTTTGGATTTTTGTATATTAGTGCTGTATGAGAAAAAATATTAGAGACACTAAGCACAATGAGTGATAAGGAGTGAGATACAGATGAAAATGATTGTAAATGATATGAAATTTGCTTTAAAATGTGTGATAGTACAAGTCTTCCTTTTCATCATTGCACTATTAATAACACAATACAAGGTGAGCATGTATAATTGTACATAAATGAATATCCCAACTTTGCAGGGCTATCAAAAGGCAAAAGGAAATAGAACGAGTTATAACCTAGTTTTTCATTGGAAATCAAAAATAATGGTTGGAAGTTCACAAAACACATAATGTCACAAGATAACCCTTTTTGCCCAAACTTTTTGAACTCGAAACTGTAAATGGTTGTTCACTTGGAATGTTAAGGAATGTTATTTACTTGGATATGTAAGAGATTTGGTTGTTCTCATTCTAAGAAGAATAATCTAGTAATTTCATTCTACATCAGAATGGTGTCACCCCATTGACCTTTAGCTGTATGTAAGGTTTTAAATGACAAAAATTGTTGCACCTGTGGATTTGTCGTAGTATATTCCAGGATCTTTCGATTCATCAAACAACAGGTGTGTGTTCAGACGTTTCCAACAAACTTTGATGAACTTAGACACTCATATCTACAGCCTTTCAAAGTATAACATATTATCGTTAAAAAAGTTGGCTTTGGTAGATCATTGCCACATTCCGTACAGGTTGGCGTGTTTTGCGAGAAACTTGCAAATTTGGTTTCCTCTGCTGCATTTCAAGCCAAGATGTTTGAGATCTCTTTACGTCACGTTCAATGCCAACAAAATGAGTCGCTTTCTCGCCAACCTCTAACAGGGTAATTTTGCTAGCAAATTACAAAAAAGCGCATTGAGTAGAAATTTTTATGTTTATGACCTTTTCGAAACATTTAGAATTGAATAATTTTTTTTAAAAAAAATGCGGGAATTGTCCATTGCAACTGTTGTAACTGTGGCATTGCATGGTTACATCAAAGACATGGAATCTAATGTAGGCATTCTGAAACGAGTGTCTGATGAGTTATCGTAAAGCCTCGATAGCGTTTATTATTCAGGAGCCATTCAGACTGAAAGCTGTTAACAGTAGAGGTCGGAAATATTGATACTATATCGTTGCATAGAAAAAATATCGATATACAATTTTTTATTATTATTTCATTTTCAATTTTGCCAGAAACGAAGTTTTTTGGGGCAAATTTCTACTTATCATGAATTCATGCCAAAATTGTTTTGAATTGATTGAAATAAATTATATTATCAATCAGAATAAATAAAATACATTTAGATGTCAATGCATAAATTCACATTTATTTTTAAAGAAGAAATTTTAAAAAGTAGTTTACCGCATATTTTGCTATTAGAAATGTTTTTAATATTTAAAATTAGACGCAAATTCCTGGCACACGTTGGCAACTGAAACGGTGCTATGTTAATGACTACTAATGTGTGATCTTATCTTTCCATTACATTATGTTTTCTTTTTGGTTAGGGTGCCATTTTAACTGTCTCTCAGCTAAGTCCAAACTTGAATTTTGAAGTATTTGAAAAGGGAATAAAGAAAATCGAAAAAAATACATGGAACTACAAAATTATCGTCAAAAAACTAAAAATGTTTGAAAATATCGATATATCGGTGTCTTGTATTGATATTTTTAGTATCGATATTTTTTTAAAAATATCATCGTATCGATATATCGCCGACCTCTAGTTAACAGTGTTGAATTGAAACTTTCAACTGCGATTTTTGGTTTACGATGAACAACAAGGCTGTACTTTGTTTATTACTTTTGCTTACTACTTTTTTATGTTATATTATTAAAATTGCAGTTCACAAGCACAAACAATATTAAAACCATTTTTTACTGTTAATTATTACTATAACATTACAAACTACAGACGGTTTCAAATTTATTAATTTTCAATGAAGAATGTAAATCATTTAAACTGAAAAATCACAGAGGGCAACACAAGTATTTAGATGAGAAAAATTGTATGCAATTGTTTTCTATTTATTCTTTGGTTGAAAGAAGATTTCCAAAAGCTCATTTATTGCATTAAAAATGCATTATAGTATCCTTGGGAACTTTAAAAGATTTGATTGCAGCCAATATGTAGGATTCATTGATTCTATACTGTTGTTTGGATGATGAAAATTTCACTTTACTTTTAAAAATGTTTCAATTAGAAATAAATTTAAAATACACACATCTAATAACTTTACCTTTCCCCAATGAAAATTTATGTGACAATCTTAAGTGGATTAGCATCAACAGAGCTTATTTCCCTTCAGCTATAATCTTAGTATTCAACTTCACTTGATCTCAATTCAACGGACATCAATTGATCTTGAATACAAATCTATTATATCATCCAACTTCAAATGGGTTTAATTTATTAGTTATTCTTACAAATTTAAAATAAAGTTCTGGGAGTAGATTCAAATGAGAATCAGATCTATTTGAATAACTTTGAAAGCTATTTTACATATTCAATACCTAGAAATGCCTGATCTAATTGACGTGGAAGCATTCTTTTGTTTAAATTAGTGACTGTAACGCAATTATAGAAAGACAATATGAGATAATTAGTTTTTAAATTTGGTAAATTCATTTTAAAGCATCAATAATTTATACAAAGCACCTCATTTAAAGCTTCCTAAAATTTAAACCTCTGGATAGGTTATTATACTTTTTAATGTTTTAGGATATAGCATAACTTTTCAATATTAGTTATAATAAAAACTCTTTAAACATTGTATATGAATATGAGCTTCTGAAAACGTAAAAAAATGTTGAGAGAATTCTACCTCTTCATATTTCTGTCAACATTAATTTCTTTCTTATTTAATTACATATTTATTACCAAATATGAATCGAAAGATTATACTTCTGCAGAAATACATTTTTTAAAATGCATCTAAGTGTGAAAGTTTAAATTCGTCATAGAAAGTTAAGGCATTTCATAAACTTTTTTAAGAATCTCAAACCAAAAAAGATATTATATTTAAACAAGTATCTTAATCTTCTAAAGACAATTATTTCTTTTTATTGATTTTGAAACTTATATTCGAAACTTATTATCGAGTTTCCAAACTTTAAATGAAACGGTTCGTTTCAAACGCAGTTCTCTAAAGTATATATTATTTACTTATCTATTTTTTTTTATTATGATTCTTTTTGTCTTTTCTATTATTTACTCCCCTTCATTTTTCTATTATCTACTTTTCTTTATCTTTTTAATATTTATCTCTCTTTAAATTTCATATTATTTATTTCATTCATTTCTACTATTTTTTCCATTTAATTTTACTGTCATTTACTTTATTTATATTTTTTATTATTTAATTTTCTTTGTTATTTTCTCACCGTAATTACCTCATTTTGCTTTTCAGGCAAATATATATATAGGTAAATAATTCCAATTTTACAATTTCTTAAATTTAATTTAGATATCGAATTTTGAATTTATTTTTTTATTGCATCAACTGTAATGGACAATACCCGCATTTTTTAAAAACGAGTGAAATTAGTACACATTTATAAAGAATTTTTTTCTGATTCTAAATATTTAAACAAAAGTTCTTTTAAAAAATTAGTTATTTAAATATTAAGAAAAGAAAATGCCTCCAAACCGAGCCAAAACCAGTCCGATCAAAACAGTCAACAAAATTCGTGACGTAAAGAGATATCTGCATTTCTATAGTTATAATGAGGTTCCTGCCAAATAATTATCGTTAAAAAAGTTGGCTTTGGTAGACCATTGCCACATTCCGTACAGGTTGGCGTGTTTTGCGAGAAACTTGCAAATTTGGTTTCCTCTGCTGCATTTCAAGCCAAGATGTTTGAGATCTCTTTACGTCACGTTCAATGCCAACAAAATGAGTCGCTTTCTCGCCAACCTCTAACAGGGTAATTTTGATAGCAAATTACAAAAAAGAAAAAGCGCATTGAACAGAAATTTTTATGTTTATGACCTTTTCGAAACATTTAGAATTGAATAATTTTTTTTTTTAAAAATGCGGGAATTGTCCATTGCAACTGTTGTAACTGTGGCATTGCATGGTTACATCAAAGACATGGAATCTAATGTAGTATAGAACAAACATGAATCTATTATATAACAATGTAATAAAATATATATTTTTTTCCCAAATAATTATCTGTTATAAAAGTAACTATATTCATTAACATAGATTAGTGAAATAGGCAAACTGCTTTTTTTTTAAACGTTATACATTACTATAATTCTAACTCTTTTTTTCTCATTACACTATGGAACTCCATCGTCTGCTCGCACGCTTACCAATCCTCGTTTGTGCTTACATGAGATGGCTCCGTTGTATTCGTAGGGGGCTTCGCCCGCTACTCGCCTCCTGACCATTCCTCTGCTTGACAGCGGATTTCTAACATAATTCCAGTGCGTCGATAGTGGATTGCTAAGTCAATCCCTGTAGTGTGTATTGGAATCTATAAATCGCCTGCTCAGTAACGCTTGCCGAACCCCAAGAAGGTTCATTGCTACACCATAGTTTAAATTTTGAACGTTATATCCATTAATTTACAATGCCTTTCAATACTATAATCTTTTAGGAATTATAGTCTCCTTTTTCAAGACACATACACACTAATGAAAAATTTGTTGGGACTCAATGAAATATAACCCATCCATCCTGAATCTCTGAATACACATTTTTATGGAAGTAACCTCTAATTCGTCTGCTTGGCAACCTCCATGCTTAGTACTTGTGCGGACTTTAACGCGTTTTGGAATATTGTAATTCTAAAATGTTTTTTTAACATAGAGAGATACACAAGTTAAGAATTGCTTTGCTCAATGTAAAGTTCATTACACGAAAACCCATCGTTAAATTCTGAATCTTTTTCCGGCAACAGGAACCGAGATAATACAAGGTCCGGCTATTAATTTCCAGGACTCATGGAAACTCCACTCAGAAGAAAAAAAAGTTAAGCACATTGCCATTAAATATGATTCGAAGTAATCCCCATCAGCCGTAATACACGTCTGTGCTCGGCTGTACAAATTTCGGAAAGAAGTTTTAAAGTCTTCTTTTGGAATGCTCTTTAATAGTGACGTTACAGTTTTCTTGATGGCTTCGACATCCTGAAATTTTGTTCCCTTCAGCGAATTTTTCAGCATAGGAAACAAGAAAAAGTCTGTGGGTGCTAGGTCTGGAGAGTATGGTGGATGCTGCATCTCAACGACACCATGCTGGCTAAGAATCGCCTCACAGGCAACGCAATGTGTGGGTGGGCATTGTCATGTAGCAGCAGCCAACTCCCATTTTGTTGAAAATGAGGCCTCACTTTACGAATTCGTTTTCGAAGTCGGTCAAGAACTTCTGTGTAAAACTATACATTGATAGTCATGTTAGGAGGAAGAAATTCATGATGAATGAGTCCATCGCAATCGAAGAAAGCGATTAACATGACCTTGATTTTGGACTTTTCAAATCTTTAAAACCATTCAAAAGTTCTTGAGCGGGATAATGCTTCCTTGCCGTAAACTTGTTTGAACATTTCGTAGGTTTTCGCAGCTGTCTTGCCCTATTTGAAGCAAAATTTAATGTTAATTATTTGCTCCATTTTCACTTCGACAACAGGAATTTAAAAGCTACGTTTTAATGCGCCTTTCCACGAGAACCACTTACTTCAGAATGACGCTGATTTCACTGCACATGCGCAAGAAAACACTCTTCAATATGCAATCATTAATGCCATCTTTCGGCTTTTCGTTCTCCTACAGTTATGTCAGTCCTGGAAATTAATAGCCGGACCTTGTATTTATCTCCTTTCCTTAGATACACATTATACTAATTAAAAAACTAGTTGAAACCAAATAAAAGTATAAACCATCAGTACAAAGATTAAATCAGGTTGTATTCAGAAGTTCTATCATAATGAACAACCAATATAACCAAAAGATCAAAACTGGATTCAATAAAAACAATCAATACCTAAACCACATTAAAAAAAGAAACACAACGTTACCTAATAAGAAATAAAATTTAATTAATTAACAAATTACACGCAATAAGAATATTTTAAGAAGACATTACTGAAAGAAACAATTCCATTGATGTTCTTATATTAATTTTAACCAAATAGTTACATGGCAAGTATTATACATGGCGATATAATATTTCCCGTCTAGTAACATTTATAGATATTCGAAATATTGTTTCAAAAAAGTAATTTACTGTATTTTTTGCTATTTTAAGTATTGTAAAAATAATTTAAGAATTCCTTAGTAAATACCTTTACACTAGCCCAGATAATGAAACAAAATATAAATATAAAAATAAAACATTTTATATCGGATGATTTTTCACTTAATTGTTTGTTTTATTCCCTGAAAATAATCTCAGCAATACTATATATAAGCATTTAAAAACTCACAAAGTTTCATCTTGTATATTATCACAAATACATTAAACTTCCGTTTTAATATCAATACCCTGTCTATGCATTCTATGTCCCTGTACCTTTTGTTTATACATACCCTGTCTTCCGAAGGGTATATATGAAATGATCGCTATGTAATAAATCATTCATTATTATAAATTACCAGTTATTATTAATGCTAACAAAAAAACTGGTTAAAGTGAATAAGTTATGAGAATTTATCACAAGATACAATTATTTAGATTATCAGTGAAGTTTGACCTTTGTAATAATACTCAACGAACTCTGTAATAATACTGCATTTGTAACGCAATTTGTTTGCAACTTTACACACTTTTATATAAGAAAATTTAAGTAATATATAATTAATTTTTTTTATAAGAAACATTAACCATTGTTATAATACATATTTTAGTTTGAATAAAATATATTACTCAGTAAACCTTTTAATGCATGCAATTCGATACATTACTATCGCATGATATAAAAGTTATGTTATAGTTGCGATTTCGATAAGTTCTAATCTCTGTGGCAATTGATAATTATTAATATTTTCCCATAAATTTTGAATATGCAATATTTAATGCATATATCAAAATGCACGATTATTGTTAATATATATGTTTATTATTAATAATTAAAATAATTTTTGCTTTATTTGTAAATGTGATATAGCTTGGTTTAGAGGGGTTTCTTAATAGCACACTATATTGTTTATTCACCACATGATTTACCCTGCATACCACCGGTATCCTATATATGACATCAGGGCTAAAACATCCATAGGGTTCCAAATTCAGCTCAGAAAATAGCTGTAAACTGATTTTTTTTACTCCTGTAAAGTTTGTCCAAAGTCGAGGGGAAACACAGATAAACCTCCGAATTCTATTACAACCTTAATAATTGTTTTTTGTTTAGACAGCAATATTCTAAAGGCCTTGAATTATTGTATAATAAAATTATCTCTCTTTATTCTCTTTTGAGGTTTATTTTTAAGAGATTTTCTTCAGCTAGTTCTAAAGTGAGGTCTTTAAAAGTGACATAGAAACAGTCAAAATGATTTAGGAGTCCTTAAAAATGAAGTAGAAGCCTTTAAAAATGAGAAGTTGCAAGACTAGAAATTTGACGCTTTCTGTATAGTAAACTCTATACAGTTTATACACACTCTGTTGCACTGTCTACTCTGTACTTCACTGTTTTCCATTTGATAATTAGGATAAAGCATTTCTATTTTTATTTGTAACGAGATTAAGCTCGTCAAACTACGACCTAAGGTATTAATAAGCTAAAAAATCAAAATTGTTTAAATTTCTCCTTTTGTTTTCTCGAACATTGATTTGAGAAGGAAATACAGACAGAGTTAATAAAATGTTCCTTGTTTTTCAGTGTTGTTAGTTAATTCAAACATTTAATTATTTTACATTTTGTATTTAGTTAAAATATATGAGTTACAAACCACATATTTGACAGTAACACGACATTAAAGAAGTCACTAACAGACATGATAACTCAGACACTTAAAGTTAGCAAAGTTGCTTTGTAATTAATTTGGATCATACTTCCTTAATGCGCAATCACTTTGCAAAAAGCTAAAAATTATATTTGTCAAACTTTCCATTTATTGTTATTTTAATTTAATTAGGTTTCTGACTTTTAAGAAGTCCAGTTAATGCCAAATTATATTTTATAGTTTGCAAATAAAAAAAGTTTAAGAAAAGTCCTTAAGCTGCAATACCCCACAGACAAAATCAATTTACAAAAATTCAGACTCGCCATAGGGGATCTTATCTTTAAAACTTCCAAGTTGTGAATGAACACAGAATATATAAGAAAACGAAAGGTGTTGATATGAAAATAATAGAAATGGGTTATTGTAATCATAGTATATAGTTTTTGTTGATTAATTTGAAAAAATGTGTTGCAATTGCATTTGAACAGTTTTTCAGTATACTAGTTTTTGAAAAGGATTTAATTACAAGAGTTTATTTCTCTTGACATCGTGTATAAAAGGGACAAATAATTGAAATTTCTCTACACAATCGAATAAATACAGTGCAGTGATGGATTTGTATAAAACTGTATAAAATTACAATTCTTTGGATACAATTTAAATCTTTATTTATATTGCTCACATGTTTTACAAATTGAATGATAATTATATTAATTTACTCAATAATGCATTACATCATTTACTTACAGATAGCTCGTACTTTAAAAGTATTTTTCTCTACACAATCGAATAAATACAGTGCTGTGATGGATTTGATATATTTAATGTTGCTTGTAAAATAATAATTAATCAGCGGTTTTTCATACTAGGAAAAAATGTCTCTTATAAAAATAAACGTAATTATCCTCTACGCCTATTAATAAAGGAGATATAAGTGATAATATATGTGTTCCATCCAATAACTGCACTAAAGAAAATCAGAGTGTAAAAAGATTTCTCCAGGCAAAACCATTAAGATCAAAGCGGAAAAAAGTGATATATGCTTTTATCATCGGAGCTGAATCCGTCTTAGTTCTTTGTGTAAAAGAATTCTTGCCACAATCTATACTTCTTGGAGAACTCGGTTCTTTTTAATTTTCTGCAGTTTTTTTTCTTCTAAAGTATTTTGCTAGGAGATACATTTGACTACTAATAAAAGTGTAGCGAGGGTAATTAATTCAGTAACTATATTTTATGCTATTGGTAATCGAAACTGTGTTGAAATAATCGATATATTTAATTATCGAATTAAATTAGTTTTACTTTTAGTTTATACGATTAACTAATGAAGTTAAAGAAGATATAAAATTTATGTTGATATATCTGATTACAACATTACCAGAAAAAATATACTATAAATGCTGCAGGTATTTATGATATGTCAAATAAAAGGTCCCAATGCGATTATTTCCATACAGAAACTTAAACTTATAGCCAATTTGTAATCATTAAGCTTAAAAGATAAAAGTTGCAGACGTGCCAAATATCGATTTGAAGATCTAAGATTAGAAGGATTTCATAAAATTCAATACAAAGTGCCTAAGCATTTTCCAGTGAAAGAGTCAGAAGATTCATTGTACCTATTGAAAAGTTCAAATCATGGCTTCAATTAGATGTAATGCAAGGATTTTGTTATTAGAACGAAATTGTCAAAAAGTGCAGAAGTGTAATTTTAGTGACAGTTACTACGACAATCCGACTTGTTTCTTATTACTATGCAACTCGTTTCTTTTTCTTTTTTCAAATAAAATCATGTTATTAGGTTTGTAGAAACTGAGCGGAGGACAAATATAAAAGACTATAAATAAATGTTACATAATTCTTTGTATACCATTGAATATGTGAGCTAGAAGTGAATAAGATGCATTTAATTTTCTTGTTTTTTTTTGTTGGCATCTTCCTCATTTACTTTATTCTTGTTAAAGACTAAATTAATTCGCAAACCTATCCAATCGAATAATTAGTGACTGCACTTCTCGGAAAGATTTGTGATGTAATGAAATTTGCTTTTTCTAGCAATTACTGCTCAGAAAAGTATTCTTTATTTCTCATTAACTGTTACAATCAAGCAATAATGAAGATCCAATGGGTGTAAAAAAGATATGCTAGGCTTTATATTTTTAATAGGCATTATTTTTATTTTTGTTCTGAAAATTGTTTGATATTTATTTGAAACTAACTCCATTTCTTGTTTTCCTTCAAAATATATTAATTGCATTGTTAAATCCAACTGGGAACACTTTCAAACTTGGGTAACTAAGTTTTCGCAATTAAAAAGTGAAGCTTAACATCGTCTGGCTGTGTTTTGCATGGGAAAGGATACTTATGATTTTAAAAGATACCCAGTAAAAATATACATTTATTTGGTAACCAAAATTTCCATACTATCTCAAATAAAATCTCATGAAAACTTAATTTCATACTTAACTTGATAGTTTATTACCCAGTGACAAACCAGAGTTTTCCCACTCCATAAAACTGAAAATGTCATAACAATAACCATAAAAATAATTTGCAATATTATGCTATACTATTCGGATTCTCTCTCACTAACCAATAAATTATTTTTATTACTTGAACGATAAGCGTTTTGTGTTTTTTATTCAATTTGAATTATATAGTCCCTTACTTGTCTAATAAGATCAAATTACTTTTTTTGGCATACAATGTGCAAGATTACAGTTGGGTTTAACAGAAATCATATAGAATATTGATAAGAAGACAATTAATTTAGACAGTATAATTAAGATATTATAAAATAAATATTTTTTTATTTTTATTTAGGTTGAGTGAAAACAATGTTTAGTTACTATAGGGGATTTTTTAAAATCACTTTATAAATCAATGAAAGTATTTTAATTCGAATTTAAAAGTATCAAGAATGGAAATAATTTTGAATTCGAACTAAAGTGCTTTGACCCTACAGATAAAGAACTCTATAAACCATATATAAGTAGGTTGTATAAACTATAGAAACTGACGATGATAAACGCAAAATATCTACTCTAGTCTCAATAATATGGATTAAGACGAGAAAGGCAGCCATTCAATCTATATTAATTAAACAAAGAGTTTGTAGCCGGGCCTGCTTGAAACTCTTTATAAAAAAACTTCCAATACTTGGAGAACTCTGAAATTTTAAAAGGTAAACGTTTTGTGACCTTTAATTTCAATTATCACAGCCAGAATGCTAAAATTTAATTTTTCGTTAAATTGGTTTTACACAGGAAAAACTAATTCATGGCCAACAGTTCTCAAAACTCCAAAAATATGTCAACACTATTGGCTATTTTTTTTTTTTTTTTTTTTTTTTTTTTTGGTTTTATTATTATTATTATTATTCTTAACTTGGCTTTTCACTTTTTTTTTTTTTTTTTACTATTTTTCGATGCTTAGAATAATGTATTCTGAGAACCTTTTAGTGAACGAGGCCGAGTTCATAAAGCGTCGTAAGCTGTAATTTCTGGCAGTTTTCACAAAGCGGGGCCACTTAGTTTAATAATATTGATTGATTGGATGATAAATCAAGAGAAATGCTGTTGCTTGTTTATAATATAAGCACTAGTGTAATTTAACAAAGTGACTCGTGAATGTAAAGTTTTATAGTTTTACAATCAAGATTATTTTCCTTTCTAGTTTTACTATAATTTTTTTTTTTTTTTTAATTTATAAGCATAGTTGGACAATTTCATACATTTAAATAATTTTATTTTTATAATATAAACTCTGTGTTCAGATATTTTGAATATATTTTTCAGATACTGAATATTCTTTCATCCACTTCAAATAAACATACGAAAATATTCATAGTGACGTTAAAAAGCCTATGAAGATGAATCATACATGCAACATTATATTTTTACAACCAAATCAACAGTGTTATACAGAAAAACTAGTTGTCAATTGTTATTATATCTGCTTTAAGTATCCTGTCGTAACCTCTGCCAAGTAAGGAATCCTTGCGCACATTTTCTTTGAATATAATGGCCCTGTAAATGGCCGCCCTGGGTCGAATTGATTAGTTTAGGAAATGTGCCCTCCCAACAGATATACGAGGAAGGTAAGTTATTATCTAAGAACTTCTTTCTTTTCACTAGACTATATTTTCTTTGCAAAAAAAAAAAAAAAAGAAGAAAAAAAAAGGAAACTATATTTCTAATGTTTGTAAATGCATACTTTTAATACAAGTTATTTGTATCTCCATCACTTTATCTACATCTATACAGTAAAAAGCACCTGAAATATGATGAAAAGGGTAATTATTTCTACTGTAGCAGATAAAGAATTGTAATTTTATGTTTAAATTTAATACCGGTTCATAATATTTTCATGCAAGCGTTCAGTTTGATCGTAATATTCCTTTCTTCCAGTTTGATCGTAATATTCCTTTCTTTCAGTTTATTCGTATTCTTTTATTTGCGTTAGAAAAGCATAGAATTTACACAAAGTAAAATAAAATAAGTGACAGAAGAAACGTTATGAAGATGTAGGGTAGATGTAACATTATGTTTTTACAATCGAACCAACATTTGTTTATATCAAAATTACTTGTCATGATTTGCTATTTCCCATATTAAATAAAACAATCAAACGATTAAAGACTGAAACATCATGAAATAGTTTTCTGAATACAAGCAATCTAATTTATTTTTAGCCAGAAAATTGAGTGCATGTCCCTTCATTTTGCTTTCACAACATGTTAGCTTAGTAGTTTTATCTATACAAAAGCCTTTTTAGACGAATTGTATCATAAATTGAATATGATATGTGGGGACATTTTAGATTGATAGAAATATATTCTTGCATTTAAACACGTGCATTTAAACTCAGACTATCTGTCCCACGTTTCTATTTTCAAAAGAACAGCTACTCTGTAGGAAAAGAATATCAAGTGAAATTAATATACCTTGATCATTCTTTGAAAGTGCAAAAAGAAAGTAACGTTTCATGAACTAATTTTTATACGCGTAAATATAAAATATTTACACGTATAAAATTTACCTTATAAAATATATCTTGAAATTTCACTCAAATGAGGGTGCATTAAACTTTTATGTTAATAAAAGTCACACACACAAAAAAAAAATCTTAATGAAAAGTGATATAATTTTATACTATTATAATAATAAGCTCCAACTAAAAACAGTCCTGTGCTGTGAAGTGATATATATATGAAATTTACTGATTTATGAAAAACTCTGATACATGAATAATGAGAAACATATACGTTTGACCACTAAATAAAATAAAGTAAATTTTATACTTTTATGGTATTGAATTAAACTTTGTAAATTGATTTTTCAGTTATTAAATGTCAGTGTGAGCTTACTTGCACTTAAATTCAATAATTTCCAACTTCCTCGGCTACTTATTATTACAACATACAGTTCTATGTTCCCGTTTGTAACCATAGCCAGTAGTTTACTGTTTCAATATATTTCATAATTTTCTTTTTGTAATTACGCATTTATTTCTATTTGTTATTGAAAAAATAATTATAAAGAATTCTTCATTTTCAAAAATATAGCCAGATTTGCAAATCATAGTCATCATTTTACTTTTGTTTAATAATTTGACTTTGGTTTTTATTTACAGAACTTTGCGACAGATTTGATGGCTCTAAGAACACAAATTTTGGTAGAAAGGGTTGGAGCAAGACATTATAATCCTATACAGGGTCAGAAGTATGGAAGCAAGCTGTAGAATTTAAGAAAATCTATAAAAAGTGGAAATAAATTTAGTTGATGAGAAACGTACATCAGCAGAAGATATTGAGCAATTCCCCCGAGCATCCGTCAAGCAACAAAAAAGTAAAAAAAAAAGTTTCTCATTGGACGAAGGTCGCAAGAGAATACGTTTGGCGGAGAAGAACAAAAAGGTATGGATTTTCCTTGATTTCAGAATCCTCATTGGATTGTAAAGATATCGAAAATTTGTGATACAAAATAATGTTCACTTTCCACGAAGAAAGGAATTTGTAGTGGTGATTTATAAGGAAGTACATTCGCTTGAGTAAGCTGAGAAAGTGGATAGTGTGCGGTTTATATAAAATGCATAGATAGGATAAGGCAACGCATGGAAAAATACAGATTTAGAATATGGTCTTTCTTTTATCTTAAAGTGGATAATCAACTTGTCATAATAAAACAATAACTGAGAAACTACAATGAAGGTATTACCATGTGTCTTTTTCGTTTAAGGTTGAGAACAACGGATAAAAAACACCCAGTTAAATAGGAGAGAAATCATTTGGCCTATTATCCAAGTTCCAATCCAGTATCTTTATTTTAAACCAAGATGGAAATACCCACTGGATAATTATGTTGTGCTCTAAGATCAGATGGAGATGACGTCACGGCGCAAACGATTATATTATGCGCCTTGACGTCATCACCATCTGATCTTAGAGCACAACTTCACGATGTGAATGTATTTGGAGCAAACGATTATATTATCCGCCATGACGTCATCACTATCTGATCTTAGAGCGCAACAAACTATATGGAAGCACTCTTTTACCTCTTTCATTCCCTTGAGTGGTACTTTCCATTGAATTGTATGTAATCGTACTAATCTTATTCATAACTTCAAACTTAAATGTGACACATACCTGTTATATTTATAATTTAGGCTTAAGGAATAGAGAAGTGTCTTGCGATTTCCAATGCCTATACTTTAGAATGCGACTTCAAAGTGAAATTTTGCACAGTAACTCGTTTTTTAGAGACCTTTAATTTTTTGTATTGCATATGTCTGTAGAATGTGGAATTTTGTATGAGAACGTGGACTTCAGCAGACGCAGATTTTGTAAAAGCTCATTTTTATAAAAAGCTTTTTAAATTAATGTGTTGTAGAATCCAAAATCTAAAACTTATTGATAAACACTTTTTAGTATATATCAATACCTCCCTCATAATCCCATTAATCTTATTAAGAACATCAAATGGATATGTGACACATATATTTTACACTTATAATTTAAGCTTAAGGAATTGGGAATTGTCTAGAAGTCTCTATTAAATATACTTTAGAATGTAACTTCAAAGGGAATTTGTGTATAGCAAATTTAATGCATGTATGCAATGAATGTATTTTGAGATAAAAGAAGCTTCTTTTTAAATAAATGTGTTGTCGAGGGTAAAATCTAAAACTTAATGATCAATACTTTCATTGATAAATAATTCCTTTTTTTTTTTTTTTTTTTTTTTTTTTTTTTTTGTATTTTGAAATAAAAAAATATTCGAGAATGTATGAAAGAGTGAAAAAAGATGTTTTGAAAGAAAGTGAAAAAAATTTAACTTAAAAATATAGTTTGTGTCTTGGATTTATAAAAATACTTCATGTGTTTTCAAGTTTTTGCATCAACTGTTATTGGCAACAGATCAAAAAGATTTTTTAAAAGTAAGAACTTGGAGATAATAGCTTACAGCTTGAAGCTATGCTTAAAAAGTAAAGAATTTAAGTCTTCGTTGATATTTTCAAACAACCAACTTTTATAAGCATACATTTCTTTTTTTTTTAACATTTTAGGTTGTATACTTTCTTTTATGTGTGAGATCTGGTATATAATGAAATGTCACTTTTTTCGTCATTTTATATAATCATTATTAAATTAATGTATTCATTAAAAAATATAGATTTTCTGAAAAAAAGTTTATTAAAAATACTTATGTAAAAGTTGAAAATAAATAAAGAGAAAATTCAGTTTTCTAATAATAATATTAATTCAGCACGTTGAGTAGAAAGCTTTTACGAAAATATATTTTATGCCTTAAATGATTTTTTTTTTTAATTATGCACCTAGTTTTTTTTAAAAAGAGACTTACTCTAGTATAAAAATAAAAGGTTTGCACAAATGAACGATTGCACTGTTTAAAACATATTTATGATAGTTATATTTAAAAAACAACACTCAAAATCACATAGAACCTATTGCATTTCCCCAAATTAAAACTCTTTTTACAAAAAAAAATAAAAAAAAAAAATAACTCGTTTTTGATATAAATGAAGAGTATAATCTGAATAGATTTCTTTTCAAATGAGCCTTTAAAAGAACATAAAATTAAAAAAAAATCATCAATTATTTACTGTTCTTTGTTTCATGGTTGATTGTTTTCTATGTACAATTCTTTAATTAGAGAATTAATTAAAGAACTTAATTTGTTTAGCTATCGAATGAAGCATTGTCATTTTAATTAAAATTTTTTCGCTCGCGTGTTTGATGATTTTTTAATTTTTTTTTAATTTCTAAGAAAGTTATTGTGAGGAAATGATTGCTACTTTTACAATGCTTCATAAAAAATGAAGTGCACCAAACATTAATATTAGTATTTATTTTTTATTGTTTACTTTAAAAATATAATAAATAAATTGGTATTATAAATGACTTAAAAAAGTTTATTTAATTTTTTTTTACAATTGGGATTTTTTTCAATATTGTTTATTAACTAATAGAACAATATCCGAATAAATAAATTTACTGCAATCAATGATGGAAACAAAGGATGAAATATTATGGGTTTCCAACCCGTAGGTTTCTGAATCTATTGTACTTTATTTTTTAGGTAATATAGCATGATCATTTTGGAACGTTTGTCTTTAAATTTATAAAGAACTTTGAGATTATATGTGCATTTAATTATAGTTACTTTCAATAACATTTGTCTTTTGTTGTTAGACTTTACATCTGATATTCAACTAATCCATGATTAATTTCTTTTTAAATATAGTTTTAAAAAAAAAAAAAAAAAAAATAAAAAAAAAAAAAAAAAAAAACAAAAAAAAAAACAGTTTAAACTATTCTATCTGTGATCTTTATGTTTAAAAATAAATTGGGTAGGGGTGGTGGGGATGAGGAGAAGACTGAATATTGTTTTGAAAAAAAAAAAAGTCATAGAGAAAGGTTTGGAGACTTCGAATACTGAGTATGCAAAAACGTAACGAGTTCAATTACTTCATATGATTTAATTCCCCCTATCCACTTTTCATAATCGGCACACTTGAGGTTTAAACTTTGAAAGGAAACATGGCAGGTAAATTATATTCAATTGAAAAGTAGCACATACAGATAATGTAACTGAAAAGAAGTCGTCTATTCTATTTAGATTCTAAGTATTACTAATTAAAGTTTAACTTTCATAAAGATGTAAAAATAAAATACTGCTCAGAATGACTTGAAATTCAGGTAATTTATACTCGAAGGAAATGAGAAACGGTATGGTATAAGAACAAACTATTTCAAACTATTTTTTTTTCACGCCCAACTATTTTTTTAAATTTTTTAAATTTTTTTTTTATTTTTTATTTTTATTTGTAAGCCATGATTTGGCATAAGAAGAAATTTTATGCTTTTTTGAAATTATGTTTTCTAATAGTTGAACTTTAATTATAATCACTACTGAGTTTGCAATTAAAGTTCAATTTTCAAACAGCTGTGAATAATAAACACTCGTCATAATGAGCTAAAATTTGACGTTAATTTACGCTAAGAATAAGGATAGTGATAAATCATATTAAAAGAAACAGTTCAATGTTTTTTCTTTCTTATTCCTCACCGTTTCCCCTTCAACTACGTATATAGATCCGATTTTAGGTTATTCTGACCTGTGTGTTTTTTATATCTTTTTGAAAGTGAAACTGTAAATTATAAAGATCATATATATTCATTTTAATTCAACAATAATAAGATTACATTTAAAATATGTAGTTCATATTGATATTTTTTTTTTTGCAATTTAAAATTTTTCAATTTTTTTTTTTTTTTTTTTTAATTTTGCAACTTTATTTTTCTTGTGTGCTACCAATGTTCCTCTGTAGGTATTTTCCCAAAATATTTCCGTAATTAAGGCTTACATGTACAATTTTGAAACTATAAGTATTATATTTTTAATTTCTGAACTATAAAATTAAATCGTTTTAAGTTTGCATTTCAGTTTGGGCCTCCAAATGACTGCACTATAAGTGAACGATGTAGAAATCAAACTTTTGAACCGTGAAATCCTTTCCAGTTTCGGCTTTTGGCTTCTTTCCTCTTTTGAGACATGTAAAAGGAATTGATTTCCAGGACTCGGAAGTTTGTTTCATCAATACGAGAATGGCCTCTGAAAAGTATGTCAACTGGAAAACCACCTCGGAGAACTTATACACTTTTCCTTCTATATTATTTCACAAGTAAAATACATTATTTGATAATAAATATACACTTTTTTTAAGTAAAATGCATTACTAAAATTGAGAATAAATAATTGAAATTTTCATTTGAAAAAAAAAAGAGCAAAATATTGATTCTTTAAAAAAAAAAAAAAAAAAAAAATTATGTTTAATTATCTTGAAGCAATTATATAAGTAATATTTGGTGACTGGGAAGGAACTATACGGATATCATCATACATATAATGTATACTTATTCTCATAATGAATGAATAAAATGAAAAGAAAACTATTAATTGACATCATGCAAATCAATGAAATTTTACTTTATTTACTAAGAAAATTAGTTTTTATGTTATCTATTTAAAATCATACAGTATTTTGTAAGCATTAGCCCCGAAAAAATAGGTATGGAAACAAGTAGTCTATCATTCCTTTGCCCTTTTCTTATTTTTACCATTCTTTTAACGATTTTTGGAGCGGAATCACTATTTAAATAAAAAACCAAACCCACTGAAAATTGTTGTATAAATAAATTTTAGAACGATGCATAAAAATACACAATTGCAAGAATGTATGAAAAACATTTCTTTCAAGAAAATTTCAAAGATTTTCTGGTAATTAAAAATCAGGATCGTTGAACTTTGTTTTCTTAAAACAATCAATTTAAATATAGTTAAAAAATCTTGTATTGAATTTTTATTTGACCAAATATTGATAAATTAAAAAAAAAAAAAAAAAAAAAAAAAAAAAAAATTATCACATATTAGTACAAAATATTAGTGAAACAACTAAATATTGCTATATTCAAAATATTTATAACTTTTAAATAAATAGACAAATGTTTTTATCTCAAGGATTATTTTTGAGAAAATGCTAATCAAGATAATCAAAATAGCAATGAAACTTTCAACGTAATTTTATGGAAATATTCCAACATTATATTCTAAACTAGATGACTGTTCATTTTTAAATGCCAATCTCTTAATTAAAATTTATTCAGCTACATTCGGTTAAAATATTTTTTTAAAAATATCTTTTTTGGTTTTTCTGTACCCTAATTTCAACTAAATTTCGTGAGAATAAAAGTGAGTGCTCTAAAATTTATATTCATGTGATCCTAAAGGATTCAATAGGAACGGAACGAAAGTTCCGATTAAAATTTGTTGAACGCTATATATTTTCCCTTCACCCACATTTTATTTGCATTCATATTTAATGCTTCTTTTATTTACATAAAAATGTGTTTTATTATAAAAAGAAGTAACAACCATTTGCTTTTATTTTATCTTATCTGTAAAATAAACTTTAAAGGAGTGCTAGGTTAAGCAAAGGCATATTTTCATATTAAGATTTCAGATCTAGAGAACACTGTTAAATACATATTTTATTTAAATATATTTATATTTATATTGTGGTGGAGAAGACCAGGGCTTCATCTAAAAAATGAATAGTCTTTCAAATTTCCTTTCAATTGGTTTAATGTCAATGAATGTTGTAAAACTAACATTTATCTGTACAAATTACATCTTTTTTCTTCATTTGCAACTCTAGCTGTAATTCTAAACTGTAATTTTTTCGGTTCTTTATGGAACTAAAATAACGATTTTATAAGATTTTTTCTTCTAGTTATCTTTTGAGTTGTTCTCATAATAGCTTTGGGCATGTAAAATAAATAAAAGATACGATGACTAATAAATTTAAGATAGATCATACACTAATACTGGATAGATACACTAATACTGGTATAGATCAGTACACTAATACTGGAGAACAAGCCAAGTTAATTATTAGAATAAAAATTAAAGAATAATAGCTGTCAATTTGTGTATATTAAATAACGTCTTTTGAAAAAAAAAATCATACCAGCAGATTTAAGTGTAAAATAATAAAGATGAAAACATAATGTATATGAATAGTACTTTTAGAATTTGCCTCAATAATATTAAATCAATCATACAAAGGGTGTTTGAGGTTAAATATAGAGATATGAAAATCATATCATCATATCAATAATGTGAAGAACAAACTGCATTTCACTGAAAGAAAAGGTGGTCCCATCGGCTTTACTGGGGCTTCGCCTTGTATTAACAATGTTTTTCAGCATTTTTAAATTGAATCATACAATATTTTTGAAGGTTAACAAAGAGTTTTAAAACAAGTAATTAGCTTATGCTGTTTTGGATTTATTCGTTTTCTTTTAACTTGATTTATTTACTGGATCAAACTTTATACCAACGTTCTCTTTATTTCCTCCTTAATAATGAACCAGCGTTTCCTTAAATTTTGTGCTCGATGTTTCATATGCTAGGGATTTTATTCAATAACAGAGAGCAAAATCAAAAAAGTTTTGCGAACTGCTCGTCTAAGCAAATTCTTTAACCACGGGTGGAAATTAGGTTTTATATTTTATTGATCAAGTTTTCCCTTCTTAAATTTATGTTTTTCAGGAAACTTGAATAGCGTTTTGTTACCAATTTTCCTCTCAGAAATTTTATTTATACGTTTTAGTTTTTAAATTATGCACACATTTTAAACTGGCAAATGTAGTATGTTTTTTATTTTAAGATGCAATGAATTAACCAAATTTATATTCCCCAACCTGGCTTATTTGTATATTATGCAAAGAGAGTTGTAAAAAGTAAGTTGTATAAAAATATGAAGAATATAACAAAGAATATGTTCAGAATAAAATTATATATCATCTAATCCAATCAAGAATTCTTCTATAAAAAACTTTTTATTATTTTGAAATCCAATTAGAAAAAAAATTCTAAATCAAATTAAGCGGAACCTGTGTTGAAAGAATGTGACTCAGTTAATTTTTAGATATTAATAGTTATCTCAATCTACTAGTAGTATTTATCTATAAAAACGAGGAGATATTTTGGGTTTTTTCTTTTTCCATATTTAAAATTAAATAACATTATTGGCTTGCCCCAAATTGAGAACAGGTATGCATATGCATAATGATGATGTTAAAATTTAATGCTTGCAAATGATTTAATAATTAGATCAATCTTTAATAGATGACACTCTAAAATAAATTCAAATTAACTTATTGAAGGAATTGAGGTATCAATATTAAAGTTTTCTCGCACTTTTATACTTTAATTAAGTTGAAAAGTTTTCGAAAAAACTACCAAGTTTATTGGTGTTTTGAGGACTCTGCTTATATAAACTATTTTATATTACAAACACATTCAAAGGAATTTGTTGTTTTGTTAAACCCATACCCATCCAAAACAAAGAACATTGTCTTTAGTCAATTGTTATCATTTCCCATACATTTTAAGCTAATATTTCTCAAATTAAAGAACACGAGAGAAAAAAGGTTTAGTCCTTTTTTCACACAATAGATCTCAGTCTGTTGATAAATTAGCGGGAATAACCGATGATAGGCTGACAAAAGGGAACATTTTATTGTTGGAGAGATAATTTCTATTAGTCGTTTGTCATTTTCTCTTGCTTCTAAACAATTTCACTCCTGGAAATTGCGTTGCCCCGAAATATTTACCACTTGACTTAAACCGTTCTTCCCTTAGAATTAAATTGCCTTTTTGATTCCCAGATGTTATACTAGCTATGAAACACCGAAAAATGTGTACTTCAGACAACTCCAAAGACTTTCACGAATAATGCATTCACTGGTAACTTCCTACCTATATCTTAATATGGAATCTTTATAAAGCATATTATTAAGTATTATACCGAATGAAATATGCCAAATAAATTTCACATTTATGCAGATATGAATATGAAAGTATCGTAAATCCGGGTTACTTGGACCTTATGGGTTTACTTGGATCCAAAATGATAAATTGATGTATGTCGTTCCTGATGCTGGATTATTAAAATGTTTAACTTAGTTCTTAAGTTATCCACGAAGTATTAAAAACTACGTCGGACATTAATTATCATTCTGGGTCCAAGTAAGCCCCTAGGGTCCAAATAATTCTGGTTTACGGTATTATTACCTACACTAAGTCCATAATTTTTACTATTACTGAACATTAAAATACTTCTCTAACTTTAAAGAAACTGGAACCTGCCTGATAAGTATGTGTATAGTTGATAATTGTGTTGCCTAAAGTGGTGGCTTCGAATACTGGATTAGGCATGGATGTTCGATATGATTTGGAGTCCACTTAAAGTTTATATTCTGGCTTGGTGATCCGTTATTGTAAACAAAGAAAGGGCATTGAGTGTTACCACAGCCAACTGAAGCAACTTGCAATTAAATAAACTAAGTCAATCTTTGTTTTTCCGTATTGACGAGCTATCTCATGTAAAGATACCTGAAGTGTAATGAAATATAATCCGAGAGTAATTTTAAGAATGAATACTTAAAAAAACTTTTCGGCTGATATTAGCTACATTTTAGGTGACGACCTCATTGAGGGCATTGAACTCGCCAAAAAAATAAACGTTGAGTCGATGGCTCTCAAGCAATTGAGTGATGAGAATATGCGCGAAATAATGCTTAAAGGATCTGGTTTAGAGTTTAAGCCTTTTGCAATCTCACCTTCGGGTTCAACGTTTCAGTGAGACGTATCGACTGGGTCGATTTGACCATATGTTCCCCAAACCTTCAAAAAGATAGTCTTTGATTCTCTACATTCCCTGTCTCATTCCACTGGTCGAGTAACTGCAAAGCTAGCGAAGGAACGATTTATCTGGCCTTCACTTGAAAGACTAGATTCAATATGCGAAATACTGCATTATGTGTCAGAAAAACAAAGTTTCTCGGTCTACTAAATCTTCTATCGGCAGTTCCCATTGACTTCGTCTCTCTTCAGCCACGTCCACCTGGACATCGTAGGTCCACTTCTTCCCTTAGAGGACAACATCTATGACCTGACCTGTATCGATCATTTTACGCAATGGCCAGAGACTTTTCCGATGAGGTACCAGACTTCTGTAGCAGTTGCTGAGACTTTTCTGAGAGTTTGGATAGCCTAATTCGGTGTGCCGCAAATTATAACGACTGACAGATGTGCACAGTCCAAATCTGACCTTTTCCAGTTATTTACACATCTTTTGGGCTCTGAGAAAGTTAGCACTACCAGTTTCCATCCAGCAGAAAATGGAATGATTAAGCATGTTCCTCGCCAACTGAAGAGCGCCATCAAGTGCCATGAGACTGAGGATTGGATCCTATCCTTACCATTGGTACTGCTTGGAATGCGTTATAGTATTACGGAAGACCTTCGGGCGTCTCCTTCAGAGCTAGTGTTTGGAGACATTTAATGACTACCAGGCTAATTTTTTCATTCATCCAAAGATTTGTCTGGCACGGAACCATTTCTAAAACAGCTTCGTCATCAAGTGCAGAACTTACGTCCTTCTCCAGAGAAACATCATGTGCAGACCAAGATCTTCGTCAGTAAAGACTTGCCAGCCAGTGCTTACGTCTTTGTACGAAACGACACGGTGCACCGTACTCTGCAAGCGCATTATGATGG
This sequence comes from Linyphia triangularis, assembly GCA_963978545.1. Classification (NCBI taxonomy): domain Eukaryota; kingdom Metazoa; phylum Arthropoda; class Arachnida; order Araneae; family Linyphiidae; genus Linyphia; species Linyphia triangularis. The sequence goes on from OZ021729.1 coordinate 56,732,651, forward strand.
GCGTTTCCGTGTCATTTCAAGAACCAACAAAGTTTATAAGCTGGAAATTAAGGGTAAACAGAAGACTCTATCTATTGATCGCCTTAACCCTGCCTTTATTTTGAATGATGATGCCGGAACTACCAGTAAAACTTCAACTTCACCTGAGCCCAGCACTCCACAATACATTTCTCGTTATGGCCCAAGAGTTTAATTTCGCTTGCCTGCAGCTTCGAAGTAGCTTTCTCACTCGAGGAGTAGTACTGTGGCGTTCTGGTTGCCAACGTCGTCGTCGTTGCCACGCAACAGAAAGACAGAATTCTTAATTGTAAACTAACTTTTTTCCAGTTTTCTCTCACTTAACGATGTTTTATTTTAAAGCGTTCCAAATAAAGACGTGATATTTTTATATATTAAGTGCTCAGATCCTTTGTGTAATCAGTTATTCATCAACACGCACCAATCTTCACAATAGTATTGATACTATACCTCCTACTTGGTTCCTTGCATCAGGCGATCGATTTGCAATCAATGAATCAACATTTTTCATCATGGACCGTTATCGAAATGCTCTGAAAACTGACTTTTGGCTTTCTAACAAATAGTATAAGATCTCATTCCAGTTTCCCAATAAGTTTTATCTAATGCCCACGCAGCATTCAATGCTTAACAAATATTGCAGTTGTGTTTAAGTATTCCACCTTTTAAATTTTATCGCTGATTTAAGATTGTATTTTATTATTTTTTGTTTGATCATGACAATTTTCTAATTTTTGACTGTGTTGACTAAGAATTTCTTCACAGATATAAACTTAAATGTTACTGTCACAATCTATCAGTTTTTAAATACCAAATTTTCAAGCATAATTTTAAAAATAAATCTAAAATATATTTTATACTAGCTAAATACCCGTGAATAACCCTATCTAAATACCCTCTACGAAATTTTAACATGTGCAATATTTTAGCTAGCTGTGAGGTCTCGCGTTGCGGAAATCTGTCATTCGTGTATAGGACCCAGTCTTTGGCACTTCGCTCGCAGGAAGGTTCATCGCTACAGAAAATTGATCTCGATTCGTTCGCTGAAAAGTTCATTGACATATAAACACAGGCTTATTCCACTCGTTAAAAGGTTCATTGCTATGCAAGCATAGGCTCGCTTCGCTCATTGAAAGATTCATTGCAGCGTAGGCATAAGCTCGCTTCACTCACTAAAATCTAATTGCTACGTAAAGACTCAGTATTGGAAGCCTCTCCCTTGTCAAGAAAAAAAAATTCCCCTTTAATATAATAATCCAGCACCTCTTTGAGATTATTTTAACACGTGTTAGTGGAAAGCAAAATTAGAAGGCCAGAACTACCTATATTGAAACTTTCAGAGTTCAGGGCAATTCGAAGTCGCTTTTTGTGAAAATATTAATTAAAAAACAAATTAAAATTGTAACATTCTTTTTGTCAAAAGTCTAATTAGATGGCCAAAATTCTTGTGTTGAAAATCTCAGAAATGTAGCCCAATTACAAATCGTTTTGTAAAATATTTGTTAATTAATTTAAAAAAAAAAAAAAAAATGTTTTTTAAAAATCCAATTAGAAGGTCACAATTATTTATGTTGAAAATTTTAAAGCTGTAGCCCTATTTGAAATCGTTTTGTAATATATATATATTAATTAATTAGATAATTAATTAATTAAAAAATTAATTAATAATGAACTGAACAAAAATTTAAAATTCTGTTTTTCTAAAGTCCAGATAGAAGGTCAAAACTACTTATGTTGAAAATTTTAGAGCTGTAGCCCTATTAGATATCGTTTTGTAAAATATTGATTAATTAATTAACTAATTAATTAGAAAAATTAATAAAAACGAAACTCAATTTAAATTTAAAATTCTGTTTTTCAAAAGTCCAATTAGAAGGGCAAAACTATTTATGTTGAAAATTTCATAGCTGTAGCCCTATTAGTAATCGTTTTGTAAAATGTTTATTAATTAATTAAAAAAATTAATTAAAACAGAACAAAATAAAAATTTAGAATTCTGTTTTTCAAAAGTCCAATTAAAAGGCCAAAACTACTTATGTTGAAAATTTCAGAGCTGTAGCCTGATTAGATATCGTTTTGTAACATATATATTAATTAATTAAAAAAATTAATTAAAAAATAACTAATTAAAATTTTAACATTCTGTTTATGATGCATAAAAATATAACGCCAAGACTACTTATGCTGAAAATTTCAGAGCTCTACTCCAATTTTAAGTAGGTTTCTATAGATCCACAGAGCCACAGACAGACACATAGCTTGTTTTAATATTATAGATCACTGCCTTGCCATTGAAGGTTATCTAACGTCGATTATATTTATAACATTATTGCATTTTTAATTTTTAACTGCGTGCCTCATGTCTCTCCATGGAATATGGATATATCTTAAAGTTATTTTTTTTTATTTTTGTGCTAGTTCAATAAATGCAGATCACATTACACTTAGAAACAAAAAATAAAAATAAAACATGTAAAATCTTGTGATTAGATTCTTAAAAGGAAAATGTAATTTTTAAATTGTAATATGCCTTCTGTAGCGAAAAAAGTTAACTTTTAAAAACCTCCAATACATTTCCACTCTAAAAAAATTATCAAATGTTTAATGTTTTTTAATATAAAGAAGTTATACAAATGGGGAGAGGGGAGAGAAGGATTCGAAAATTTTTTTAAATTGTTTTCTAAAAACAATGACTTTTATTAATATTTTTTCCACAAATACTGTATTGCTTTAAAGTATAAGGTCATTGAAAGGAAATGCTAAGCAGGTTTTAAATATCCTTTGAATTAATGGTAAATTAATTAAATGCGATCCAATTTCTATAGATCTTTAATTATTTGAATCAAATAGCAGCCGTAATTCTTTTATATACAGTCAGTTATCTGTACCCTTTCTTTCAATCTGTGCTGAAAATGGAAGTTAAAAAAATTCTTCACAGACTAAAATTCATTCATGCACAGTTGTTTTATTGCAATTAAACTTCTATGAACTTTTGAATAACTTCTATGAACTTTTGAATAACTTTACATATTTTCCTAGGCTAGTTAATTTATTTAATACACTTTAAAGTGACTTCTATTACATGAAAGTTTTATTTTACACACACACACACACAAAAAAAACAAAAACAAAAAAAACTTTATAATGTTTAATTTTGTCAATTTTTTAGTGTTTTATTGTATGGCACGATTAGTTTATTGTTCTTATCGTACTTAGTACAAACAACTTAATTGAATAAAAAATGAAATTATTATAGATGTAAATCAAATATTAAGTTCATTAGACTTTCACATGTGAGGTTATTATAAAATTTGTATATTACATTTAAATTTCATATATATTTACTAAGAAAAATAACTCTTATAATTAATTTATAACGCCATTTATTATTTAAATTTCATATATATTTACCAAGAAAAAATTACTCATAAAATTAATTTATAATGCAATTTATTTCCTATAATGTTTGCTAACATATTTCTCAAACCACACATAACAATAAACAACGTAATAATTTTATTGCATGTAGCACATAACTTAAATAAATGTAACACTTCTTTTAAATATAATCCTATACTGAAAAGTTTGATAATCATACGTTGTCTATTTGTTTTGTTTCGTTTACCTTGTTTATAATTACAAATGTAAACGATACAAAGCCAATTTTCAGAAAATCTATTTTTCAGTGCTATTTTTGAGTTCGACATCTTTTTATTTATTTCTTGGTTTGTAAAGTAAAACTCGGATTCTTTCTTTCCAAATCATTTAGAAACAAATACTGACAAACATCAATACTAAAATTCTTTTACTTCCAAACGCAATACAACTATGCATATATAAGAGATAAAATATTCTCTTCGTCATAAATATTCTTCAAACGTTTATCTCTCTTTATTAAAAAAAGTAAGCAACCAGAGCGTTGTCACTAACGTTTCTCTTTTCCTGGTGCAAGGAGAACTGTGAATATTTGAACACAAGCAGATTGTCTCTCTATCTCGGCATGTATTATAAAAAAATGGCGAATTTTTAATAAGATTTTTTAATTGAATTTTAAAATTTGGCCGTAATGGTAATCCAATAAGAAAAAGGTTTTTCCCTACTCTTCTACCTGAATAAATACTTGAAATGTTTACTTTTTTCAATTGAAAAAAATATGCTTAGAATCTTTGAAATCTTCTCTTACGGATGGAATAAGAAATATCTTTGGATGATAAAAAAAAAATTACTTAGATACATCATGAACACTAAAACTGCTGTATCTTTCAACCTTGAAAAAGGTATTGAAAAGATATTGACCTTATATTAAAATACGCCATTATCTAATGCATTTCTTTTATTAAAACTTAACACTGTGTTTTTGTGCTCAGTCGTGGACCGTTGAAACACAATTTCAACTCGTCTCATACTTCGTTACATCAGCTAACGGCCTATAACTTACACACCTGCTATTGCGTTGACAATCCAAAGCTGGAAAAATAATTTCGTGTTAACAATACTCAGCCACGGTAAGGGGTAACCTAAAAGGGAGCGAAGCCCCCTTTGGAGATAGCACTGCAAACCAAAGGAATGCGTCAGCATTTCCAGGGGTTGGCGAGCGTCAGCGAGCAGGCGGTGTAGCCCCCTAGTTCTGTACATAAAAGTTGAAAATATCCAAATTTGTTGAATTTAAAGGTCGTGGACTTATTTGATAAAAAAAAAATAATATTGCTTTCATGAAACAAAAACCAGTTATCTGCTTTCAGACTAACGAATTTCAAAATCCTAAACAAACAATGTAATTTTAATTAATTTTATTCACTAGAGATCGTATTTTAATTTAACTCGAAACAGTATTTGTAACACTAGAAAATTTAATTGAAAAGAGTTTTTTTAAATATATATATCCGAAAATTCCTTTTAAAGACGTGAAAAATATCTACGATAAGTTTTTTTTTTTTTTTTTTTTTTTTTTTTCATTTTACTTAAATACTGAAATTAATTTTAAATGAATTCAAATTTTTATAGGTTTGTCATTTTTTTTAGATGCATAAAATGAATGCAGTGTTGAATTTTCATATTAGAATTAAATTAATGTTTGTGTAAGCATACATATTTTTGTTTAAATAAGATCATTTCACACGAACGCTATTTCGTTAATTACTCTGTGAAATTTCTATTGTTTGTTAATGAATTAATTATTTCAAATTCCAACTTTCAAAAAATTCAAACCGAACTAAAACTTTCTCTTTTCTTTTAAATTTCTTCATTTGTCATACATTACATTTTAAATGGATTTCCATGTTATTTTTATTGTGTTAATATAGTTTATCTTAAGTTCAGAATCACAAATATTAATTGCAACCATTTTTTTTAAGTAACAAAATCAATTACAATTAATGATATTCAATAACTTAATGAATAGCATTTATAATAATTAACAAAATAAAATAAATAACTTTTATTAAAGTAATTGAAATAGTTCATATACGTTCAGTTCGTAAACGATAACATAAAAAAATTAATAACAACTATAAGCATTAACGTACAGAAATGAATAACTTTCGTAAATGTTAACGGAACTTATGAATAGCATTCATTAACGTTGCCAACTTAATAATCTTCATAAACCAATGAAAACCAGTAATGAATAAAAAAATTAACGAAGTTCATTACACAATAAAACCATTTGCAATCATCAAAATTACTTATAATGAAATCTATGTCATTAATTAAAATTTTAAAAATCGTCTTCATGTTTTTGTTACGAAATGAATAATGCATGTAATAATAGGCTCAAATAGGCATGCTCAGTAACTAATAAAGTCATATACATTTAAAAGATTTTGCAAACAAACTATTGAGTAAAACTGAAATTTGTTTGAAAATACTCAGATTGGTTTATTGTTTGAAAATATAACGAATACAACTTTCTGTCTATTATATTGGGTCTGATAAAAAGTTATTTTATATACATTGTAAATAATAAATGTTAATATCTAGTATTGGAAATTGAAGGCTCAACATTTTTTACACAATTATTTTAATAACATTCTTGACTTAATTGCCATGGTAGTGAAAAGATTTCTGTTTGACGTAATGTTTAAAGTAATGTTTGTAACTACTATTTTTTATTCAAACATTTCTATAGGTATATCTAGACAATATAATGCCAAATTGAAAACAGTTACATAATATTTATCAAGTGCCTGACGTAGACCCAAAATAGAAACCGAAAAAGTTAATATAAGTGCTTGACACTGAGGGATTCTAAATAACAAGTTTTCTGGTCGTTTGCAAAATCTGTGAAAAATAAGAAAGTGTCACTGCTGTTTTCCAAATGTCAAGAGGGTTAACTCTTTGTCAAAACCAAGCAGGTGCGTTCTCAAGGGATGAAGGAAGGGGGAATGAAGGAATACATCCCCTCCTACAAAGATGTTTAAATTTATAGAGAAAGGATTTCAATAGAAGTGAAATCGATAAAACATACATATAATTGATTTAAAATTTTAAAAATAGCTTTTTTCCCTCAAGGTTTAAAATTTTGTTTTATCAACACATTCGTAAATAGACGGTTGTTTTATGAGAAAGAAGGACTCATATGTTGTTTTCATACTTTAGAATACATAAAATACGTATTTAAAAACTTTTATTAAAGCATTTTAAAGGGGATCTCACTCAGGAATGCTTGTTTAATATCAAAAATATGTAGATCCATTAACTCTGAAAAATACTTGTGTTGAAAATACAAACAGTTATAATACACGCCACACTTTCATTATATAGCCCAGATAACCTCAGCAACCAAATTTTTATTGATTAAGTTTTTTAAAAATAATGTCAGGCAACAAAAGTGAATATAATTGTGTCATAAATTAAATCAGGAAACACTTTTTCAAAATCATGTACGTTTGTTTCGTTTGCAAAACTCATTGGAATTATAAATTTTTTAAACTCGAAGATTAAAAATGTACAAAATAACACTGGGAGATGTACGTTTAATGATTTCTAACATTTTTAATATTTTTTTATTTTTATTTTCTTCTGTTCCAAACAGATAAACAACAGCAATTAATTAAAGGCAAATATGTATACTTATTATTAAAACCCAATTACTCAATGCAAACTCACTTTTCATCTAACACAAAGCGAAGCTGAAAAATGTGCAAAATAATAAGATATACAAATACATTTAATAATAGTTGATCAAGTATATTTTTAATAATTTTTTTCCTTTCTTTTTCAAACGGATTAATGATTATGGAGTTTAAAATGTCTGGGAGTTTAATTTTTCTGTATAATTTGATATTCGTTCACAGTACCCACACATACATAAATTAAAAGAAGATTTAAAATGTTTTATTTCCTAATTTATTTGCATTCTATGTTTGGAAGCAAATGGTTAGCATTAAATCGGTATTTATAGTACTAAAATTTCACAATGTTTAGTATACATATCATTTAGAATTATGAAATCATTGCTTGCAATTATTGTAATAAAACAAATATTGTAATTCAAATGTCTTGATTTCTAAATATTGTATCCAGAGACGAAAAAAGTAAGAGTCCTATAAATTTTCCTATAATTTTTCAGTCAGAAAAAATTACAGAAACAAAATAAATAGAAAATGAACATTTTCATAGACGCATTTTATAACTAAAGTATAGATATCCTTTGCATATGTTTTAAAGTGTGTTTCATTACTAAAATTGCATTATCAAGTTTCACTAATTTTTAGTTTTAAAGAGTAGAAAAACTATGAATATGAGTTGAATATTTTATTTATGTCGTTCATATTCAATTGTTTTATATTTTAATTAATTTTTTTTTAATTGGCTTCATCCAGTTATTCTATAGAACAACGAAACAAAATGAGAACATTAGTTATTTTACACCCATTAACTAAATATACCATTCAATGGTAAAATTATACTATTAGTGTATAATTCAGTAATATATTTCAAACTTGAACAGACTCCACTCGTTATTTTACAGAATAACTGAGTTATACATTTCGTCGCTATCATAGACATACATATCATAATCATTCATAAGACTAAAGAAGCGCGCAACGCTGTCAAAATAAACCATTTTAATGTTATTCCTGGTATATGCACTTAAGTCATTATTGACAGAATTATCATCTCTCACTTTATAATTCATCTTTGATCTTCACATTTCTTAGCATCTTCCTAAAATTGCTGGTGACTGTACACTGATAAAAATTTTGTTCCATCTAGCACCAAAAATTGGTTTCCGTTTAGCTGCAACCAAAATTTGGCACTTAGTTTCACGATTTAATGGTGCTTACAGTCTGAGGTAGCACAATTAAATCGTGGAACTAAGCACCAATTATTGGTGCAAGGTGGAACACAATTTTTAACAGTGTATGTCGTGTCCCTCTGTTAATTGATTGACGCATTTGGGCCTCAGTACAAAGGAGTGCATAAACATTTATTGAAATAAAAACTGGTTAAATAAATATAAGAATAATATAAAACATAATGTTAATATTGATTTCGGCTAAAAGGAGCCAATAAATTTGAAACAAGTATAAAATAACGATACCAGTTATTTTTATAATGTTCTTTGACCGGCCTTAATCGGTCAATTCACGAATAGACAAGCCATCTCATCAAACTGCTGGTCAATTATCAAAGTTTGTGTTTTGGGCTTTTCAAGTACTCTACCGAAATTTCCGATATTTATTAATAATTATGCTCATAAGCAACGTTAAACAAATGCCCATCTTGACTAAATACTCCAGTATTTTCTGCTCCAGCCATAAACATACGCCAATGGCAAACCTTTTGATCTCAAACGCAACAACCTGCGAGCAGCAACCCTGCTTCGATTCGGAATTTTGCCCGGATCCCGGACTCTTCTTCCAGGTTCGCTCCGGGACGCGAAGAGGTGCGCGACGAACACGCAACAAACATCTGCGACTGTGCGCGCCGCACGCGCGATTAGCATAATTCTCGGGTGAAACCCGAATTCCGCTCAAACACTTCGGAGCGGTTTTTGGAAGAATCGGCTTTTCGGAAAAAGAGGGAAAAGACGAATCGGGTGAAGGGGAAATAAAAGTCGAGTTTTATTGTTTGTTTCCTGTTGGAAAGGTAAGTTTTTGTTTGTGTTGAAGATTTTTTATTTTTGCCGTTTTGGCATTTTTTCTCCGAAGAACTTTTAATTGGGCTGATGGTTAGATTAATGGTGTATTTTTTTATTCTGAGGTTTTTGTTGTTTAACATGAATATTTTTCTGGGGAAAAAAGTATTTTAAAATTATTTTATTTTTTAAACAGTGCTGAAATGTTTAGGAGAAGCTATGTTGAAAATGAATAATATTTATTCTTTTTATTCTGGATACATGATATTTTTTAATGATATACTCAGGAGAACTGGAAACTTGTTGATAGAAGGCGCTTGGTATGTCCTTAAAAATTGTTCTTAAGAATGAAATAGATAATTAAAAAAAAAAACTTTTTTTTTTTTTTTTTCAATGATTTACATTAATTATAATTTTATGAGTAGATTTGCATAAATGCACAATAGAAAAGAGTAAAGGTCTCGCTGAATAAAAATCTCGAAATTTGATTTTTAATTACTCGCTTCTTATGGCAGTTCAAAGAGTAAAAAGTTTGACCTTTATTTTTAATTTAGTTTCCTTGTTTCTTGATTGCGTGTTGTATTGAACTGTTATCATAGTTTCATAATTCGAAAACAAGTAAATGGTTTTTTATACACCTATTTTTATATCCTGAGATATGATTTGTGTAAAAGTTGTTTTTACTACGTTTCTAACTTTTATTCGCGATGATTTTTATTTTATTATGGGTTCATACAATTGTTTAATGTTTAAATTTAATTTTAAATTATCTATGGTTGAATTTTCAATATTTTTATGAATTTTTATCGAGTTCTTTTTGCCAAATTATTTTTAATGTAAATAAACTCTAGCAAAAATAGGAATAAGTACGACATGGAGTCTTAAGTTATAATACATTTAAAACACCTTAAAGAATACATCACTAAATTAGTAACTTTTGTAACACGTAACTTACTGCTTTACTTCATTTAAATTATAGTTTTTAATGACTTTTCTTTGAAATCTGAAAAATATAGATATATATGTGTTTGAATTTTATCTTTTAAATATGAAACAGACATAATTCTTTTAAAAATAAAATAAAATTGCCGTTTATTGTGTTGCAAACTTGTAGCAAACGGGATTAACTCTGTTGTATGTCACTGCATCTAGTTTGGTTAATTTAAGGGGAGTTGCATTATAAAAAATCGATTTGAATTTATAAAAAATCAATTTGAATTTATAAAAAATCGATTTGATTTTGAGTTTATTATTTTTTATTAACATTTAATATTTTCCCTTTAAAACGACACTTCATTTGTAATAATACTTCATCTAGAGGTATTTGTAATAATTGTTTGAATACAAAATTGGTAACTATTAGTGTAAGTTAAGTTTTCTTTAAAATGCATTTTTCTCAAAACTATATTTTTCATTATTCATGTACCTTTTTCGAAGAAACTGCGCAAACTATCTTCCTAAAATTTTTACCACATATTCATTTTATATATCTGTATATGCTAAATTGAGATTTCGTTATTATTTTAATAATATTTTTTGTTTTGGCTTTTTCCGGCAAAAAAAATTTGATTGTTAACAAATTTGAGTGACTTTGAAGAAAACTCATTTAAAACAAAAAGTAAATGAATCACAATCAAAAGCTAACTTCATTAGAATAACAAGTGTCTGCTAAATCCACCGAAAAAAAATTAGGCTTCTATGTCAAATACTTTCTGAGAAAAAGGTACATGAAATATGCCAAATTAACATTACGGGTATTGAGGGAACCATCTCCTCTTAGATTTTAATAATCTTTTTACAAAGTACTATAGATTTAATGTTAGCATATGTTAAGTACGATTGAACCTATTTATTTAAAAAATGGTATGACATGATTCTTTTATACATTCTGTTCTTTCTTTAGATTTCAAATTGCATTTTGTGTCTTTATAACTTGCATGAAATTGATTTTTAATTTTGCATTGCTCTCTTTTAAGTACGATTGAAATTACTGATTTCAAAAGGTATGACATTATATAATTCTCTATTGTATTATAAATAATTATAAGCGATCAACGATTTATAAGTCATATTTTGTTATATAAATGTTTATCACTTTCAAAAAGTTATTTTTGAAATAGGTTTATAGAGGTATATTCACAAAGGTATATATATATATATATATATATTTTAATTACTTTTTTTAATAATTTTTGATTTTTAACATAGAAATGTAATGTCTTACTTAGAAATTATTAAAAAAAAATTAATAATATATATATATATATATATATATATATATATATATATATATATATATATATATATATATATATATATATATATATATATAATGTTTATCACTTTCAAAAAGTTATTTTTGAAATAGGTTTATAGAGGTATATTCACAAAGGTATATATATATATATATATATATATATATATATTATTAATTTTTTTTTAATAATTTCTAAGTAAGACATTACATTTCTATGTTAAAAATCAAAAATTATTAAAAAAAGTAATTAAAAATCAAAATTTTAAATAGTTTAAATATTTTATGTTAAGAAATGAGTTTTTAAATTTATTTACAGAACCAGTAAAACTATTAAATTCAATAAAACTTTCAAGCAAACGTACCAAATATTTAAATTGACCAACATTCAAATCACACTGCATACTTCTGATGAAATATTCATTCTTTTATCAAATTAAAAAAAATAACATAAGTTCAGTGTTACACAAATCCAATTTTTAGAAATTTTAAACGTAAAAACATGATTAGGAAACAAATTACATTTTAGCCCAAAAACATTGATTCCAAAATGCTATTTTCAATCTCTTGTGAGCAATATTTTTTGAGATGTTAATTTTTAAAGATCAGAAATTACATTTGGGACTCCCTGTATATTCTCGATGTTACGAATATTATTTCTTTAATGAATTAAATTAATGCATTTTCTACTTTAATATTCAAATATTTGAAAGTGTACAGCTGTGTTTTATTGAACTGTTCTTTATTTCCGATTTGAGCTTGGTAATATTTAAAGAAAATGAAATTGTGTTTATTAAACAGCAACATATTTTTGATTGAAAAATTTTAATAATATTTCAATTCTCTTTTTGAAGGGGTATTTTGAAAATTAAAGCAATTTAAGGAGAAGAATGCACTTTTGAATGTTTTTTTCCATTAATAATGAAAAATACTTAATTTATTTCAATATGAGGTAAAGTAGGCGATAAGAATTTTGGATGAAATAACCAGAAAATTCATATTTTCTAAGAAAAAAAATTGACGGTTAAATTTTTTCGTAGAAAAAATTGGTGTGTAGTTGCAAATAATCGCAGAAAATTCTTATTATTACCAGAAACTTTTTCATTACAATTGCTTTAGGTGATAAAGTGACTCATGTGATTTATTAAGAATTTCAACGTTTCTTATAAAAGTTTAATATTAAATATTTAGAGAAGGATACCTTATATTTGTGTGTAATTATTTGATCTCAAGATTACATTTTTATCTTATCTAGAGCCTTTAATCTTTCAAAAGACACAGGAATTGTAGTATAAAAACTGAGTAATCTTTTTTAATTGTTATTATTATTATTTTTTTAATTCTAATTGTAGTTAGTTTTTCCTCCAGAAACTGTACTATATATTTTTTTTTTGGTGTCAAACATCTTTATTTGAAATTTGCAATCTATTTAGGATTATTGACTTTAATAGTCTCAAGTACTATACAATATCTTAAAATGAATAATGAATTAAATCAATCGAAAGTGATTTTGAGGGAATGGAATTTAATGTTTGGAATATGTATAGAAACAAGTTAAAACGTTTAGTCCTTTCCTCTGACTTATCTCTTTAACAGCATAATAATATATTTTTTGTGATCTAACTTCAATTAGTGCTGCTAAAGTGACAATAAATAGCAATACTGCAGACTCCATTGTCACAAAAATGGATTTAAACCACTATTTCATCTATAATTAATTAGGCTAAATTGATTTTTTAAAAGTTTGGAAATATATTGCTTAAAATTAGTTTGACGGTCATAATTTTCTACCTTGTTTATTTTTATGATTGCAATAAAATTTTGTAATCAATTACCAATAAACTGACAGTGAGAAACACAATGATTTCGATAATAAACCAAACTCAATCTCACTTATCAATAGAGTTACAAGAACAAGCGGTCTTCCAACAAAGATTAAGTCCCACGATTTCATTAATGAAATACTTCTAGCTTAATAACCCTCTGAAAAACATGGAGCGAGTTTTTAATTGTGATTGAGATCTTGCAAACAATTGCATATTCATCTTGCAACATAACAGGATTCCATCGCTCCCCGTGTTGAAAATGTTAACAATAATATAATGCCTGAAAGGACACGGATCGATTTTCCACGAAGCCCTTACCCCCCATTGTTTATGCAACAATGTGTTTTGAAAAATAACTTTATTGAACTTTCATCACAGTTAGAATTTGTATTCGATTGCTAAGAGATATAACAACACTTGATTTGGAAAGCAGAACTTGACACGGCATGGCTCGCGAAGCGGATCTGTTTGATCCCATTCTTACATTATAAAGTATCCAATTGAACTTTCTAACTTTCAAATTCTATTTATTGCAAATAATGAAGGGAATTGTTGAAAGTGGAGAACCACATCTTAAAAACTCTAATACATTTATTTATTGTAGTTTAAAGTATGACGGGAGAAGAGAAGTAACATTGCCGAGCCTAGTCGACGTATCTTCTACCCTCTACAAAGAGTCCCTCCCTCAAAATGCCCTCTACACAATGCCCCAAAATAACTTCTTTTAGAGTACTGAAATATCTTTAATTATGGATTTTCTTCTCATACAGCATCAAAATAATAATAAAAAAAAAAAAAAAAAAAAAAAAAAAAAAAAAAAAAAATAAAAACATCTTTGATTTTCAAACAAAAGAACAACAACATTGTACAATTGTAAAAAATTCCTCATATCATTCCATTGACAGAAGAATATGTCTATAGTATTTAAATTTATATAGCTTTTATCAATTTTGATTTTGTATCAAAGCAGTAAAGGAGATCGTCACAAAAAACACATTCTAGAAATAATATCCAAGATAATAAATAAGAGTGTGCGATGAATATTTCAATTTATTAAAAATAAATGGATTTCTTATCTTTAGAAAGAATCTTAAAATTGAATTTTAGGTAGAGTTAAGAAATGTATTATAAATGAAGTATATTACAGGAATAAAAATTGTTTGTTGTACGATACACTTAAAGCACTAAAAGAAAATAATTTAATTACAATCTCGTTGCTAAAATAATCCTTTAAACCCTTTGTCCAACGAATCCCATCAAGGAATAAGTTTCTATAAATAAACCACCTCTCTACTTTTGTCTTATAGATATAAAACTCTTCGCTTCTTTAATGAAAGCGAGCAACTCGTAAACTTTTTGTTTTGCGAGCATCATCTCTTTGTTACCAGAAGAATGAAATTGATACATTTTCCTAACAAGAGCTGAAGTGTTTCCGTGGATACAACTAGCATCCAAACTCACTGATGAATTCTTTTGTGCAAAGTAATTACATTAGTTGCGGAGGGTAGCTTTGGCGCGATTATTTGTCCCGAATCTGCAGAGTATTCTGGAAATTTGTTTGAGCAAATTTGGAATGGCATTCTGGGGAAATATTTGTCAGAAAGAATTTTAGTATGCAAATAGAAGATTTGATTAAAAAATACTAATTTGGAAATATTTCTGTGGCAGCCGTTTTAGGCTTGCGTTTATTTGAAATCACTGACGTTAGTTTGTGGAAAACGCTAATTAACTTAACCTATTGCATGCGCCTATGTATGCGTTTGGATTGTAGCTAGCTACGCCTGTGGCAACGCGTATTGATAAGCCTAGCAATGGAAATTTCATTATGTCATCAACTAATAAATCTTATTAACGTTATGGTTTGGAAACAGAGATAGTTTATTGAATTGTGAAGCGTTACGTTAGAACTCGACTTTGTTATATTTTATTGATAGTTTCCTAATGACGTGAAAAATTTCTTTCAAACAATCAAACTTTCTTTAAATATTTTAATACGTAATAAAGTGCATGATAGTTAACTATATACTTTCCAATTACCAAGACTTTAAATGTGGCTTTTATGGAAGTTGAACGTTATAGACGTTATAATGTTACAGGAAAATAATTGCCGTGGATAACTTCAAATACTTTCTCTTAGTTTGAGAAATAAAACTGGATTGAATCTATAATTGCTTGTAGATAAATATTTTTTAAGATGATGAATCATTTAAACTTAACGCACTCTAAAGTTAAAATGTATTTTTTTTTTTTTTTTTTTTGCTATATTTCTTTAGTGTGATTCAGAAACGCACTAATTTTAAGTCGTTTTATCAAATCAACTAATAAGAATGAATTCAATACAATAGAATAATTTTAAATTATTAAAAAAAAAAAAAAAAACTTTTAAATTAAAATCTTATGGGCAAATTTTAAGAGAATTAGTTTTATTTCAAAATTTTAATAATTCAGTTGATTTTTTTAAGAAATTAGAATTTTATTTTTACTTAAATAATGAAATCAAAAGGCATCTACATAATATGCGAAACAAAGTGTATTTCCTACCTACTAATGGATTTTTTTTTTAATATTATTATTATTTTGCCTCAAAATAAAATACATGTTTGCATCATCGTTAAAAGCCAAAAGTTGTTGGTTGCAACGGTAAAGTGATTTTGTATCATTTTTTAAAAAATGTGTATTGTTTTCAATACCTCCATTACATCATTTATATTTTTTATACTAAGCAATTTCATTTTTTTTTTATTTTTATGATTAAATAATGAAAGTCACTTATACAAACATCTAAAATCATAGGCAAGTTTTCTCTAAAATAAAATGAATATGCATGAAACAAAAGTAAATAATGTATAATTATTAAAGTATAAGTATTTGACTTTTTCAAGTATGAAATTACTTCTTTCCTCATTAAGGTATCTGACTACGTTGAAAAGTCCATTTTCGAAGAAGTTTTTTAATTTTTTTTTGAAATTTTTTTATTATTTTATTAATTTTTTTTATTATTTTCATTATCTAGTTTTCAAAATTGTTTTCACTTTTAGTATGTGCCCTTTAGAAAAAAAATAAAAAATAGTCAAATGTTATAAAGACAGACAGATGTAAAATGATGATATTTTAAACATAAAATAAGTTTTTCTCATAGTTCAGTTTTATGCATAAGTTCCTATATTTAAAAAATGGTAGCTAAGAAAGGTATTAATGAATTCTTCTTCTGATTTTTTTCTTATTTATTTTGTGAACTGTTATCTATTAATTTATCTATAAAATTTAATAAAATGTCTTTTTTTATGTATAATTAGGAAGCATTATTTAAAAAATAACACGTTAAAAATGTTGTAATTCTTTGATGACAGTAAAAGATTTATTTATTGAAGTTTTATTTTGTACGTAACTATATCCTCTAGATAAAAGTATACAGTTTAATTCGGTAGCTTTATTATAGATAAATAATTTAATTACTTATTTATCATGAATTTTTGAAGATTTTTTTAATTTATTCGAAATTTCATAAAAAATTATCAGAATATAATTAAAATTTTATGAGTGAATCATTAAAGTTTAGCTGCAATACTTTAAAAACACAAAAGAAAATTACACGAGTGTGTTCGGATAATATTACTAATTACCATTTATTTGGAAATATTTTAAAACATAAGTTGTACATTTTATGCATAAACATATTTTAATAAAACATAAGTTGTACATATTATGCAGAAACATATTTTAAAACAGAAGTTGTACATTTTTAACTACTCACTTTATGGATAAAGTCGCTATAGCTTTTAAACTAAATTTTTTTAACACGGTTTATAATATGATATATATATATTTGCCATTATTTTACTTTTGTCTTTTACTTTCAAAGTATAAGAATATTCTGCGGGTTGAAATTTATATAGTACTACACTGTCTGCAGTTCCATCCAAAAATCACAGAAAAATAGTTTTTTTCTCAATCCGTAGAAAACAATGAGATGCGTTTCCATTTGGAACTGATCCACTCTTATGGTTCCAGCCAATTTTCAGAAGAGAAACTTTTCGGATTGCTCAAACTTAAAAGCGAGAATGCTTAAATATTTATTTATCTCTTCCTAAGAAAAGGTTTTTTCGTCAAATTTACTCAGCTAAAGTGAGTTTCAGGTGTCGGCATCTTAGTATGAGGAGAACAATCAAATGATTGAAATCCTTTAAGTTTGAGAGAAAATGAACAACTTGGATTTGGACCATCGTTGTCTCTAAAAGGACGCTTTAAGGCGTGTTTTTTAAATAAAAATGTCCCCAAGTTTACAAGTTTGACACCGGTTTGGCGAAAACATTTGTCACCGAATATTTACTTCCGATCCATTATATATGTTTGCCTCCAAGTGAAATATTGAGTTAACATGAAAGCCTCTTTTGGTTGTTTTTAAAACTTTTCTATTCAGAACTTTTGGTTTATGTTTGTGCAATTCTGCTAATTTTGCCGAGAACTTCAAAATTTGATATATGGCTCATGTTGTAACATTTATACATTAGGTTAAGAAATTGAAAACTGACTTTTTTCTCGATTTCTGAAACGAGACTCGATGAGACTTCTTATTTGACATATTGCAAGTGTCTGCAGCATATATACTTATGGGGAATGCTTACATCAGACAGACTCACAGATATATTTTACAAACTTCAATGTATGTTAATGCGGTGTAGAAGATAATATTCGGTAAGGTTTAAATAAACGTTATATACTTTACATACAAAGTTATTTTATTGCTAAAATAAATACTAAATAAGAATAATATTATAATGTAATGTTTAATAGTATAATGATTAGATGTCCGAAATAAAGGAATAAATTGTACATTTTTTTCATAATTGAGCATTTATTTCGTAAAAGTTCTCTAAAATGTATGTTTTTTCAACTGTAATAGGTTTAGGCTGAACATTTATATATTTTTTTAAAAACATTAAATAATACTTCATTTAGTTAGGAAGTTTAAAGTTTTGATTGTTCTTCCTAATAGTAACTTTACAATTTTATCCCCACCTTAGGTGAATTTCTGAAACCTATTTATGATTCATTAATTTTAGCTACTCCATAACGCTAAAGGATACTTTTTTTTTTAATTCAAATTTGATATCATTATTAATATGTTTAATTCCTTTTTAATATATTTTAACAGCTTTTCTAAGGAGGGTAAGCTCAAGATACATTCTCTTTTTGGCATTGCTAAATATTCTTAAATTTCACAGTTGCAAAAATCTTATGACTCACTGTTCTGAATCATTTGTATTGAATTATGAGCCAAAGAAATAATACGTTAGTGTTCATTGTTAACTAGTTATTTCATGAAAGAAGTATCAGTCCCAATTTTTTCCCTTGTTAGATCTCCATCAACGGGAAATTTAAAATGCATGATCTATTTTTCTACTTAAAAGCACGAAGTTCTTTCTTACGTTTCTGACACTAAAATCACGCTTTCTAAAATAAAGTATACATGATAAAAGAAAGAATCCTCTGATTTGTGCAAGTAGAATGTTCAAATAAGTTAGAGTACATTTTTCATTATACTTCTCCTCTATTTGTGTAAGATGTAGAGACTGCGAAAACAAACAAAGTATTTCGTTTTGGCATATTGAAACAAATGATAGTAGACACACTCTTCTGAATAACATCTCCAAAGATTTGGACGGTAAGGAAAGAAAATAAACACTTTTTATGCTTGAAGTTAATTGTTACGAACGAAATATCCAAGATACTGTGGAAAATGCTTTGAATGAAACAGAAGAAACACATTTAAGGTATGTATATCGGCAACTTACAGAAAATTGGGATGTTTTGTAGTTAATGATTGATCAAATAATGTTTTATTTTATAACTTTATTAAAGTACCACTTCTTAAAAGATTTGAAGTCTAGTTATCGATTTTAAAGAAAAATCTCTTCGACAACATAAAGTGTAGCTTCAACTTTTATGTAACGTTTCTTTGTAAAGTTGAGACCTCGTTATAGCTATTAGGAGTAAGTTCTTTGAAGTGGTGAAGACGTATTGGAGGTTCTGAGATTTCAAAAAAAACAAGGCTTTCTATATTCATTAAAATACATTTGAAACGAATAAAAGACCTAAAATGTCTTTTAATAAAAATAAATTGTACATTAAAATTTTGTGCCTTTTATGTTTTTAATAAAGCTTACTTGTGAGACGGTGTATTGTATTTTGTTAAATTAACTTAAATATAAACATAACTCTAAGAAAGTGATGTTCATTGAAATTCCTATCATATTTGAAGAAAATATTAGTTTTTAAAAATTATTTTCTTTTCGTAAAACTAGGAAAACTACATTATAACATTTCAACGAGATAGATTTTACAAATTTTCAAATACAATGAACTTCTTAATAATAAATGCTCATAATTGACTGCAAAAATATTTAAACAAGTTACCTCATATATTTAATTATACAACAACTGTACTTTACTAATTTTGCAGTAATGTCCCAATCATTACTATTTTAATTGTAAAATCTTAGGATTATTATTAATGTATTTAGTTCTATTTTAATTTTGTTTGCCTCCATAATAATAAAAAAATGCTGACATCAATTTTGATTATTAGATGCCAGCAGTTAACCATCGTCGTACATAGTTTTAAATGTTCATAAATTTTTTTATAATTTTAAATGTTCATAAATTTTTTTATAATTTTAAATGTTCATAATTTTTTTTTATAATTTTAAATGTTCATAAATTTTTTTATAATTTTAAATGTTCATACATTTTTTTTATAATTTTAAATGAACACTGCAATACAGGTAAAATGCCATTTTCTATCTAGATATGTTATTAGATGAATTCCTTGAAATAATCTTTCCTGATCAAAGTTGCTCAAAAACAAACATTTGACTATAGGAGTTAAAAACAGCATGTCCAGAAATACAGATGCTATTGTTTTGTACTTTGATATCTTCTATTACATTTTAGCATGAGGTGAGATAATTTTGAAAAACCCTGTATAATTCTGCCTTCAAAAACTGCAGATATTTCTCTTTTCCAAAAGACTTCACCAAGTAACGTTTATTTTAAATATGTTATCTTCAATAACAGTTGGATAAAAGTATTATTCTTTTTATGCAAACGAAACTGGATGAAATTTAAGATTTCAACATATATCATTATATTAGCTATTTCCCTTTTTAGTAAGTATAAAATGAACTCTTGTGAATGAAACAAAAATAAATTAAATGATTTTTTTGTTATAAAAATTTAAATATTAGTTTTATGCAAAAAATATTCTTTGAAGTTTGAGTTTTGTAAGAAATACTATTTTCTACTTTTCTTCTTTAATTTTCCCTATTCACTTTGAACTATTTAAAATAAAATGAGTAAATATTCCAAGAAATTCAATCAAAATGGTGGACAACTAGTTTAGAGGAAATTGATTGAAAATGTGCCTTTTATTTCCGCACATGACATTTAATCAAAAACACGGGAACTTGAATTGACAAAATTGAAATTCATATATAAGTTTGTATTTTCGTTAAAGAAATGAAAATAAATTTTTTTGTCAAAAAAGATATTTAAGTAACTCCTTAAGGAAATAGAATGAATTAATGTATAAAATATGGCCATAACTTGAAAGTTTGTATTATATGCCTATATAATTAACATGATTATGTATGATTTGTCGTTAATTCGAAATACTTAAAAAACATTGTTTCATAATATTCAAGGAAAAGTAAGTCGTAAAAATAGTAGTTGAATAGAAAAACAATAAGTATAGTCTAAGTAGGTTATGTATGTGACAAAAAGTTAACATCCATGAAGAAAAGTATTTATGTTCTAAATACTTTCGCAGACTTATTCGTTTTTTCGATGACAGTTTGATCATCCTGGAAATCAAATAAAAATTGTCTTCACACAATTCTTTACTGATAGCAAAATCATCTGTATTAAAATTCTACTTTAAAATAAATGAAATTTGACTCAAAATATTTTTCAGTCAATACAGCAACAGGAGAAAATTTCGATTAAAATTGGTTGAGTAGATCTCAAGGTATATACTCTTTTGAGGTGAGATAGAAAGATGGGATGGTTTTTCAAAATTTTATATAAATAGTGGCCTTATGCTTATTTTTATTGTTAATCATGCAAAATTTCAGCAAAATCGTGGAAAAAACTATAGATTTGCATAAGAAACAAACACTCCAAACTAAACACATTCTTTTTATGTATTAAATTACAAAAATATGATGATTTTAGTGTTTAAATGATTTAATGAAATTGATTTTAATCGAATAATTGGTTTTAAAGTTTATAAGTACAGAGTTAATTAATATTACAATATAAATTCACATTTAATATTGTAAAACAATACATTCTAGATACGCACATACACAAAGTTACCATTAAAATAATATATATTTCAAATTAAATGCTAAGATGAACTATCCTAATATTGTGTTACTCATTTCAATATAAGTTTGTTATAATTAAAGTTTATTTTAAATTAGATAGAAGGAGTAAAATAATATACGCTGATAAACATAATTTAAATAATCTATCAAAGTACCTTCTAGTTGCATACATGCCTAAAGGCATTTCTACTACTCATTGGCCTCATTACTTTAAATCGATACCAGTTTACTTAGGATGTATTCAATTTCATTTAAGTCTGCCGAACCGTAACACCTGTTAAAAGAATTAAAGCAACCATTGAATTACTTCTCAAGATTTAATTATCTTATAAACAAAATAAACAATCAACGGAGAAAACTCTTAACTATTGATTTGTTGACTCTGGATGAGAAGTTTTTTTTTTACATATATATATTTAAGAAAATATAAAAATAAATATTTTCTTACATTGCATTACTTCTAGTCTTCGTAATACTTAGAATTTATTTTGTTGAGCTTAATGCACACTATAAAAAAAACTTTGCGCAAACTGGAATTCGAAAAGATTAGGCAACTTAAGATTTAAAATAAGTTTTGAAAAATTGGATGTTATGTAAATAAAATCTAATTTTGAAAAAAATTGAAATTGAGTTGTGTGGCAAAGTTTCAATAACGGGTTAAAATATTGCACTTTTATTCTTTAGACGCCAAATGTTGTCGCCAAAATTATCGCCAAGTTAAAATGGTTATTTATAGTGGTAATTAGTTAAAATAATGATTACTTAAAATGGTGAATTTTTTTGTAATTACCAATGCCAAATTTTATGGTATTGAATGTCCTCGAATTGTAAATGGTACGAGAATGTTACTAAATGGTCAAACATTATTACTGACTTTTACATTACCTTCTAATTATTAAGAAGATATAAATTGTGAATAATAAAAGTGTATGTAGAAGCAGCCTTTTTGTGACATTGTCTTTATCACCATCCAGTTTGTTTGCCACTGGATACATATAATTATCTACTTCATTTTATTTACAGATGCGTTCTACTTATCAACTGTACCATTCAATAGAATTTTAGTAATTTTCCTAACAAAACTATCAGGAGAATACTAACAAAATCAATTGCTACTATAAAAACAAAATATAAACTTCGATGATACAAATTTGGATGAATTTAATATTTAACATGGCATATTAGTAAAAAAAAAAAAAAAAAAAAAAAAAAAACATTAACTTATTTTTATCAGAAATTATGTTTTTGTCGATATTTTTGATAAGTTGCAGTTTTCATACTATTATTAACAGAAAGGAATAGTTAGTAACAACTTACAGAGTACGAAATGTTACCCGGGTGATATTCTAAATTAAATTGTATTATAAACTATCGCTTAGATAGATATCTCATGTTTTATGTCGTGATCGAACGAAGAATTGATATGCTGTTTTACAAATACTGTGGGTGTTCGAATTTAAGAAGTTTTATTTTTTGACATGGGTATATGGAAATGATAAATGATAAAGAAAGTTTGAATTTTTTTTTATTTGAGTCTGTTGTCTAAAGTACATTTAGAATATTTTAAAAGTTTTATTTTTATTATTGATTTGAAAAGGAAGTTAAATTGACAAGAGATAAAGCCATGGAAATATCTCAGATAAATATTGGTCAAAAATGTCTTTGTTACAAACGATAATTAGTTTGAAGACAACTTACTTAATTATAAACTGGGCTATTAATAATAAAAATATAGAATCGATTTGAAACAGCTTTACTAGGTACACTTATTTTATAAACATAAATGCATACCGAAATTATTAGGGCAACTTTAAGGATGTAAGTGCCCCAGCAGCACAACAACTTTGGCCGATATAGAGAAAACACATGGCGATGAAAGCGATATTGAATAATCTTGTCTAATACTAGATACCATATACTGGGAATTTTGAAATGTCAGTGCATAGTTTAAAAAAAAAAAAAAAAAAAAAAAAAAAAAAAAAAAAAAAACTTATTTTCAAGAAAGAACGGAAGTTAAGAAATAAGTTTTATTAGGTTTTAGACACACACACACACACACACACACACACACACACACACACACACACACACACACACACACACACACACACACACACACACACACACACACACACACACACACACACACACACACACACACACACACACACACACACACACACACACACACACACACACACACACACACACACACACACATTATTATTATTATTATTATTATTATTATTATTACTATTATTATTATTATTATTATTATTATTATTATTATTATTATTATTATTATTATTATTATTATTATTATTATTATTATTATTATTATTATTATTATTATTATTATTATTATTATTATTATTATTATTATTATTATTATTATTATTATCACTATTATTATTATTATTATTATTATTATTATTATTATTGAAATCGTTTATTTTCGAACTTTGATTAAGTTTTAGCTAATTGGCTAATCTTCCACTGTTACCTGGTTTAATACTTTTCTTATACTCTTGTGTTACTTGGGTTTCTGCTTTCTTAAAAAAATGTTTGCTTGTATTGTTATAAATGTTTTAGGTATTCAAGTATTTTCTCTAGTTTATATTACTCGGTGTTGCTCAATCTTCGATAGTACTGCTCATATCTTATTTGATGTATACGAATATACACTTTCAACTGTTTATATCTTGCTTAAATCGTTTTAATTCCAAACTACACTTCTATAACATCATACACAACAACGCATCCACTATTTTTTTTTATTTATTTCTCATCATATGCCAATTTACCCTTCTTTCCCAGTTCTTTTGTATGTCTTTCTGCAAAATTCGATCCTCTTTCTCGTTATCTCATAGTAAAATTTTCTTGTTAAGTATTCTTCATTAAGTTACCCCTCCTTCTTTTATTCCGGAATAGTTATGATGCATTTTCCTATCAATTGCATATAGATTCATTTTTATATAACATAATCTTTACTTGAATAATATGCTACTTAACCATGAAACAACAGCAAAATTAACTCTTGATATAAAATCAATCATACTGAGTCCGCAGCTAACCAATGCCGATCTGCATTATTTATTTTTAAATTTATGTTATTTGCTTATTTTGATACTAAAAAATTATATATAAACTTTTTATTCAAAAGCAGTTAGTCAAGAAATTTTATTAATTGTATACACAATCAGAGAACTAATCGTGCTGATACCACATTACGCGTTTTCTCTAGCCTATAGAGTGTGATATTTCATCGCTTAGTAGTATTAAAGAACTTTTTTGAGTTGCAAATTATTTATCAGTACTTATTATATATTGTAGTTTTGTATAATTTAGTAACATTACATAGGAATTCTGTGTTATTAAACTAAATAATCTTGTATTATATATATAAAAAAAAATATTCCAATATTTGCAGTTTTGTCATAATTCAAGTCAATCTATTCGGCATCATAAAGAAAAATTAAATATTCAATACACGTCTATTCATTTATTTCTCTTCTTCCTACCAAAAGATACACTCCAATTTCCATACGAAAATAACTTATCATTCTATCAATTAAGAAGCTGATACTTTGACACATTTAAGGAATGGGGAGAGAAAACAAATTATCTGATAAAAATTAGTTTTGCACTACTCTGTAACAGAATAGAATAATTTACTTCTTTAATTGGCTGTGCTGATCTTAAAATAAGGAAAATAGTTTTAAATTAAACAAGTTAATTTTAAATGTACTTTAAAATTTATGTTATGAAGTTTGTCTGCTTAGTTTAATGTCATTTCGAGTAAGTATTCCAAACTAATAAGATTCTTTCTTAAATTAATAAATTATTTGTTTGCTAATATACTTTGTACGTGACAGCGGATTTCAATACTTTGTATCTGTAAAAAATTAAATTTTAAAAATTTAAACTGAGAAGAAATATTAGATTTAAATTTTTGGTAAAAAGCGTAGTGAAATATTTACTTTTTTATACAAATTAAATGCAATTTACTATAAAAGCAAAATTTACTCCCTTATTTAGTGACGCATGTGTTGGATTGAGATTGTTATAGTTAATCAACAATACGTCTTTTAGGAAAATTGAGGGTATTTTTACGTGTTATTAAAGTATTGTTTTAATGTACAAAGTACTTTTACTAGGTTCTCATATAAGTTATATACTAACTATAAAAGTTTGTTTGCGTATTTCACTGTAAAATAGATATGCATTTTTATTTGAAGTTTGTTCTTCATTTTGAGATAATTTCATATTTATCATTATTTCAGATACTTTCATTTTTTATATTTTAACAAGCTTATCAAAAGTTATAATATCTAAAAATCTTGATTTTGTCACTGTGAAGTAACATATCTTATAGTATTTGGAATTACTGGTAATTTATTTCAAATTGTCAAAAGTGCAGAATTAATAATTAAATCAAAACATTTTCACTACGAAGTATATTGAAATATATCAGAGTATCACATCAATGAAATCATAACGTCATAGTAAATATTTCGCATGTAAAGAACATAATATTAACATACATTTTCTCAGAGGAAATGACGTCACAGTTTTATAAAATGGAACTTTTTTGCTATTAAATGAAACTGATAATTTATGCTTCGTTTATTTATTTTGCGTCAAAACTTATTTAAACGACAGTGAACTTGTTGTCAAACTTAACAATTGCATTAGCATAACTTCAGGCACAGAGATAATTCACACACTACAAAAGTAAACGAGTGCTGAACTTCTTCCAAACCAACGCTCAAAATCCAAATCATTTAAACTCCACTCATTGGCGATATTTAATACTTTCCTGGCGAAATTTCCCAAAAAATCAAGTGCAAATGATTTTGCATCAGAACACGTAGAATAATCACAAAATTTCTTTATTAACTCGCATATTTCCAACTTTTTTCTCGTTTGTATTATCACTGGTGGCAAATAAGTTTAATGAACTTTAAATAAGAATATACACACTATGTAGAATTATATACAGAAAAAATTGCTTAACAATATGCATGCCAAATCGAAAGGAAAAAAAAAAAGAAAGGAAAAAAAAAATAAAAAAAAAAATTATCGTTTCACCGAAGAAAACCTATTTCTGCAAATGTCATACCATCTACATTAATATTCGGTAATTTAACCCCTCCCTCTTCCCCTCTTATCATTATAATTCAGTAAACGTCAAACCGTTATCTTCGTTATCTATAGTTAGCAGTATTTGGGTGATGCTTTCCCATTGGAGATTGCAGTTTCCCACATTTTAAGTGCTCGTCCGCATAGGAGTCAGCTTACAATTAAATGGTTATTTGTGAAGTTTTCCAACGCATAATTTATCTTATCAGTGTGACAGCTGAAACTGTAATATGGCTTGGTTTGTAATATAAGCATGCCTATTTGTTGGGAAGATTTTATTATTTGAATTTGCAATCAGAAATTGAAGTCTACTGCAATGCTACGTAAACTCGAAATGTTAATTTTTACACCAAAATAGGACAATGATAGTTTTATATTTTTTTCGTTAAGACACTATACAAGATTAGTGGGTTATTTTTACGAACAACACATGCTTGAAATATTGAAGTTTTATAAATATTATTCACTGTAAAATACTTATAATTTATACTAACAATCTAATTAAATAATATTAATGCAGGATTTGTTATTTCTTAAAATAAAACAAAAGTCATGGCAGTCAACATATATTAAGTAACATAATAAATTTTTCAACTTCCTAAAAAGAAATATGTTATATAAGAACGTAAAATACGTAGGTTTTTTATACTTCAAATTTAAATTCGGCATTACCATTTCAAAACTTCCAGTCATTTTACCCAGCACTGGGTGAGATTGGCCAAGAACTGTAACAATGGGCAGCCTACAACGATACTCATTGGGATTGGCCAGTATCGAGCCGATATTGGCCAGCGGATTTTTGCTTTTCAGGCGGATGTTATTAAAATGTAGTTTCATTTTTTAAAATCTGTTTTTACTAAAATACATCATAAAATAAAATGTTTAGTGATAGAAATTGACACTTAGCTTGATTTCCAAAGCAGTTTTCTAAATTTAATTAAAGTTGTAAAATATTTAGAATTGAACAACTAATGAAAATATGGACGACGTCACTATTTCTAAAAGAGTTTATTGGCTAAAGAGGGATACAAATTTAAACCATTTAAACAGTACCTCATTGTATGATCAGGTGTTCATCTAAAAATAGTTAATATACAGATTATTTTTGGACTCCTGTTTTTTAAGATAAATTATAAAACGTTTAAAAGTATTTCTTTACAACCAAAATGAAAGATCCAAATCTTGTTCGAGGAACTATCCATAGTCCCTTAATTTGGTAATTTATTTATTTTTCTTGCCTGTAAATTTTTAATTGGTGGCATATTGTTCAAGATGTTTACTAACAAACATTGACAAACCACAAATTTAATATACATTTTTTAAAATTGGTTCATCTATTGATTTTCTGTTGTATCAAACACAATGTCATTGAAAAAAATGTAAACTTAAAAAAAAAAAAAATTAAAAAAATTGTAAAATTTTAAATATTTACTTTTTTTTGTGAAAAAAAATATTTTTTGTATCTATGTTTGGGAATGTATGAAAGCGTTGTGTATCAAATGTTGTTCAAATTGTCCTACTAGATAAATTTTTACTTTTTTTTGTCTAAAATTTCACTTATAAGGTTTCTTAAAGGTTTAGTTTGTAAAGGTAATTTTCTTAAAAGTCCTTAAAGTCTCATACATCCATTTGATGGAGAACATTTAATTCGATATTTACCTTTTTCTTCGGATATCATTTCTCTATAGTATAAATGGTATTTTTACCAATTTTTTGGAAAGAAATGAAGACACAGATTTTTCAAAATAAAAACTGATAATCTATTCTTTGTCTGAGAGGCTCACACAAATTCTCTACCGCAAATGTCCTTCCAAAACAGTTTTAAACTTCCAACTGAACTGAAATTCCACTTCTCATTGATTTTTATATCATCTCATGCGAACTTTCTAAAATATTTCAGAGCAATTGATCTGGTGATAAATACCTGCTCAAAACATCCCGAAATTTCTTAAAAAACTCAATAAATTCCAAGATCGTGTGTTGTTAACATCTTCAAGCCTGTATTATCACTATTAAGAAATAAATTAAAAGACATATTACTTTAAAAAGAATCATGTACACTATTTGCAATTGAATTAGATAGAGAAAAATTTCTTATCAGAATACATAAAAAAAAATTCTGAAGCTCTTTTAATTAAATTGGCTCAATGATTCTATAAAAAGGAAAAGTTTAGTCATAGCAGCCTTATACATATAGGTTTTCATTAAAATAATACATGTTAAATATGGTAATTTCAACTAATACATCTTAACGAATCAATTCACTATAAAAAGAATTCTAATGAAGTTTTCCAATACGATTCTATCTGTTTTATGTCTATTAATAGTTTTTATTTTTTCCAAAGATCCGGAAGATATACTAGTTCTAAAAATACCTTTCGTTTGAAGAAATAAAGTAAAAAAACTAATTCTATCTCGTCTTCAGATAAAAATTGCATGAAGCAGCAATCTTTTCAGATTAGTTTTAAAATGAAAGTGCCTTTCCTACTGCTACTAAAAATAACTCTTATAAGCTGACATTTTCAGTAAATTGACACCGTATTTCATTACTAGGCAAAACTGATGTAAATAAGAAGAGTCTGTTGTAAGGAGCTGCTGTCAGCGAGAAAGTTTAATGAAGGCTTCCTACTTAAGTGAAGAATGAGATTTCGTATTTAAATGTCATTTGAATCGGAGCTGAGTGTTAAGGAATTTTGAATTAAATAAGAAGTTGAAGGGCAATTGAAACTGGGGGAAAAAAACAGCAGTTTGAGAAGAATTTTCCGTTTTTGATGTGTCATTTTGCGTCAACGATTTTCATCTAAGACTTGTTTCGCTAATTGTGAATGCTATGCCAGATGAAAAAAGTAATTTCTATAGTACTCTGAGAAATCTGCATAATTTATTCTGAATGTCATTTAAACTAATTTAGTGTAGGGCAGATTATATTTCGAAGATTATAAATATTGAAGTATCATTTTTCATTCTCCACAACTAAATTTTGGATAAAACGCACTTGTTATTCAGCTTAGTATGGTGAGCTAGGACTAGTTTTGTGATCTAGGACTGTGACTAGATGAGCTAGGACTGAGCTTTGATGTCTAACAATGAATCCTTTAAAGAGATTTGGTAGGCCCTATACGACTAACGATAAAACTACTATTTTCAAGCATGTCCTATTCCTAAGTAACTAAAGCTGGGAAAATTTAAAAATTTTTCCTAAATATTATTTAAATCTTCTTTAACAATCTGAGGTCAAGATTAGGAAAGAATGTTGGCTTAGTTCTTTTTTCAAAAACCTCAAGATAAAATTCCAAAAATCTCTAAAAATCATACTTTTTTAAGATAAAATAGTTTTTAAAAAAATAATTGATACAAATTTCGTTAAAAGTTAACCTCCTATTATTATCTGATACAAAGCAAATATATGGTAAAACTTTCATAAAGAAGCTAGAAAAGGTTTTTTCAAAAAGGTACACCGGAGTTTCAAAAGTGACATTTTGAGATGACTCCACTTTTAAATGAAACTGTGGCATTTCAAACCTGCGCGTTGACATTTTTTAAAATTAATTTCTGTCTGGAAGTAGAAGGAGGTTTGGTGAAAAAATTATGCTTTAAAAGAAGCAGTTGAAAATTGAAATACGTGCACAAATAATGACATCAATAATTTTGAAATCTTTAACCTACTGATCATCCTTAAAACTTTATCTTTATTACTTTAAAATATAAAGCTTATTGTCATTAAATCGTGTCAATAAAAAATAATCCCTTCAGTATGTAAAAATATTATTAAATAAGCAATATACTCGAAATGCATTGTGAAAAATTGCTGAACTCAGAAATTTAAATGCGAGGTCTGGTAACTGATTCTAGATTTCTAAATGTTCATTCAAGCTGAAAAATAAATTAGGAGCATATTTTTATACACTATTTGGTTCATATTAATTCATTCACTTACTGAACGCACCTTAAAACATAGACCAGCAAATTTCGGGTAACCTGTTCACAACCTTTCGTCCAACATTGCGAACTATTCCTTTATTGTTAATGCAACCAAGATGGGAAAAATAACCCTGTTAATCTTCCTGCTGAGATGATTTATGTCTAGTTCTAAGCCAATATCTGTCAAGGTTGCCCTATTTAGAGATCATGCCTAACAACCAAGAACTGTGTCAGCATCTAAGAAATGAATCATGATGTGTCGTGAATATTCGTATTTATATCGACTGCATTTCTATCTCCACAATGAATGTAAAAATAATAAAACAACACTAAAACTAATAAAAAACATGTTGTCTTAGATTAGTGTGATATGTCGTTC
The DNA here is from genome assembly GCA_963978545.1 of Linyphia triangularis. NCBI lineage: Eukaryota > Metazoa > Arthropoda > Arachnida > Araneae > Linyphiidae > Linyphia > Linyphia triangularis. Next base: position 56,763,660 of record OZ021729.1, read on the forward strand.
AATAAAAGAAGTGTATTATTTTTGGCGAAAACAAGACTGTTGCCCAAAGATGTCAATAATATATTTATTTTGACTTACTAGTTGGATTGTGAGAGAAACCAAGTACTTATCCTGGTAAGAAATTTTTTATTAAATTTTATAATGGGAATTTATTATTATTGTTATCATCATATTTTTTACTATTACTATTATAGTTTCTGTTTTCCTCTTTTAATTATTACTATTGTTTTTATACGTTGTTATTGCCTTATTTATTTTAATAAATATATTTTGTGTGTTTATAATGAGTACCTCTAATTAAGAACATATTTGTGAATTATGATTGATTTGTATAAAAATATTGTTTTTATTGGACTATTAGTTAGATCAGTTGTAAGATAATTATATCAATTTACTCTTTTAATTACCTATTTTTCGAATTAAATAAATTTTATTTATCGGATACCGAAGTATAACATGCTATTTATCAAACTCATAACTGTTTTTAAAATGCACCGCAAGTTTCAAGAAACTTCATTTTATTTATTTTTCTAGCTGAATGGCCCTGCTTTGCAGAGCTCAATAGCTGTCCTAGCTTTCATAAACCAGGCTAGCACACTCGTTAAAAGGGTAATTGCAACGATAATTTAACTTAACTTCGCTCACTAAAAGTTGGAATTCAGTGCAAGCACAGGCTCGCTTCGCTCAATACAAGGTTCATTTTTAAATAAATCCTCATTAATAGAAATCCCCCTGTCGCGTAGCATTTTTCCGATAAATACAAGAAATGCAACAATCGCTGGCTTCTCCCTCCTTGTAGAATTTTTTTTAATCTGCCATTACCCTTCTTCTAGATCCACTTTTTTGTAAATCTTTTCCCTGGTAACATGCACAGATACAATAATACAACACCACCCTTTATCGCCCTCAAATCCTTTCGAGGAAAACCCCAATACACACTTATTCCACTTGAAAATAGAATTCCAGGAAACTAATCCTATTATACAACACTCACCCTTCCACAGTGAAACACAATTTTCCCAAAACCACAAAAATCCCCCACACCCTCATTGATCATTGAAACCAATCCCATAACACATCCTCCCCTTTTTTATTTTAGTGTTTCAAGATTCAGAGGTGTATGCTTATTTGAAGTCACTTTCTTAAAAAACTTAGTTTTTTTTTAAACTTTATTTTTAAAAATTAATTAAAAACAAAAGCTATTAATTTTTTTAGCATTATGTTCGTAATAAGCAAAAACTACTCATGTTTAAAATTTCAGTGTACTACGCGTATTGGAAGTCCCTTTCTATAAAGCCACAGTGCACAGACATACATACTCTTAGTATTATCGTTGAGGTCTTGTATTTCAATATTTGCCTAGTGTAGTTTCAAGTATTGGTTAGTGTAAATTCACCTACGTAATAACAATGCCCCTTAAGTTATTTTTTTAATCCTCGTATTGCAATTATTTTAAAATAAAACTGCGATGTGTGTCTGCAATGTATTTTCATTAAATATGTTAAAATATACAACTAACATGGTGTGAGACTTTAAATAAATGTTTCATTTTAACTGTACTTTATCTTTGATTATACCTCAGTTATGTTAAAATGTTAATATATTTTTTTATTAAAATTTACATGCATTCTGAAAGTGCTTATTTTATAATGAAAGTCATTCGTAAATTTTTGGTATTTATTTTATGTATTTCGTGAAAAATGCGATATTAAAAATATTTTATAAATTTAGTGACATTTAAAAAATTATTTTTCCATACATTACATTTTAGGCAATTCTGAAACTAAGGGAAAATTTCAGTCCCTGGCTTTTACTAGCTTAATATTCATTCCTTTAGTGAGAAAATTGGTATTAATCAGAAAAAAAGTTTACATTTAATGTTTTCAGTCTTTATTTTACATATTTATTTATTATTATTTTAATAAAAAAAAAAGTCTGGGAAATGCAACCTCCATGGAATGTCCCCACCGCTGTTTTTTAGTGTTAACTGAAGAAATAAACCTGATTAACAATATATTTGTGGAAAAGTAAAGTATTGTTAATCTGGGTGAAACATTTGTTTTTTTATATAAATAATTAACTAATCACAAAGAAATATAAGTTTTAATTTATTTTACCACTTTGTCCCTGGGGTGTTGATGTAACCTCCATGGAATATCTTTAACTTGATTAAAATTCTACTAGTCTTCTTTACCAGAGCTGAAGTGATGCTCAAGTCAAGCATTTTGCCTTTTGATGTTGGATCTGCATAGTTTTATATTGTTTGTGAAAAATAAGCTGTCCAATCCTCAAAAATCTGGTGGGTTCTTTTGTTCTTGAAACCTCCATGTTCAGCAATGTTATTCCTTATAGTGTTAAGCTTTCTTTTGCCGTTAACTTTTATTAAATAGTGAATTTTTTTTCTAAAAGAAAATTCCGTCTTCTAGGTTAGGTTTTAAGCATGGCAATCTACTTATTTCTACTTATTTGTAACCTCCATGGGTTGTGTTAAACACGGAGGTTACAACCAAAATTAGAAAACTTTTTTTTTTTTAACCTTTTTTTGAAGAGGTAAATGTATTAGTTTTGTTAAAAAAATTCCAAGAGTAAAATTTCAATTTTGTTTGCAATTTTTTATTTTTATCTTTTATTACCTCCTCGAATTCCCTTTAATTTCAGAATCGCCCTTTTATACTATATTGAATAATTAGTATGATATCAATGTCATCATGCGATATTTATTTTGTACTTTTAAGTTTTTTTAAGTTTTCATTTTGACAATTATTTAAAAAAAACAAAAAAAAAACACAATGAACTGTTAATTTTATTGTATCTGAAATGGTATAGTTTTTTAAAATAACCAAAATAAAAAAAAGAATACTATTGTTACACACATTTTCGGTATATAGTTGTAAATAGTGAAGTATTAATTTAAAATTCTATTGTATTTTACTTTATCTGATTTTATTTATTAACAGTGACGATACAGGTTAGAAAAAAGGTGGCAAAACTTAAAGCAAACGAAAAATTGCGAGACTTTTTTTTTTTTTTTTTTTTCGACTAGTTGGCTGGATATTTTGAGAAGTTTTTCACACGCCTGTATAAATTAGACTCCAGCTAAAATCGACAGAAATTTTGACTTTGGAACTCGATGAAAGCTGATTGCTTTGAGTGTGCCGGACCTGAATTATCGCTGAATTCGAAGTTATTGTTATTGAAGCTTGTGTTGAAGCTTGATAGTGATTGCACTATTCTTCGATTAAATTTTGTGTCTTTGAAAAGCGAATAAATAATCATTTTAATATTATAAAAACTGTGCCATCATTGCCTCTGTGGAAAATTCACAACACTATTTAGACCAACAGTGTCAAAAGTGAGACTTACAATATGTTATATAATATAAAAATTACGAAGCAAAAGATTATTTTGATACAAGAATCATTGCGAAAAAAATTGGTTCAAAAGTACTAAAAAAATGTATCGACATATGCACATTCTTTTCAAAGGTACAAGAAACGGGAGATAGAAGAAAAGAATAAACAAGTTTTTCCTTCATGTAATCCGATCTATATGTCCAAACTTACTTCAAAGGAAATCCTCTTTCGTTAAGCCGATTGTCTAGTGATTATCTTTAAAGGGAAAAAGGATAAGAAAACCTGAATTGAATATAAATATGTTTCGTATGACGAATACATATTAAGTTCATACGTGCTTACTCCATTTAAAAGATGACCTTAAGCTTAATCTTTAAATATGAAATATGGGACAATTTAAATTGCCTCATTTACTTCGGAAGCTTTATAAAATCTCCTTACGTTATCATTTGATGTATTACTAAGTATTACATTAATTCAAAACGAAAGAGGCTATCGGTTTAGTGAGATATTTACAAAACACATACAGAAGTTAGTCAATATAAGTCAATTGTTATCTATTTTTTACTGTAATATTGTGTATGACAATTATGTTTTGGGTTATTATTAAATCGGGTATTTTTACTTTAAAGTTTGATTAAAAAAATACATATGGATCCAAATAAAAAAAGATAGAGGTTCTTGTTTTTGTAAGAAAAAGAGTTATATTCTACTTTTAATTTATTTAAAAAAAAAAAAAAAATACACTATTTTTGCATATTGCCAAAAATAAAACTAGAAACATGTTTTGAATAGATTTTACCATATACCTTGTTTAAAACTATATTTTAAATAGCATTTTAAAAATAGTTTAATATTTTGCTTGTCAATTAAACAAACAAAATATTACAAGAAAAATTAGGATTATTTGCAAGAAGAATTGAGGGACTGAAAAGAAAAGGGGTCTAAGTGACTTTTCTTAACTTTCGAGAAAATACACTTTATAGCCTCTTACTTATATTTAATTCTATGAAAACTAGTGATATCTTCATTATTCCAGAGGTTAGTATTTGAACAACAAATAATTTCCATTAAATTTAATAGAAATAAAAAAAACTTCAAAGGGCACTTTCTCAGAAGTTAAGAAAAGTCTCTTGGAGCCCTTTGCTTCTCAGTCCCTCAATTAATATTGAAAGTCTTGAAAAAAAGTAGTTAATACAACCCCAAACTCTCAAATTTATTATTTTAAATTGATTTTTCATTTCATAAAAAGACTAAATTTGACTTTTAAATAAACGTCCTATGTGTTAATTGAAATTTAATATTTTTAATTTGTGAATTAAACTTATACTTAGCTCTTACAAATTGAGTAAATCAAATTGTTGCTAAGCATTGCAATGTATTTTGTAAAAGTCACTTAATTAAAAAAAAACGTAATTTTTCAAAATTTTAGTTTTTATTTTACTTTTGTGTTTTAAAACTTCAGTAATTACACTACATTAATTCATTCCATAAAATAAAATCTATTTCAATACTCGATCTTTAAAACGAAAAATAGCAAACATTACTCGAATTTTAGTTTTGTATATAACATCTAAAAATTACATCTCTTTAAACATCCCATTCAATATCAATCAAATGAATGAAAATGCGATTCACAACTTTCTTTGAATTTATTTTCAACAATTTATTAATGCAAGATGAATGCATATTTATCTTTATACAACTCCTTAGAAATGGGTATTTTATAGAAATGTTGAAAAGGATGGATATGAATGCTTTATATTTCTATATGATTGTTATTGTATAGCAATTCCTTTCTCGTTGAATATTACTGAGATAAATTGCGTTTTACTCATTTTTTGTATTTATCGAGTTTTAGAGATTCATTTCTTTTCGTTGTTAGGTGTTGATTAGTTCTTAGAATCCTAAATATATTTCTTTGAAATATATCTTATTTGCAATCTTTAAACACATATGAGGCAACATAAATAATATTTGAGTTGTTGCGCTCACAATTATTCAAGTTAGGTTGCAAATCAAACAAAGTTATTGAAAGTGGATTATTTTTTAACTCTAAGTATATAGAGTGCAAGTTAGTTTGATGGTAGCTTTAGGGAAGGCTCTATGAATGGTATCTTATTTTCATCGAAAACATAACTGATACATAAACTTTACATTAATACAATTATATTATATACTTTTGATATCGTTCTGTTTGAAATACTTATTTTTAACAGTTGAATGTCGACAGTTTTTAATACTTCAAACAAAATGTCCTTGAGTTAAAAGGTCCAGAATAAAAAAATATCCTTCAAATCCACACATGTCCTTCAAAATCCATCGTCTTAAAAGCTTTAAAAACATTCTGTTGTCCTTTTCTACGTAAGAAGATTTTAAAGCAACCAAAATCTTTTTCCCGGCCATTAGTTGCTCCTTTCTTTTACAAAGATTGCTTTACGTGAGAAAACGTGTGTTGACATACAAAAAATCTTAGATGTTATATCGAGAAAATCTGATGATTTTCAAATAAATTTCTATTGCTACAATTAAATACAAAGATATATTTCTATCAAGATTTTATTTTATAAGTTAGAATGGTTAAATTATATAAAAAGAATGTAAGTAAATATGTTTTTGTAAGAAATGTTGTTGACTATGATTTGTTTATAATTTTAAAGTGAAGTTGGAATATTTGTTAATGCTTGAAGGCTGTATACTTATTCGTAATATAGTTTAAGTTTTTTAGTGAAACTATAAAACCTTACCTTCGAAACTATATGAAATAAAATACAATGAGATCATTACAATTATTAAAATGGTTTTAAATTATTATATTCCACTAAAATTTCATGCGTACTTTTGAATTGCATGCTATTAAATATCCTCGTAGACTTTTTATGCTATTGGATAATGATTTGGCAAATATACAGTTTGTGGTAAGTTTTTATGAATCAAAATAAGAAAATAGCAAACCGAACTTGACGCATATTAACAAAAAATAATTTGTAGCTAATAGCCTAATTCAATAATTAGAATAATTTAAGAAATGCAGTTGCACAATGTGCAATTGTATTTGTATAGTATATGCAATACATTACTATGAAAGTGTGAGTTTAACGTCAAATAGAGTACAGTTATTTTCCAAAAGCTCAAACTAAAAGTAACTTTAAATTTTATACAGTTTATGTGTAATTAAATTAATTCAGTGGTGTTACTGTTGATTTAAGAATCAATTATTTAAGATTAATTGTGTCGTAAAGTATTTTGGATCTTCTAAATGAAGTTTAATTGAAGTAGATAGAGCTATAATAAATTATTTATGATGAGAGAATTAAAAGTAGATAGTTTGGGTGGAATTTAATGTAAGGCAAAGAATATAAAGGTTCTGAAATAACACATTTAACATGTTTTATTGTATTATTAGAGTATACATACAGAGTCCTCCAGAAAGGACTCCTCAACTTTGAAATGATAAAACTGAAAACAGTGAAAGATAGAAAGAAGACAAAAGTGGTATGTTGGGTAGACATGAATGGAATTTAAAATGCTCTGGTTTGCAAAACTAGTTATTGAAGTGTTCCTACAAATTGTTGTAAAATTTGACATTGCGGAATGAGTCTATGGTTTCCCTAATTAAAAAGGATCCTACGATTCCTTTTCTGAATACTGCAGCCCAAACGGTCAGTTTTGCAGTATACAGGGGTTTTGAAAGACACACGGACGGGTTTCCTGTGCTCCATATTCACCAGTTTTCTTTATTAACAAATCCATCAAAATGATAATACGCCTCATTAGTGTAGCATGTACAGTCTTCATCAAATTTTCTCTCATCATTCAATTTTTTCAAACCTGTGTATTTAAAATTCCTTGCCTACCCATCCAACATACGGTTATGATTTACTGTACGGTCCCCCTGGGTGATTTTTAAAAGAAAATCGCCAAATTGAAAATTACGTCAAAAGACTGTGTAGCCAAATCCAAAATGGCGTCAAAACACGCAGTGTTGCCAATTCCAAACGGTTACTAGGGTTATCAGAAAACCTTGGCGAAGGTTTGCCATATTAGGTGCCGAATTGCCATCTATCAAAAAGTCGCCAAGGTGGGCCGTACAGTAAATCTTAACCCAACATACCTACCTTCTTGGTTACCCATATGTAGCTTTCAGCAAATTTAATCCTATCAACCAGTTTTATATACAGGTTTATTTCTTATTCGATGCCTAACTAGATAACATACCACGTGTATTTTCTTTCTGTTTCTCACTGTTTCGCAGTTATGTCATTTCAATGTTAGGGAGTAATATCTTAAAGACCCTCTACATATTTATTGTTTATTAGTGTTTACAGTTTATTTTTAACCAAATTTACGTTTTTTTTCCCCCATCTTAATCTCATCTTTTTTTTAATAAAAAAAAAAAAAAACTTATTTATATTCTGGCTGTTTTAAAGGTTTGTTGCTTGGCTTATTTCTTTAACTATTACAGTTAAGACAGCAACGAAAAAGAAAAATATGCTCCCTTTCCTGGGTAATTTACTTTTCTACAGAATGTGTTACTCACACAACTTGATAAGAAACTAGAAGAATTTATAATACTGACTCGATCAGTTTAGTCATAACTGTATTTAACTCCCCTGTTTTTTTTATAAATAATTATCATCTTCTCACATTTAAGTATAAATTATAAATCTTTAATACAAATTCATTTTAAAATATAGCTGGGGTGATGGAAATCATAGACAAAAATTGTACTACTATTTCCCAACCACTGTAACGTTACCTATAATTTCAATGGACGATATTGTTTCGTTCTCTTCCGCCACTAGTTAACCAACAGTCCCCATTATATAAAATACATGAATGAAAGGTAACCGTTCAGAAAAGTGTATCCAATTAGTGTCTGATCTTTTAAGACCCTCTCTAGTAAATAGGTAAACGCTACCATTATTTGACGCCACTTTCATTGGATGTATTTGATAATCAGTGGACTTTCTTTTTGTATTTTCAATCAAACAAGCTAAATTTGAGAGCTCACATTTCACACAATACTACAAACCCAACAGCATACAACAAAAAAACTAGAATGTAAGTAAATGAAATATATCAAATCTTTAATGGAAGTGTTTGTTTACCTGCATGTCTATAAGTATGCCTAGATAAAGAAACTAACTCTCATTATTTGTAAAATTTAAAAATTTTAAACCTAAGTTGTATTCATTTTATTATTTTACTTCTGACAGTTAAAATATTGCAATTTAAAATAATCTTTTTAAATTAAGTTTTTAATTCACATTAATTGAGGGAGAATATGGATCAACTCATTGTCAGTTCCAAAACCCCACGCCAGATGGCTAAAGTATAATCTTAGCTATGGGATTTGTATAACTGGAAAATATTATTTTTCTCGAAGAGGAAGTGGGGGGAGGGGGTTGTATTAATTTGATTTGCTTCTCGCAGGCACGTAAATGTGTTAAAGTGGATTTTTTTTTTCTTCATGAAGGAATATGAGTGAGTTAACGGAGAAAAGATTTAAAATTTGACTAGAGATTACATAGCAGTAATCAAGCAAACGAACTGAGTTCGCGTTGTATTAAGAGATAGGATCTTACCACATTGATGGGAATCCGTAACTTGTGTCTACGTAGATAGTATTTAATAAAAAAAATTACACAATTGCTTTCTTGTTCACAAATCAAGATTATCAAGATTACATTTTAATCAATTATATTTTTGTCATGTTTTTAGCAAACGAATTCTACACTTAACGAATTTCTATTCATAATTAATTTAATGGCTCATATTATATATGTTATGATATTTGAAAGGTTTGTAGTGAGATCTAATCAGATGTAGCTTGATTTTATGTCATTAAAAAATAAGTAAAATACATATTTCTGTTAGTTTATTTAATGTTTCTTTTATATTTGCTTTATATAATATTTTTCAAAAGTTTTTGAATTATGCTTATTCTTTTCAATAATTTGTATTATAATGGTATGTTGTAAGGGTTTGAATATTCATACATTTTTGCATTTTTCTTGATACAGTGTTATAGAGATTCAGTTTATGATGGTGATGGTTTAGTTTAGGCAAATAGTTTCTAAAATATACCACTTAGACACCTTTACAATAACTGCAGTTTTTTTTTTTTTTTTTTTTTTTTTTTTTTTAGTGCTTATTGAAGTTACTAAAAAGTATCTTAGTGAGTATTATATTATAGTATTATAGTGAGTATTATAAAAGTATTATAGTGAGTATTATAAAAGTATTATAGTGAGTATTATATTATTATATTATGAAAAATCTTAAGAACCAAAATTGAAATTATTTTAGAAGGATCCACAAATTAAAAAGATAAAAACTAATTTCACATAGGCAATTTTCCTCTCCCAAGATTTTAATCGAATAATTCAAAATGGTTCAATGTTTCAGCATAACTTACTCTATTGTGTAAGCAATGGTACAAATTGGTGTATATATTATAACCATATTGAAACTATATTAATTAATAAAAATCAAAGATGAACTTGTTAAAATTTTCTAATCTACTTTATCAGAAATGTTCTACATAACTTTCTCCATTTCACTACGACTTATCAGAATTTCACATGAAAAATATTGCCACAATTTCTTAGCTCCCCCTTTAAGCATCTTCTGAACTCTTCTGCGGCATCATTAAGTGTTGGATCGAAACTGCATCGATTTTTGCTCTCTCTCAAACAAGTAACCAAGGAACTAAGTCACTCTTCAAGTTCTCAGGGAATTTCTCAGGGAAACAAACCCTGATGCTTTTACGATCAGTGGCAGTAATTACTGCGACTGATTGATTGCTATTCGCAGGCAATAACGGCAGGAAGGTCGATTAACTGACTGCAGTCGACTGTTTGATTTCGACGGTCAGAAGTGACTGGGGCATAGGAAAATAGAAATAGTTGTTTCTTAGGGTGTAGGTATTTAGAAGATACATTGAAAGAAAGCGATTGTTGTAACAGAAACCGGGTTATCTACATTAACTGAAAAAGTATTGATTTTTCTGGTACGAACAGAAATTCACTTAGAACAAATATAATTGATAAAAATTGTTGATTAATTTGTTGAAAAAGTTCCGTTAAAAGTTATTTGGTTATTATATCTCACAGTTACCAAATAATATAATAGAAGATTATTTAAAGTATGAATATAATAGAAATATGTCAAATCGCAAGTCTTTTATATATTTCTGTAGTAACCAAAAACTGACCTGCAAAGAAATAAGAGAAATTCAACTGAAAAGAGCATTGGTTTCAAAAACGTAACGTTGATAATAGATAATTTATAATTAGGAGTTACCAAAGTTTATGAATATCACGTGAATGTGTAGTTTGTATAGATTGTCGAATGCATTGATTTCCAGATATTGTTTACATACATCAAAAAATCAAAAATTAAAAAAAAAAGAAGAAAAAAAAGACAAATATAATTTTTTAAAATTTGCCATGATTTAAAATATAGCATGATTTTTTTTTTAATGTAAGTCATGTCGATCATTTTAAAATATCTGATTTTTTATTAACAATGCGTTATTTTAAAAGTTTCAATATTCGATTCTCTGCAATCTGACCACATATAAATTTCATACCATAATCGAAAAATTTACTTATATAAAAACAATTAAATATAAAAAAAGTTTCTCGAATATATTCTTTGTATAAAGAGGAATCGAAAAGTAACATAGAATTTAAACAATCGATAGCACATGATCTTATCCGAGGATCATTTGAAATTGAAATTCACTGGAAAATCATTTTCTTTATTTATACATGGTGCTTCAACTGAAATGTAACTAATTAGTGCCTGGAGCATACATATATATTTATAAACAGTCCATAAAACATATATAAATAGACATATGTTGAAGAGAAAGATTTTAAACAAATGTTTATTATATTGAGAATTCGTTTTAGAACCGCATCTCTTTACTCGCATTTAAAAGACTAAGTGGTTAATGGGTTTGTGTAAGATTTTTAAAAACTTCTATTTTTAACGACCGATAAAAGTGGTAGGAGTCAGGATAGTTTCTGACATAATTCTAGAATAATTATAATTCTGCAGGATGAGGAGCAGATTTTACATTTTTTTGAACAAACAAATACTAAAATAAACCCTTTAATGCATACAAATCAAAAGTTAGTTTTAGATAGATATTTTCACCGTCAATTGCTTGTGAATTATCGCTTCTTTTTTTTTTTTTTTGTGTATATTTCAGATAACTAACAGATCTCTACTTAATGTTTACTCTTCTAAAATGATCTCTTCCACTGTTCGTTTGCGTTGCATGCACGATAATCGAGATTGGGGCTTGTAATTGGGAAAATTATTCGAATAAGACAAAATTGTAAAAAATGACTGAGTTGATGGAAATGGCAATGCAAACATAAAATATTACTTACCACAAAAAGAAAGAGAAACTTTTCTTTGGGTTTATTACCAGCAAATATTAAGAATGTGGGTTGGGGATTAATACACCAGAAACGATTTAAAAAAATAGTGAGAAAAATTGCCTTACTTTGTTGGATGAAAGATATTACATAGTACAAGACGTTTATTCTGAAGTATTGGTTTAATTTTTTTATCTTTTGAATTTAGACATATTTCGAGCCTAGACATCTGATTGTTAGTTATATAATGTATTATTTCATTTGGAAAAAGTTCCTTCATAATCTGAATTGTATCTTTCGAAATTTCTTCTCTGTGAATTTTTTTCTCTAATAATATTAACTTTGATAGAAAGCAATAAATGCGTTATGAAGCCTAAATTTGTTTTGTCTTTACCACGTAAAATTTTACTTTTTCTGTGACAGATAATTCCTTGTTAATAATGTATGATGATACTTTCTGTTTGAAATATAAGTAAAAATTTGCGTATTTCTTGCTATTTAAATTAATTTTTACGCGACACTAAATGTTGAAAATTTATTTTCATGTTTATTTGTATAAAATACAAGTTATAAAGTCATTTATATTTTAAACACTACAATAAAGCGTTGTATATTAAAACTATTTTCTGAGTTAGTTTCTTAATAATTTTTGTCTTAACTCATAATAATTCTCAATTAATGCTTTAAATTAAAGATAAGCACACATAATACCACATTCAGTAAAGTTAAAATTAATTTAAAATTTTTGAATATTTCTATGCAATAATATTAATTCAAATAGTTCATTCTATGTTAGATCTTTCTCTTGAATATCCCTTTTTCGGCTTTGTCGATAAAAAACATTTCTGCAAATGGCCGAGAGCAGAGATTTCTTTCATTTCGATTTGATGGATGATGACTGATGAGATCATTCACACAGATTTCTTATTGATTTTCAATAGACCAAGTTATCGTGTAACTCGAGAGAAAATAATCCAAGGATTGTTACAAGTTAGTGGTGAGGTTTCTCTTGTTAGTTCTGTAGTAGGAAAACTGTATTGAAGAAATGAAAAAATTCATCGCATGGTTGTTGTTTAGAATAAATTGCTATTGTTAATCAGTGCATGTTACTAATTATCATTATATTTTTATCTGAAAGAGTCTTTTGTTGAATTTATAAATAAAAGAAATAGAGAATTTAAAAAACTTTTACGAACACTTTAAGTTTTTTTTTTTTTTTTTTTTTTTTTTTAAATCTTAAATTTACTTGTGTACCACAAAGTATTTCACAAAGCTTACATATGTAAGTATCGACTGAAAATATCTTAATAAAGCAAAACAAAATAAAATATAATAACTTTTAAAATAATTTTTTTTTTTATACATTTAAGACTAAAACATTTGATAATACATCTTTTAAAAATACATATTTTTTATTGCCAATTATTTATAATGTGAATCCTTTTATTTTTAAGAAATTCCATTTATTTTTAAGAAGTTTAGTTTATTTTTCTAGTTCCTATTAGTATCTGACTGAAAAGCGTTTCAAAACAAATGACAAATAGAAACTTATTAAGATTACACTTTTTAAAGCAGTTTTCCTTCAAGATTTTAGCCACAAAAGTAACCATACAAAGCTACTGGTTATTTGTAAAAATAACAAGAGCTCAGTAAAAAATATCAAAAATTCAAAATATTTTTATGTATGACAGCTCATGATATACCTAAACTAAATAACAGTGGCATTTCTCTGAAATGGTAAAAAAGAATATGGAAATGTTAATAACAATTTCACTGGATAAACCATTATATTACATTCAACTCAAAACATCCATCCGTGGTAAATTCCAATACTTTTTGAAAAATAACTATTACTTTTGACAGCCTGGTAAAAGAAAAAAATGTGCCAAATAACTTAGAGATAAATAAAGGGAAGGTATCATAGCGGAATTTGCACTGTTAATTTATTCACAAGATATCGAAAAGGTATCTAATACAACTCATGTTTTGTTAGAAAAGTCAACATAGTTAAAAAAATTTACCGAAGTATAATACATTTAAGAACTTAAAAAATACAATTTTAGCATATAGAAATCAGCTATCATAATCAAAACGATTACTTTCATGGCATAGGATGAGTTTTGAAATACGTTACTGTTAAAAAGATAGAGGGTTAATTTACTTGCATTTATATAACTTGTCCTGATGAATAATTACTTGACTTTTTCTTATAGGGACTGTACGAACAATAAAATTATGTTTTTTTTAAATAAGGTATCCGTTTAATTACATACATTTTTTGTGGTTCTTTACCTCATTTTGAATACTTCTACAACTTAAACTAATACTTTGTTTCAAATAGTTAATGGAACAAATCAAGTAGAATCCTTTTTGTCACACAAGTTTTTTTTTTTAAGTTTCTACTTAAGACTCTTTCGATAACGCCATTTGGTTCTAATTACGTATGCTATTAGGTCGCTTAAAATTCTTTTCTTGTAAGGCACATACAAATGTATTCTAATTCACATCAAGCCTTCAAGAATATTGACATTAAAAATTATACATGTCCGATTTGTCAACTTTAATTAAGTACCCAATTCAATTGTTGTCTATGAGAATTACTAGAGGCTCTAGGCATTACCTTTTAGTTTTTTTTCCAGTATTCATGTAGAAAAAAGCTTTTACAATCGATCTGTTCGTTTGTTTTACCATGAGAAATAATCCCAGACAAAACTGCAAATTCTCTAGACACGTGCGATGTATCAAATAAAAGAACTCATCGAGATATAAGTTCATACCACAATTCTTTCGGAAGTATTAAAAATAACGAACATAAATCAATTTGCAATATTTTCAAGAAGTTTCAAATTCAGCCAGAAGTTTCAAGTGGAAGTACTTTAAAATCTGACCGTTAGAATACTTTCATATTACCCCTATTATATTCTACATCTTATCTGCAAATAAAGATATCGGATTAGAACTCAGATAGTTGGTTATAAGTATTCTCTCCAAGTTTTTCTCACAACTCGGCAACTTGGAAACTATTTTTAAAAATAAAAAAGCATCTCCAAATGGCGAGCGGTTATTGTTACTATCTTCTCTTGCAAGTTCGTTTATCCAAACTCAGATAGAAAAGGTCAGCACTTTAAAGTATCTACACATTTTATTTACCGAAGCTGCGGTATTTAACTAAAATACAATCAAGGCGCACATGCGCATTAGAAACTATACAATAAATTTGAATAGGGCGGAAACATACTCCTGCCCAAATTATAAGTCTATAATTTAATAAGTCTCTGGATGTTCCGTTTGAACAGTCCTCTGGTGGTTCTGATAGTGACCACTCGCACCAGTTGGTCTTTTCCGGGATGTAGTTCCTTTACACATCCTAAAGGTCAAGTAGCTGGTGGTAAATTGGGTTTCTTTAGGATCACTAAGTCTCCAGTCATAAGGTTCAGTTCAGGGTTCTTCCACTTTGTTCTCTGTTGGAGAGAGTGTAGGTATTCTCCTTGCCACCTCTTCCAAAAACCTCTCCTAATAGTTTGGACTAATTGCCATCGTGATCGGGGAGATACTTCACCTTTGGCAGGATTCTCTGGAAGCAAAGTAATTTCTTCGCCTATTAAAAAATGGAAAGGTGTTAAAGCATACAATGAT
Source organism: Linyphia triangularis (assembly GCA_963978545.1). Classification (NCBI taxonomy): domain Eukaryota; kingdom Metazoa; phylum Arthropoda; class Arachnida; order Araneae; family Linyphiidae; genus Linyphia; species Linyphia triangularis. Next base: position 56,779,045 of record OZ021729.1, read on the forward strand.
TCAGTATTATCATCTGGGGAAGTCAAAGGTCTTGAATTTAGAATGGCTTCGATTTGACACAGAAGTGTATTCAATTCTTCATAAGTCAAACGCGTGTTGCCAATTGATCTTCGAATATGAAATTTTACGGACCTGACACCCCTTTCCCAAATTCCGCCGAAATGGAAGGGAAGAGGGAGGAATAAAGTGCCACACAATTTCTTTTGTGTTAAAAAAATGCACAATATTTGGTTCATTAGCTATTTTGTTAATAAACTTCTGCACTTCATCAATTTTACGACGTGCTCCTATGAAGTTGGTTGCATTGTCACAATAAATGTGAGATGGACAACTGCGTCGCGAAATTAATCTTTTTAGTGCTGAAATGAAAGATTCTTATGTTATGTTAAATCTCCTACTAATTCCAGATGCAAAGCCTTTGTGGCCATGCAAATAAATAAAGCTATGAAAGCTTTTGTATACTTTTGTACACGACCTTTACCAATTTTAATTTGTATGGCTCCAGTAAAGTCACAGCCACAGTTTGTAAATTCTCGGCTAAGTTCAACTCAAGCTTTAGGCAAATCTCCCATCAGCTGTGTAACGGGCTTCGAACGGTACTTGCAACAAATCACACATTTTATTATTACTTTTCGAATCAGCCGTTTAGCTCCCACAATCCAAAAAGTTTGCTTAAGAATGTGAGCCAAGAGGGTCGGATCAGCATGTAGGTTTGCAATGTGTGCCTCTTGGATGATCAAGATGCTGATCTTATGTTTTTCAGGCAACAGAATCAGATGTTTCGATCTATAAGGCAAATTGGATCTTCTTATTAGCCCTCCTGCCCGTAATATAAACTATTCCAAAAATGGATGCAATGAAATGATTTTGCTGTTTGGAGATAAAGCCTTGCCTGTGTGTATGCATTTTACTTCGTTGGCGAAATTACTTTCTTGAACCCAAAGAAACAGAATGCACTTGACTGCTGTGATCTCAGATAGCTTTAAGGGGTCAATGGTGTTTGTTTCAGTTACACGAGTACTTGGTCTACATTTAGATGTCGGCAGCACCGGCAATAGGCCAATATACGAATAATTTTTGAAAGGGAGTACCTCTCAAATATGTCTTGTAAAGTTGAGTTAATTGAGCACGAGTGTTCGAAAATTGGGTCATTTCTTTGTTCGAGTACCTCTGGGTCTATTTGCTCGGAAGCACGGTTTTCACGAGACCAACAATCTGCATCTTGGCCAATGAAAGTGGGTCCATGCCACAAAAGTTCACAACTTTCAAGGTGTTGTGGATTAATACCACGAGAGGCTACATCAGCAGGATTTTGTTTCGATGGTACATAATGCCAAGAGCAAATGGGTAGATATTCCAAAATTTAGGATGTCCTATTAGCAATGAAAGTTTTCCAACGCCTAGGGTGAGAAGACAGCCAGGCGAAGACAATTTTTGAATCGGTCCAAGCGTGTACCTCGGTATTTTCTATATTCATGTCGAGTGCACTTAATACAGATTTCAACAAAGAAGCTAGTAAAGTAGCACTGCATAATTCAAGGCGAGGGATTGAAATTTGCTTTATGGGTGCAACTTTAGTTTTTGAAACTAGCAAATTAACAGTTGTTCTATTTGTAGTTTCTTGTTTACAATAAATTACAGCTGCATACGCTTGTGAAGATGCATCACAGAAACAGTGTAATGACACACAGAATTTTGTTGTCACTGCTCTAGATATTTGGATGGTTTTAATGAAGTTAAAGTTAGTTTGAAATTCCATCCATTCAGTAACTAAACTATCAGGTAAAATACTATACCAGTCACTTTTAATTAACCACATTTTTTGGTAAAAGATCTTAATCCAAATTACACATGGGCTAATTAATCCTAGTGGGTCAAAGATTTGGGCTGAGTTAGATATTACTTTCCTTTTGGTTAGTGGTAGTTTTATTTCAAGGTGAGGATTGAAGCAGAAGACATCAGACACCGAATTCCATTGCAAACCTAAAACCTTGCAATGGGTTTTACCCTGAATATCTAGGCGATTGCCTTCATCTTTCACTTGCTACTCTGTCAATAATTGTGACGAGTTTGATCTCCATTTTCTTAACTCGAATCCTCTTTGGATGAGTAACGAGGAAACTTGTTTGCACATTTGAGCTGCTTCCTCGACACTGTCAATGCTAGCCAGAAGCTCATCAACATAGAAGTTGTTTCTTATGATATTTTAAGCTTCTTGATGTTCACTTTCGGCATCCATAGCAATCTGTTTTAGACACCTAGTTGCGAGAAAAGAAGAACAAGAAAGTCCATAAGTTACAATTGCGAGTTTGTACTCTTGTATGGGATTCAAGCTGTTGAATCTCCACAAGATACGATGAAAGGTTTGATCAGTTGGGTAAATCATAACATGGAGATACATTTTGGTTACATCTGCGCTTACTGCTACGTTTCACATACGGAAATCTAATAGAATGTCAAATATGTCCCTTTGCTGTTTCACTCCTACAGCTAAAGTTTCATTTAATGATACCGATCCTTCCGTTTTACATGAACCGTCGAACACGGCGCGCAACTTTGTTGTGCTTCAGTCTTTTAACACGAAATGATGCGAGAGAAAATACTTCGCATGATCAGGAATGAGATCCGACTGATCATTTTCTTGGTTCATATGCTCTAATTCAATGTATTCGTGCATAAATTGTTTATACTGCTTGTCGATTTCAGGGTCTTTTGCGAATTTTCTTTCCATTGGTTTTAAACAAGAAAGTGCAGCGTTGTATGAATTCCCAAGTTTCACACTTGTATTGAGAAAAGGAAGTTTAAGTTGAAATCTTCCTTCCGCATTAAGTTTGTAATTTTGTAAAAAGTGTTTTTCACAGAAGTCTTCTTCTGGAGTTAATTCTTGGGTTGAAACAGTCGGGACGGATTCGACTTCCCAAAAATTCTTTAAATCTTCGTACAGATTTAAGTTTGTAAGTGTGAGCCCAATGAATGCATTATTATCAACATTACCCGACACAATCCATCCCGAGAGGGAATTCTGAGCTATAGGATAATTGTTCTCACGTAAAACTTGACCCGGTAATATTATTAAAAAGAAATGGTCAATCCCTATAATTAAATCGTTCTCACTTGGTGTGCAAAACCCATTATCGGCCAATTGCAAACCACTTAGTAACTCACGATCCTGGAATGTAATGGGATGCGCTGGATGTGGAGCTGTTATAGATTTCAAAACAAACGCTGCCAAACTGAATTTAACATTTTTATCGTTCTTTGAAAAAATGCACAAATTCACACTCCCTAAAGTTGTGGTGGTAATAGTTGAAATACCACTCACCGAGATTCGAGTTCTTGAATCGTAACTTAATGAATGTTTCTTGACAAACGATTCAGATATGAACGACTTTTGTGAACCAGAATCTAAAAGTATTCGAATGTCTATTGGTTTACCTTTAGCATGGTAAATAGATGCAATTGCAGTGGGGAGTAAAGCAACGCTACTCCGCACAATATTTACAGAAAGTTCAGCTTTTCGCTCTTGACCGTCACTGGTCGACTCCTGCGCCGACACATCCGTGGCTGTTATGCAATTTGAACTAACGTTCTCGTGTAAAAGTGTATTATGTTTGGCATCACACAATCTACACGTAAACTGTGACACACAAGAGCTAATCAAATTCTTAGAAGAAAAACAATTAAAGCACAAATTCTTTTTTCGTAGAAAATCTCTTCGTGCTGCTACATTTAAATTCTTGAAGCTATTGCATCTCGATAAAAAATGCGAACCATGGCACTTTAAGCATGCAACTGCAATATTTCGAGTGAACATTTCAGGATCAGAACGAGCCACTTTTGGCAAGTCCACGTTAGTTGATTCTAAAGCCGAACATCTATTATTCAAGAATTCAATAAAAACTTTAAACGACGGAAAATCATCATCTACAGTTTTATCCGACCAAAGGCGACGGGTTTCCGTATGAACCTTTTCGAGTAAAATATGTATTAACCAACAATCAGACTATTCAGTTTTGTTACTTACAGTTTTTAACCCTCGAACTACTTGTTCAGATGTACCCGCTAACAAGCGATGGCCTTCTCCGTTACCTTCAGATACCTTTGGTTGTTCCACAAAAGTTGATATTAACGAATTAATAATTTGCTTTGGTTTATCATAGATATTTAATAACTTATCCCAGGCCTCATCATAACTGACCTCAGCTACAGGTATATGGCGAATAACGGCTGCGGGAACTTCGCCTAGTAAACCTTGTAAATACTGAAATTTTTGGATTTTGGATAGTTAGTTATTTTGACGCACTACTCCCAAAAACAAATCTTTAAATGAAAGTCAATCCATATGACTTACCGTGAAAATTGGTATATTGAGTAGTGGCATCTTGAAATTACTAACGTTTACATTAAAATTACCCGGTTGGGTTTCAGTATTAGTATTCAAAGTCACTTTGAAGCTAATGCACTTCTTAAAGTAGCTTTAGCTTTAAAGTATCTGGATTTGAGATCATCCATCTCGGATGGGTCGGCACTAGGGTGGAACGAAAATGGCCTTTAAATTTTTTTTTTAAATTTTAGCTTAGTAATAGTGGGGAAAAGTTGCCTTTTAAGTTCAAAAAGAGGGGGACAAAATTTGGTTGCAATACTACAACATCTTCAGGTGCCGCAAAGAGCTTAAAGTTTATAAAAAAAATGAAAAATTATCAACTTTGTTAAATTTTTTTTTATGAATTTTTTGTATATATAATGTTACAAAAGATGGTTTTAAATGCATATATAAGCATTAGAGTTGAAAAAAATTATGAATTACAAAATATAATAATAATAATAAAATATATTGTAATGTAAAATTTTGTATTTCTTACTTCTGTATCCTTAATGATTGCAAATGTTACATCTGCAAAATGTTTGTTTCTACTTCATTGCTAGATTAAACTGTTTTTTTGTCTTAAATTTTGGCATATTCCTACGTGAGTCAATTTTTGCTCTTATATATCCTTCTCTTGCGGTTGAACCACAGACATTTTGAGCCGATTCGGTCACCAGTTTCACAGTTCTTTCCACTGCTTGCGTGTGACAAGGAAGCCGGGGAAAGTCGATAACCGGGTCTACTTTACTATTTGGTTCATCTTCAGATGCCTTCCGTATAAAGTCTTTGAGAGAGTCACTGGAAACATGTTTTAACATGGGAGGTTCAGTTACGTCATTTTCAGGACATGAGATCATGTCGATGTAATCCTTTGCATCGAAGTTTATCTTTGGAACTTTGAACTTCCTGACTCCGCCTCTACTTTCTGTTCTTGGTTTACGAAATGTTTTAAAAGCAAGTTCTCTTTGAATTTTGCGTTCATCACATAGCATGGACAAAAGGAGATTTTCTGAAGCCGCAAAATACCCATTTCTTTAAATAACCGGATCTATAACGTTCTTGAGATCGTCAGAGGTAGCGTGAATATGAGATTAGGTTAAACAGATGTTTGGAACCATAAGTGCATGAAGGTTTTAACTTAATATTAAGCCACACAGGCATATACACTTTCACAATGTACTCAGCCAGAGTCTTAAGATTTTGAGTTGGATTCTCAGTTGCCACATACAATGTAAGCACGCGGTTGGCTAGTGTCAACCACCTGGAGTGAGCAAGCTTTCCAGGGTTTCGTAAAGATAAATCTAAGGTGCAATTTCCACTTGATACAGCAATACCCATATCCAATAAATATTTCTGATCTGTACTTAAATCATTTTTGTCCTCCAAAAGAGGAAGGTTATTTTCAATTGGCAAGAAAGTAACCACAGGAACATTAGCACAGTTTTCTAGCTGCTGACCTATTTCACCTTTAAACTCATTGGGTCCCTTTGTTTTACCATCTAAATGACAAAAAAGATGCCGCATTAGTAGCTCATTGCCATGGAGCAAACAAATTAACCATTGTAACGGTCTTCATGTTTCCTTTTCCCTCAAATAAATCACACCATTATTATGTCCAGTGTTTACAACGGTTCCATAGCACCCAATAGCAGTAAAGTTTAAAAAATTGTTTGTGTTCTCTATCTTCAAGAAACTCCTGTATACTGTCTGCTACCACACTTACAGGCTTACACATTTACAGGCAACAATATCAAATAAACGTTCGGCCTCGCCTCTAAATTTTGAGAGGTTGCAGTCAAACTTTTCTGACCCTTTTCTGCTTTTAGACCTTAATAAATTTCTGTACTTAGCATGATAAGCTCTTATCATTAGTAAAATTCTTTGGCTAGAAACAACGGGAATAGAAGCTCTTGACCATATTTGCTCTATTTTGGGAACTTAAGTGTCACATATTTCACTTACAGTAGGATCCTTCTCTGAAGCATTTTTGAGGTTTTGTCTGATATAACAGTAGCACTTCATAACATATTCGTAAGTAGGCAGTTCAACATCAAGCACATCACTACATTTCCCAAAAATTGGACATTCCGACATTTGTCTTGTCTTCACTAATTTAGACTGAGCCACTTTTACTCACAACAATAAAGTAGAATACATACTAACAAAATATTATGTTAATCTGTAACACATTAGACGGAGCGGAGGCGCCAACTCAACTGAACTCGGCACAGCTACTGACCTGACACCTGATCTGAGCTTGTCACCGCTTGCAGACAAATCTTTGTCCAATTCCCCCCCCCCCCCCAACCCGCACACAACATCCGCTCCGGGGATGACTCAGGCTCCTGGATGCCAATGTAATACTAAAATTGTTTTTATCTTTCTATTTATTTTATAACGCATAAATGAAGGTATGTATTTCATAATCGAGACAAGCAAAAATCTTTGAAAAAGTTCAAAAAAGTGTGTTTTTATGAAACTTTAACGTACTTGCGGCACCTCAAGACGTATTCTAATATTTTTCATATTTTTAATTTATATTATCTACACCATAAGGCAACTTTTCCGTGCTATTACAAATTAAAATCAAAAGTTGATTCTATCGTCAAAAAAAATTTAAAATATAGCAAAAATTTCAATTTTTTGAAACTTTAACGGCTTTGCGGCACCTCAAGACGTACTCCAATATTTTTCATATTTTTAATTTATCTTATCTACATCAAAAAGCAACTTTTCCGCACTATTACAAATTAAAAATTAAAAGTTGATTTTTTCGTTCCACCCTAGTCGGCACCTTGCGGACCTTCAGATACTAGAGCAGAATCATATTCTAAAAGTTTTTGGAAGACTTCCTCTAATCATTCGAGGCGAGCTTCAATATCGATTGCACTAGCTGCATCTATTTTGTTTACAAAAGTTTCTATGTGTGACAACGCGGCCTTTTGATAACCACGAAGCCGTAATACTTCTGCGTTTTCCATTGCGAAGTTAGAATAAAGAAATAAAGTTCAAATTTACGACCCCGTAATCTTCGTTGTACGGAAAAAGAGCAATTTACCATTTAGTTATAAATCTTCGTTGTGCAGAACTAGACACTTAATCCGCGATCTTTGTTGTACGGAAAAGAGTTACCTAACACCAATCACCAACTCACACCGTAATCTTCGTTGTACGGGAAAGAGTCCACAACTAATCATTCAGTTCGCAACTTCGTTGTGCAGAACTAAAGGATTCAAACGTGACTGGATCTCGGTAGAACCTCCAAAAATTTTACTATCTTCTCTTTCAAGTTCGTTTATCCAAGTTCAGATAGAAAAGGTCAGCACTTTAAAGTATCTACACACTTTATTTACCGAAGCTGCGGTATTTAACTAAAATACAACCAAGGCGCACATGCGCATTAGAAACTATACAATAAATTTGAATAGGGCGGAAACAGTTATGTTACCTAATGCTATTCTTATGGAGGGAATATTTCCAACATTAAATGTTGCCAAAACGTTCATGCTTTATATCATTATCAGATGTGCCACACTAGAAACATGTGAAGAAGGGGCATTCTAGTGACTTTTCTAATTCAACGCTTTTAAAAATAAAAATTATTATGAATGGTGAATCTGGAGACATGTAGTCATTTAAGCGCTTTCACAAGTATCATAAAATATAAAGACTTTATCATGGTCAGTATTTATTTCCCAAAATATGCTGATAGCATGAAGTCTTTTGATTTAGTTTTAATTTAATAAAGTCATATCCATTGTAATGTTGCTAGTAACTATAAAGTTTATTAATTTTTTATGCACATTTCAAACGGATTTTTTAAAAAGTAAAAAAATACTGTCATTTTTTAAGATAATTTGTGCTCAATAAAAGTTTATCTTCATAAGTTGATTTTGAAACTGATACCGAATAATGAAATAATTTTGATAATCTTATTATTTAGACTCATTCTTAAAAACAGTGTTAAGAAAAATATTCAATATTAATGCAACAGTGCACATTTTACTAATAAAAGGATATTTTACTAATACCTATGTGTTAAACTAATTATGTACCTCATAGGGATTTATCATTATGCATATTATACGTAGCTCCAAAGGAAAATGATATACGACACCAGATAGTTTAAATAGACTGTATTGTGTTGCTGTCGAAATATACTATTCTGAGGAATACCATCCATTAAAAAGCCTTTGATTTCAAAAGACGTTGATTTTTCATAGTTTTCAGTTTTTTACGTATATTACTTTTAAGAATTAAACTCAAATTTACGTTATTTAAGTATACAAATAAGTAGTTTGATCAAACATTTTAATGTTTAGGGATTATAATGAAGGCATTGACTTTAACACATATATTATATTAGTTTAATGCCATATTTAAAATGTTAAACATCAAGAATTTTACAGCATTAATTAAGTATTAATTATATATTAATAAACTTAGATTAACTTATTGTGAAATGAAATTAAACTTAATCACTATGAAATCATTATGAATTAATAGCTTGTAATCATATTTGAAATATAATTCGCAATTGATCAGAAGTAAATATTTAAAAATAAACGATTTATCCAAATAAATTACTTCAAGCAAACCAATTAAATAATTAAAATTTAAATTCATTTGTTATTAAAAATGGCTAATGAGGTACATTATTTCAATCAATATAATAATAATAATAATTCGTAATCAAATTTTGTTTATCCAGTATCAGAGAATAATGTTTGTAATAATTTATACCTTTTATCTTTACTTCAATTAAGTATTCAAATAAATGTATAAACTGATAAAGTTGATCAACAATGAAATGTTTTCCAATTAGCTGTATAAACATATGCGTATTTAATAGTAAGACATTTAATTTTCAATATCATATTTCCACTTGGATGGTATGGAAATGTTTTAATCAATTAATAATTCTTATCTCTGGCTAGTAACTAAGCTTTAAACAATACTTACTTGGCCAGCTAAATTTCTTGATATACTGATTTGAAATATGCTCTCTAATTTGCTTAATGTCAGATGTGGGTAGAATCAGATTTGAAATTATGTCATCAGCTAGAATGGTACCATTTGTAAATGGATTTTGAATATGGTGAATTGTATGTTAGGGTAAATACTTACAAGAGATATAACTACTTATGAGGAATTGATATTTATTTAACATACGGAAGTGCAGTAGTAAAATGTATCTTTAAAAGGTATTAGGGTTGAAGTTATGTCTTCAGATAGAATGGTACCATTTGTAAATGGATTTTGAATATGGAGAATTGTGTGTTAGGGTAAATATTTATAAGAGATATAATTATCTTATGATGAATTGATATTTATTTTTCATACGAAAGTGCAGAGGTAAAATGTATATTTAAAAATATTGAACACATTCAGAGTTCTCTTGTGAAATGTGCTGCTTACTTTCAAATGATGTTTGATAGAGTTATTGTTGGAGAAATACCAAACCTACTTTACCTTCAAATAAATATCTTTGAATGCTGTTAAGCAAATAATATCATATTCTCCCCTTTCCACAGATCAATAAACACCCAATATTTTTCTTAAGAATTAATACATTTCCATCAGTAAAGAGAATCTGGTAATACAAGAGTTTTGGTCTTAATATTTAATGCGTTGGAGAGTAGATCTGAGATTTCCATGTGGGCGTGAGATATTTAAATATAACTTTATTACACAATTGCTATGGATTTATTATTAAAAAATGTAGAAACCATTTTTATACTCATACATACATGAGATAACTCCATTGGAATATACTTCACTGTGTTTAAGCTGCGGTACAAAATTTATTTTGGAAAAAAAGCTAAATTTAACAATTTTCGGTTTAGCAAATTGCTAAAACGATTACGACTTCCATCATTCGTAATGTTTAGTTTACAAAACACTTTTTATTAAAAAATCCATATTAATTTTCAAATATAATACTACTTTTTATCAAATATTAACTGGAAAAAAGCTTTCACACTTCAGCTTTTAGTTTGATGACTAAACTTGAACTAACAAAAATGATTTTGCACATTTTGTGCCATAGCTTTTAACAAAAGAGCTAAACCACACTTTCTAGTTTTAGCATTTAAGAAACTTCTTAAGCATTTTTCTAAAAAAAGTACCTACAGCTTCATATCTGATTGAATCAACCATTTGGAAAGACGCAATCTGGTACAATTAGCACACAGTAATGTCTTTCATTTGAAAGCAACACAAGGCAGGGAAATTTTACCACCAGATTTCCTAACAAGCTTTAAGTTAAGTATAATTCTTCAGAGCAGGTTATGATAATTCAGAGCAGTCACTGTTGTTAGTGGAGATCATGCTTCCACTAAGACCAACTATGAGTTGTGTGATTCTTAACATAGACCAACTGTGCACTAAAATGGCCGTGAGGGGAGTGATTGGGTGTAAGAGAATACTTAATCCCTCCCATATTAATAAACATTTATTTAAAACTAAACTAGTTAAACAATTAATTTAAAGCTGAAAGAACAGAAAGGTGTAGCTTTCAATGGCTTTTCAGTTCTGTCCTCTGCAAAATTCTCTTACCACTGAAACTAGCTCCACTCACGCACCGTCTTCATTCGCTCTTATGTGCACTCAACGAATATTCTAAACGTGCGGAGGCTTTGAGTGGCATTTTGCTGGTAACTAAAACTTTAAAGACGTTTGTGAACTGAAACTTTTAATAGCTGCACTCTGCAAGCTAAAACTTTATAAGTTGGTTCTGGAAATTGTAGTAAATTCGTTGAACTTGTGTTGTGAATAGTATCACACTAACGATAGATACAGTCAAACCCCGTTAACGCAAAGTTGACGAGACCACCCAAATTGTTCGCATTAACCGAACTTCGTGTTAAACTAATAAATTAACCTTAAGTTTTAAGTAAGGTGAATTGCTTTTACTTCACTTTAAACTTGATTTCATATTAAGCGATTTTTCGTTAACTCTGTTTGACTGTACTCCATACTTTTAACATAACACTCCCATTAAAAGATGTTGCATTTATTTTTGTGACTGGGTTAATTATAATACTTAAAAAGCATATTTGATATGAATATTATGCGTTAAGCTACTTCATTGAAAAATTATTAGCAAAATTATGTTATTCAGGCATTTTTTTTTTTTTTCAATATGTTGTATTATAATGACCATCTCACCTTTTTGAGAAGGAATTTTATGTACTTTAAATAAGTTATAACTTCCAAAATACCAGTGAACCATCATTGATATTACTTAAATGAATTTCATGCGTTAAGCTGCTTCACTGGAAAGTTATTAGAAAAAGAAAATTTCAAGCATTTTTTCAATGTTTTGTATTATAATGTTCATCTCACCTTTTTGAGAAGGAATTTTATGTACTTTAAATAAGTTATAACTTTCCAAATACCATTGAATCATCATTGATACTACTTATTAAAAATTGAAATGTAATGTATTTCTGAAATATTTAAATTTTTTAAACATAATAAACTAAATCACTTATAAAACAAACTTTAATATAAAATATAAATAAATTTTAAATATGATATTACGAACAACATTATTACATTAGACATATTTTTCTCAATAATGAATTTATTATTTTGCACATTTATTGGAAACAATTATTTTATGAAATGTTGAGACTTAAAATAAGTTTTTGGCAAGTTTAAATCACTTTTAGTAATATTTAATGCAAATCTCATCTTCATTTAATATTAAGTGGTCAATAATTGTATTAAGTTCAACGAGAACTAAAATTTTAATCCCAATAATAGGAAAATGTTGACTTTGCTATCTAAGGGAAAAAAAATTAGAATTTTGAGTGATTACAATTGTGTATTAATGCTATTTTCAATTGGGATTGCTTAATCAACAATGGGACCATTAAATTATTTTTATAAAACAGAAGTTTTAAATTTTCTTTCTTCAAGTACCCAGCTAACACAGAAGTATTGAACAATATTGGAAACAGGGATGGCGAAACTAGAATATAGTTCCAAAATGCAAGATTTTTTTAAAAACATAAATATATCCAAAATATTCATTGAACATATTTTTTGCTCTTCCATGCCCTCTTAAAAAAATATAGTTCAATCTTAAAACTTGGCATCAGCATTTCAAAATGTCCAGTATATTTTACCCAGCACTGGTCGAGATTGATCAAGATCCGTAGGAACGGCGAGACTACAAAGGTCCACACCGGTATTGGTCCGTGTCGAGCTAGCCAGTACTAGCCAGCGTATTTGCGCCATTGGGGTATATGTGTTAAATAATGCTACGCAAATGTTGCACTAGTTTAGATTCATGTATTGACATTTAATAATGTATCGATCTTTGAAAAGAAAATACAAACTACTAGAGAAACGATCCCTGAAAAATAATTAAATATAGTTTCCAATATTCGAAAATAGAAAAAAAACTATCTAAATTTTTATTATCAGGATATGATGAAATTAACTTAAATGGTTAACAAATTTCAGGAGGCTTGTGAGTGACATTTTAGAGTAAAAATAAAACAGCATTAATTATATGAAAATCAATTTCTATCTCTGAAGCGACGTGTCATAAAATGTGTTGTATTTGCTATATGTTTCTTATTTGTCAGGATTATTCCCTCATGTTCCCAGCAGCACGTGACAAACTTATACTACATTTTGTTAATTAATATAGGCTCTAAATTCTCTACTAAGGCTAAGCTTAATCATAAGTCCGCAGTATTTTATACCTTATATTAAAAACCTTTAAGTAAAATAATATAGCAAATAACATTCTCTGCTGTATCTCTCTCTCTCTCCTCTCCTTACCATTTTATCCATTCTTTATAATTATTTATATTATATAATCTCTTATATTGGAAGATTAAACATAAAATTATAATATTTTTTTTTTATATATAATGTCAAGGTATCAAGTAATTTTAAATTTCTGATGTAGTTTCCTTTAGAGGATTCAAGTCAAATATTTGCGAAAGATTTATTAAAGTGTTATTTTTATTCATTCAAGAATCTACTTAATTTTTGTGATAAAATAAAGTAAAAATTATTTCTTTTCTCTCGCTTCACTCTTTTGCATCGCTTCAAAATTTCTCTGAATATTTTTTATTCATTCTTCCCTAACTGGATTGTTTTTCTACAACTCTAGAAGTTCTAAAAATGTCTTATTTGAGTGTGTGCAAACATAGCTTAAAATTTACACCCACTAGAGACTAGACAAGTCTAAAAGTAAGAATAATAAATTCCTTAGTTGAGCCATGTTCTTTACTCCTTGTGATAAAAAACGTTTTGTTTTCCATTAAACTAATAAATTTACTTTGGATTTAAACTGTCTTAGTCTCAGTATACTTTTTCTTAAAGTAAAATAATATTTTATTTTATTGAATATTATTCATTTGGAATGATGCTCGAGTTTCAGCATGGATGAACCAATCTTTCCATAAACTCTTTTTCCAATATTGTCCAATAATATATAATTAATGTATTAATTTAAAAATGTATATGATTTTATTTATGCTTCAAATTAATTATTTTAAAGAACTAATTTAAAAGAATTTGATTTTGTGTTAAAGGAAATTTTAACTTTTAAATGTATATTCAGTAGATAAAATTGTAATCTTCTTTTTAAGATAAATATTTAGTAGCGCATATACTTTGTATTTAAATTTCAACGTATACCCTGCGTGATAAATTACATGCAATAATGCTTACCTACTAGTTTTATATAAAAATTACTACCTACTTTCATTCGACAAAGTATAACAGTGTAGGGAAAAGGCTACAGTATAATCGCGCATATTCTATAGAAAAAATTAATATTCATTTGAAATTGGAATCAAATTACTTATACAAAGCTGGCATACAAAGCTCCAAACCAGTCAGAGTGAGTGATATGGTCTGATAAATTCCATTCTACTCAATAAATTCTACTGAAATAGCACACACACTGATATTTTAAAGCTTATCATGTGTTATATAAGAAAAACCCCTGTTATTGATGAAACGTTCCACGGTCTATACTCAGATGTTTGCAGAGTACCAAAACACTAAATTTTGAAGGCTAGTGTTGTGATTCTTTCCACTATAGGCTGGTTATTATCTGGTTATATTTCTGTCACAAGCACAAGTGTTTACTAGATTTATTGTAGTTACCCGACACTTTTCCAGTGATAGTACCGAAAAGTACATGGTTCCTCTCAACCTCCGAAATTCTATGATTCTTCTCACAAACTCAAATTATTAGACCTTATAAAAACTACTTTAAAAGATGCCTAGTTATTCTAGTTGTCCGGGAATTTACAACTGATTATTCTAACTGTCTAGCTACCTGATTCTAAAGTGGTCTAATTTCCTTTCTTGTGTTTCCTGCTTATCCTGCCGAATGCACATGCCATTTCCGAACTAGCATTTCTGTGTGATTCCAAGTCATCTAGGTGTATTTTATACTTCCTAAAAATTTGTTATCTTGGTGCTGAGGGAGGCATCCTGTAACTGTTAACTAGAAACTATTTGATAAAAGTATTTATTTGATTTTTTTTTTTTTTTTTTTTTTTTTTTTTTTTTGAAAATTGAATATTGTGTGGGTGTCTGTAAAAGAATTTATCGCTATCAGTTTTATCTTATATCTCATCTCATTTTTTTTTTTTTTTTTTTTTTTTTTTTTTTTTTTTTTTTTTTTTTTTAATTTGTAATAAAGGTGAGCTGAACGATCGATTTTGAAGAAAATTTCTGACGTTTATAAAAAACATAGAATTATATTATTGAAACAAAATAACATTAAATTTATAATATTTCTAAGAAAATTAGAATTATTAGGTTCAGTAAAATGTAAATAGAGTTTAGTGTTAAGTATTTAAAATAATCTACATAATCTGATTATTTACCATGGAATTCGTTTTAATAAGCTTAAAGGTTTAATTAAGAGTATTTAAGAGTTTTTAATATATTTACGATGAATTGTTCAGATGATTGAATGTCTACAGTTAGCTTTTTCAATTATTTATAAATCTTATAGAATATTATATGCTTTAAATTTTTTGTATTTTAGAAGATTGAGATCTCAAATGAAATGCGTGTTTCTTTACTTTAAGACTTAATTTGTACTCAATTTTTTCTTTTCATAACAAAGATTTTTAATTTAATCTATAAATTAATATTTAAACAAAATATCTAGTTTTAAGATCGATTTAGTTCATTAAAATTGAAAGAAGTATATTTTGAAAGGAAATACACCAAAATATGTTATAAAAATTTAAATGGAAAACTTTTATGTCTATTACTACGTTATTCTGCTTAGTAAATTTGCTTAAGGTTGATACGTTGAAAAGCAAAGATACAGTAGTCAAATGAATTGAATCTACTTTCTAAGTTATTAATTTATAAAAAATATAACCTTATATAAAATTACTTACTGCAAAGAAAAAGAGAGAGTATGCATTGCAGCTAGTTAAAGTAAAATCACCTAATTAATGCAATATGTTCTTTAGATACTTCTATTACTTTAAAATGTAAATATAAATAGATATACGTGAAGATAAACCATCGACGAAACATTGTAACAACAACCTAGACGACAACCAAAAAGTTTTTCAAAAAGAGTAATCCATCAATAGCGTCTCAAATTGGGAAAATTCCACAAATTCTAATCTGCAGTATAAATAAAAGTAGGACGATTTTCCTTTTTTGCATTGAGTAAATTTCAAAGGGCAATTCCCATCTCAAATTCATTTATTATAATAATAAAATGAAGCATATAGGGATACTTTTTGTCAGCAAGACAATTTATTAAAAAATTATTGATAAGTCTTTGATATATGATTAGTTATTATTCAGGTAGTAAGTAAGGATCTTTAATTATTCTTATATTTAGCATCGGTTAATTTAATTATTCAATTGAACAGAATTTGGGGAAGAGTTTTGAGCTGTTTATTTTAATCTATAACAATTGAGTTATTTATCGACAATTTCCAAGAATATTGACTAAAAGCCCAAATTAAGGATTTCTGCATATATCAGGTAAGATATTTATTTTTCTAACGCAGTAAATTAAAAGCAACACATTGTTTTGAAAAGGTTTAACTTATAAAGTATTAATGAAGTGGTGTTTTTTTCTTTTATGGATAAGCTTTTCTATGGTTAAGCTTTGCCAGGGGTAAATTAAAAAAATAATGTAACAACTAGTGAGGTATGTTTTTAAAGATATTTTTTTATGATAAAAAAAAAAAAAAAAAAAACTTTATTTAAAAGAATACTTATGTTTTTTTCTAATTTTTCTTATTTCGAAACTTTTCCAGATGATAAATTATGATTCAATTAGTATGTGAGTAAATTTCGGCATTGTCCTAATGACGTACACGAAGTTAAAACAGTGGACATTGTTTATCAGACTAATCGCCTAGTAGAGTAAAATAGGAATTTTTTAAAAAATTATACGAATTTGGGGAATTTAGGAAAAAGCGTAGTGGAGAAAACTTGTAACAGAATATCCATGTTCAGTTCCGAAATCTCTATCTGGAGACCATATGAGAAATTCTTTTACTGTTAGTTTCAATATTCAAAACCTGTTTGTAATTTCAAATTAAATTTCATATAATACTACAAATATTATTGAAATGTTCAATCTGATATATTACACATATCTGTTACATGTTTTTAGTTTTAATGATTTACGAATTGATTTACAGTTCCTATTTTCAGTATTTAAATTAGTTATTTCTAGATGAATTTTTAAACTTATCTTTACATAACATTACAATTTAACTATCACACGTACTTGTATCATTTGCAGTTTGGTCTTGTAGTGTTGACTTCAGTTGAGATGGACATATACAGCATTTGTATCACCTACTCATTATGTGTTATGTACAAGCTAAAATTGTGAAAAGAACATTAGCTATAAATTAAAATAATGCTTTTAGTATTATGCACAAGTTTCATGTAAAACGATTAGTATAAATATTAAATTATATTATACTAGCAGCGTGGCCCCCCGCTGCTGGAGATAAGTATTAAAAACATAGAAGTTTACATTAAAGAAAAAGTGGAACAGATGTAGTGGCGATTGGCGATTTTTTTTCATTTAACGATCAGAAAAATCACAAAAATCAAAAACATGGTAACTAAAAGAAAATTAAAACATAAATAATAAAAAAATTAATTTAAAATATAAATACTAAGGGTTCTCTTAATATTTATTAAGAGGCTCTTAATATTACTATCTTGCGTTAGGCGGTTACCACTTGCCGCCAAAAATTAAATGTAAATGGCGCGTAATGTATCGCCAATTCTAAATATAGAAATTATAAATTATTTGAAAGTTGTTAGTATGGATTACTTAGGTCTTCAATTTTGTGATTTTTATCTGGTACCCGGCTAACAGATTAGGACCAACTTAAGTTAAAGTATAAGTAATAATAAAAACTTAAAATAAAAATCGTTGCTAAAAACCTCATTTATCTGTGAAAAAGCACCAAATAAAATCAAGCCGAAGAAATGTTTTATACAACATCTGAACCAAAAAAGTTTTGTATACTTCAAATTTTGTTTACTACATAGAGAAAAAAGAAGATGTAAATTGTAAAATAGTCTTGTGTAAATAGTAAAATGCGAATAATACAAAAAATGTAATGAAAACTGGTTAAAATGCGTTACACCCCTTTCCCCTTGGCGATTTTGCAAAATACCGCCAATTGACAATACTACTGAATTGAACTGCAATTTTGACAAAATATATCCCAAGTTAAAATGGAACCATATAGAGGCCGGGCTACCATACTTAACGCAAAATCATCAAAAAAAAAAAAAAAAAAAATGGGAGGGAGTATAACACATTTTGACCTTGAAATCTATAATAAATAATTTGTAACTTGGATACACAGTACAAAAACACTATCCAAAAATAAAAACAATTGAAAGAAGGATTTTTGATATTCTGGATAAAGGAAACGGATTAATATTTACTTGGAAATAAAAAGTAATGTTAGCAAATGTCGAAATGATTTGAAAGTTTTTGATTGATTTCAATAGTACGTACAATTACGTTTTCAAATGGGGTATGCGCAGAGCATCGTTTCACAGTAAATATATGAAAAATTATAATAATATTCGAACCACTTGAAGGACAGACGATCGTAATACATGAAAATAATCATAAAAATAAGGCGGACACATTAAAACAACTTTTGGTTTTATTCTGATGTCATAAAAAAGTATCGTTGCTATTCCAAGAATATTTTGTTCGTGTCAATAAATTTTAATGAAAGCAACATTTAATCGAATTTTAAAGTTGTTGTCTACAATCTCCATGTACTAAAGCTTCTCTATGCCAAATTTCATACCTCTAGGTGCAAAACTATGGCTTTGTATAAGGTACAGACAACTCACTTTTATATATAGATTATTATCTCTAAAATCTTCTTTTTTATTTGTGCAGTTGTTGATCTAGATTATGACACAGGTATGGAGTACGTTACTTTAATTTTAATCGGTTCGTCTGTACTAGTGTTTGTATTATATTCATTCATTGCCTTTTAGAAAACTTATTTTATGGACTTCGAAATACGCCAATTACCTTTATACTTAAAAAAAAATTATGCGAGCCTATATTCTATATTGGTTTCAAGCATAAATTCTATTGGAACATTTTACGCCTGTGGTATAAAATTTATTAATTGATAATATAATTGAATATCTTAAGTTTAACAATCATCTGTAATATAATTTCAACAACTATATAAAAAAATTAATCTTATTCATTGAAAGGTTAATAGAATATTCAACATAATGATTGGAGAGCAGGTGTGAACCGAAGTCAAAAGAATTAATAGAATCCTTATCTAAATATTGTTTTGTTGGTTTATGGTTCTTTTTTATATTATTTTCAACTACTAGATGGTAAATATCTAGAATTTTTTTTTTTGTAATAAGTTATTGTGGATAATACCCGTTTTGTGTCATTTGCATCCATAAGTTACTTTTTAGAAAAGTCGGAAACAATATAAAATTATTCTATAGCATCGAAAATAACACTCTAAAACAGTCGCCTTGAAATTTAGCTTATTTAAAGAAGAAATAGCATTATTATAAAAAAAATGTAATCAAATTTATAATATGATTGTATTTTGGCAATTTTTGGGGGTATGCATAGAGATTTTTGGCAATTTTTTTCTACTCGTAAACAGATAAGAATTGTAAAATTAAGATATATCTTGTAGTTTTGTTTTTGTTCTATATGATAATAGTTGGTGACAAAGTTATACGAAAAATATATGTGTAAACCTGACCATTTGAATTTGGCAAAGTAGAATGTTTCAGAAAAATAAAAAGATTAAAATTTATAATCCGATAGTATTTGAATTTGGCAAAATATATTTGTTAAATACTTCTGAGGTCTTAGGTTATTAATATGTTTTAATACATATTTTACAAGAGTTAAATTAATTAAAAAATCATTTACATTTTAATAGTAAGATAGTTTTAATAGTAGAATTTTAAATTGATAAAAAATATCTCGATGTAAACTGTAATAATTTATTAATTGTCATTGGTGTTTTTTATAGTGTTTTAAAGAGTGCATTTTTATTCATTTTAAGCATTCAATTATATACATTGATGAAACACTCCATGTCTTGATACATTATACAGTGAAAACTAAAGTAAATTACAAAGATTTTGATTAAATAAAATGTGACGAAGAGTTTATTAAAATTTGAAATTAAATGTCAATGTAAACTATTCAATACATAATGGCATTTTAACCCTTGATATCTCATACTGATCATTCTAATACATACGACCAACAGTAATCTCTAATCAAAGTTGAATGCTCTCTTCTCAATTTATAACCGTCTCATATTGAAATGAAGATAATGTTATTTTAATTACGGTAATATATTATAACGATTTAGGAAATTTCGAGTATAACATCTTTTGCAATAATTAGAACTAAGGTTATTCCAACAAGTTCACGTATGACATCTTAACAATTGAATTTTGTGGGATTAAATAGAAATGAATGTTACACGATTGAATATAAACAATACATTAAATTAATTATCTTTAGTCTGACAGATTTAATCCCAAAAATGTAATTATTTTATCGTACTGTTGTTAGTCAATAGTGAGGTTTTATTTTTGAATCTGTATTTGAGTGGAACTTTAAGTAATTTAAATTCTAAATAAATGGTATTAAGTTACTTAAAATTAAGAATTAATCTTACGAATTTTGTTACTTGAGTAGATAGTTTAAATATACGTGTGTGTGTGAATTTAAAAATATTCTTCTAAAAATATGTTTTATATGTATAAAGTTAGTTTGGAAGGACTATTGTTGTTTGATAGCATATCTTTCTTGAGCATAACTTTGTGCTACTTTATTTTACATACTTTGGATTAATGTATATTATTCTAAACATTAAAATCTGTATTTTTTATTTTGTGTTTTTAAAATACTGATATTGTAAATTATAAAATAAATATATTCATTGAAAAGTATATGTGATTCTTTTTATAGTTCCCAGAATTGCAATTTTAAAAACATACCTATATCTTTAGAAAACATATATTAATAAATTAACAGAAAAAACATTCGAGGGTATAAATACCACTCAAAAGATTGACTAAAAAATATGGCTTCCCATAAGAGAGCTAGTTAATTTCTGAAAAATATAATTTATTGCTAGTTTTAGAACCTGTACGAATAATGTGATCGCAAACAACAAAAGCATGCAAATCGGTGAGAGCCACAGTTTTTAAATTAATCAGTTCATACTTTTTGAAAATTCATCGGATTAAATATGCCACACGCAATTTTGGTATTTCCGTTTATTATATCTGAAATTAATGTGTTTTCTTGACAAATGTTTTTAAGTAATAGTTTATTCCTTTTTTGATAAGCCAATTTTGTAACTAATGATACTATCTTAATTGAATTAAAATGGGTTGATAATGTATTTTTAGAGAAATATATTTCGTCAGTCAGATTTAAAGTGAAATCATAATCCCTAATGTGTATGTACAAACATAATCTTAAAAAACAATTAGACATTGTAAAAATCTCAGTCAGGTAAAATGGTCAGTTAGAAAAAGTTATGAAATCTATTAGCCTCCACCTTTAGTTTACACGGGTGCTTGTATACTATGAAGTTATTGGGAGGAATCCCCATAAGCGATGTATTTGGCAGGCTAGAGTAATTTTGAAGAAATCCCATTTGATATATATTTCAGCTATTTTATACCCATTGTACTGAGTTAAGATTAATTCTATAAAAACTTAAACGTACCAAGTACTGAATGAATAAGGGGGTTCTTTCCTACGACGTGGTGGCAAACGTTTGATTTCATTGCTTTTTATGGTAGACGATTTTACTTAGAAGGTTTTTTACAACGTTTAGATATTTTTGGGAAGATATAAACTACTTGTGTTGCGTTTTTTATGGTTGAGATGAGTAAATTACGGATGGGTGTTTTAGCGTGAATAACCATACTGTTGTTCTAATCTCAAAACGGCGTAAGCGACAACAATGTTAGATTCAAATACGACTCTTTTTATTGAGAGCGATAATAAATATTGTGATGATATCGTTGTAGAGATATTTAGGTTTACAATCAAAATTTAGTGTGAATCCTAGTATTAGAAATCCTTTTAGTCACATCAAGAGAAAGTGTTTATTCATAATTAAAAAAAAATAAAAAAATTGCAGACTAGTTTTAACTAGATTAGAAATATTTTTTTTATTATAACATACTAAAATAAGTACTTGCTTTATGTATTGCAATTGTAAATTGCCAGCTTTAAATAAGAATAAACATACTAAAATTTAAATAGGTGTAAGTTTTAAAAACAACATTTATTATCATTTTGAGTCATTCATCATTTTGAGCAGTCGTTAGTGGTGAAGTCTTTGAGGTGGCAGGCTAGTAATCAGAAAGAAGTTGGTTCGAAACCAAATTGGCACGTAAATGTGTTAATACTTTATTTTAAAACGAATGTGTTTTTCAACTTCAATTTAAAACACATGATTTCAGAGCTTTGATGAGCATGCAATTTGATTAAAAAATGAGAAAATTTTATTAATTTCATAGTTTGAATTATTTATATTGAAGTATTGAAGTTTCTTCTTGAATTTGAACCAAGAAGAATATCAGAAATTTTTTGGCCCTTTTAATCAGATCAGTCCTTACCCGGGTGAAAATTTTCCTTTTCTAGGATCATTTCCGGGGGGGGGGGGTACAGACCCAAGTGGACATTAAATCATACAAATGGCTCTTCATCTAATAAATCGGAGAATAGTAAAAAATAATAGCCATAATTCATTATATAGTATGACTTTAGGCTAGGCTAAAGTTTTGGTCATAACCAGAAGAAAAAGAAAGAATCAGTAGAATCAAAATCATAAGCTTTAAAAGAAGAGAAAAAATCCAGTTAGTTTGGTGTTTTTTAAAGAATTTTTTGCCATATTCCTTTTTGTTTTCA
Source organism: Linyphia triangularis (assembly GCA_963978545.1). Taxonomy (NCBI): domain Eukaryota; kingdom Metazoa; phylum Arthropoda; class Arachnida; order Araneae; family Linyphiidae; genus Linyphia; species Linyphia triangularis. The sequence goes on from OZ021729.1 coordinate 56,801,871, forward strand.
ATGTTATCAATTAGGCGATTATTTTTTCTCTACTTACTCGGCTTAACACGTTTGCAAATAAATATCAGGGTTCTAGCTATAGCAGAAGTTAAGCTGTTAGGTATTGAAATCCATTCTAAGCTAAGTCAGCAGACTATACACTTGGATATTTCTGTCGCTTTGACATTGGACTTGGCGGCGGAACATTGCTGCTATCTTAGTCTATACTTCAATGATATTGTAATAGTTTTTGTCTTTATTCCAAATATGATCTCATATTTATTAGAACAAAAAATATTATTTTTTCTTTTTTATTGCAAATTATTGTTAAAATTTACAATATGATTTCAGTGTTTTCTTTCCTAGTTATGAAAAGCGTACTCTCATTGCCGCAAGTTTCATAGAATAAAATGCAACATCAATAGAGAGGCATAAAAAAAAATTAAAATCAATTAGAGAAGAATTATCATTTTTATCTTTCAATTAAGTAAATGATTTTGCTGTAAAAAGCCGATAGTGAAAAATTCATTAATTTTTTATCATAAATGAAAGATTTGAGATGTTTAATACTTTTCAAAAATTTTATTAGATGAGAATTTTAAATCAATTTTTTTTTTTTCATTTTTTTAATTTTTTTTATTGAGTATCATATTTACAAATCTGAATTAATACCAATTTTAAAAACGTTATGATATTAATTCCATAAATTATTAAATATTATATTAGGAAAGTATCATATTATTGACCCATAACTACGTGTTGATTACATATCCTTTAGATGAACTCAAGGTTACAATTGTAAAAATTTCAGATTTACTTATGAAATCCTTGGTTTATACAATGAATCGCCTCTTGTTAAAAATTAAATAGTTAATAATTATCACATAACTAAGTGGGCGAAAATCTGCTAGTTTTTAAATATTTTCATTAATAGCTTTTTAACGATTTTTCAAATGAAAATGAATGCCAATGTATATTGTCCCTTGTATAGGATGCAAACTGGAATATTTGCCACTCTCCGATATTTCGCATATATATCAATTGTCATACAATTATGTGTCTAAGTCTAGCTATAGTAGGCATACGCTATCTGATGAGATTTAATATAGTGCGGTAAAGTGAGGAGTTAGTGTGCATTTTTAAAAAACTAATAATCAAAGTGATAAATTACAGTTAGAGAACAGAGTGAATTTTTAGTAGATAAAGCATTTTACACACATTTATGCTATGAATTGACGTACACAAAACTTGTTTGTTAAAAACACTGCTACGCTACGAAATAAGTAATTAGTCACCGGAAACAATATATCACCAGCAATAGCATATACTTAGATTTCTTCTTGTTGAATATTGTACTTGTAAGTGATTATTTTTCGACTAATTATCTGTTTATGAGATTTTTCATGACTAACAGTCTTGGCAAACGTAAATAAAGAAATAGAAAAGGCGTTGTATGTGCTTTACGAATTCTTCGGCATAAATTGTCTATTCTTCAATTTTCTATTTTTCAACTTTGCAAGTGACTATTTCGTTGTATTTTATAAAGGTTTTAAGATATGAACACTAGTTCCTGACAGTGTCGCAAGGTGGTGTTATAGTAAATCTTTTCATGTTTGCCCATTGAAAGTATCAAAATCCAACAATTATGGCAATAGCTATTAATGTAAAATATATATATATATATATATATATTAGGTGGTGGTATACAACTTTAGTGTGGACATCCTTTGAAAATATACAATGGTAGATACCTCAAAATTTTGTACTTATTCGAATAAAGGGTTTTACAAATGAGCTACTCTATCGACAAGGAAATTAAATTGTTAAATAAAAGAGCAATTTAAAGCTTGAAAGCGTAATATCTGAAGATAATTTCCGATTCTTATGTTCCTGGCAGATTGCAAATTACTTCTTTTTAGTCGAGTGAACTATTCCGTACTCTCTTTTATTTTTTCTTTATTACTTGTTATTGTCAAGTATAAGAGTTCATTAGCGAACCTGTCTTTTCCGTTTCCTTCCTTCTCCGTTTCAAACAATTACTTAATTTATTTTTTTCCAATATTGAGAGGAAATGTTTAAAAAAAAAAAAATACTTCTTTGAGAAAAGAAGTAAATATAACCATTCTTTTTATCTAAAAGGAGATAAATACTCATTTAATTCGTGAATTTAATTGATGATTGCTACTAGTTTAAGGTTATTCGTAACATTTTATAATACTTGAGAATGCTTGTATTTTAAAAATAGTAATTTCAAAATGATTTTTTAAAATAAAAATGATTTTTAAATTAATTTTTATCTTTTTATGAACTTATCATTCAATTTAATTAAGATTCTATATTATTATTATGAAGAAAATCTCATCTTTTGTAAGAATATACATGAAACATTTATAAAAGGGTATTAACATGTTGGAGATCTAATTACCTTAACATATCTTTTTATTTTTAAAGTTGTTTCGTAACAATAACATTTATTTACTCCTTTTAATTTCAATGTATTGCCCTATGCTCTCGTAACTTCATTTGACCCTCAATCATTTATTAAAGAAAATAAATTTGAATTATATAGAAATTATACGTTAAATATTAAAGTATATGTAAATAAATTAACAATTATATTTAGTTATCGATTTCATGAACGACAAATGTTCATCAGAATAAGTAAATACGATTAGTAAATTATACGATTTTCATAATTAATGGAACTAATGTATAATTTATCTACTAATGCAGTTATTGAAAATGAAAAGTTTTGTTTTGCTAATACAAAAACAATACTTTTCGTCTAATAAAAGTGTTTTATTATATATTTATAACATTAATTATAATATTATAAAACTTAAAACAATACAATGTTCTGAACGTGGTGAACTAAATTACAAAACTATGTTTTCAAAATAACCACACATTTCCAGAAACAACATGGTGGAATTGAAACACTTTTTTATAGTTTTTGAAACATGTTTAAATCATTTCTTTAGTTTTTCATTCAACAGTGTAATCTTTGTGTGTATTTTGTAACTATTTTTAAAAATTGATGAGAAAAAATTTCTTTGCTTTCCAATAAGATTGCAGCAAACAGTTCATTTTCTATTCGATCATCATCATTTTTTTTTTTTTTTTAATAATTTTGTCAGCCATTTTTTGAGATACTCTGTATGTAAACAGTACCGTCACACTAACAACTTGGTTAAAGTGCTGGTAAACATATGGAACATCTTAAAGGGAGGTACCACAAATATAGAAAAAATTTGGAATTTTTTTGTTTCGTTTTTTGTCTTATTGCATAAAATTAAGCTATATATATTCAAGAAGACATGGGTGAAATTTCAAACTTCTAGGGAACTTAAAATATTTAATTTTTAAAGTTTTACTACTGATCTACTATACAGTTGCGTATAAGTTTTTATTTTTAAGCTCGTTTTTCTCGAAATCTTGAATTGGCAATTTTGACTGCGTTTAAAAAGCTAAAGCTTTGCGACAAATTTTCTTAGATTTAAACCAGTGATTCTCAACCTGTGAAACGCGCAGCCATAGGGGGGCACAAACACACTAGAGGGGTGGCGCGAGAATATCCAAAATAAAATATTATTTAACGAAATTGATTAACTGACTGAAAGGAAACCACACATACACGTAGAAAACAAAATACATTTCGACATATTTAACAAATAAAGTAAAACAACTTACTAAATCAAAACATACAAAATTAAATACAAATTTAATAATTATTAGTGACTTCCTTGGGCCTATCTTGCAGAGCAAAGTTTTTCGAAGGAAGGCTTACTATTAGAAATAGCCACTTTCAGTTCTGTTTCTATATTTAGCCGAGATCTATATTTTGTCTTCATAGAAGCCACAGCAGAAAATAAAGTTTCACAAAGGTAGGATGTTGAAAATGGTAATAGAATGCGAAATGCCATTGTTTTTAGTGTAGAAAAATCATCCTCTGCATCTGCCCAAAATTTAAATAGTCATTTATTACGAAATTGTCTTTTGGTTTCGCCACTTGTCGTGAAGTCTATAAATTTTTCTTCCTCATCAATGTAGAGTCCTTCTGGCGTTTTAAGAAATGGATCTCTAACCCACTCGTAACTTGCTATCAGTTTGTCGTCGCAAGAAAACACTTTTTAAAATTCTTTGTTAGTATGGCTAAACGATTTTCAACGGTTACAAAAACAATTTTTACATGTTCTTCTTCAGCTTTGTAAGTTTTAGTACAATCATCCACATTTCCAAACATTGTTAGGTTTTTTGCTTTCAATTTCTGCTCCACAATTCCAATTTTCTACAAAAAGCATTAACTTTATCACTCGTATCCAACATAGGTGTATTTGCTCATTGGAGTTGAAGATTCAAGTTATTCAATTTCTCGAATATGTCAACCAAGTAGCTCAATTTCATCACAAATAAACCAACGCGAAAATTCTCAGCTTTCGGTCTATTTTCTCCATCTAGGAAAATGGTGATTTCTTCTCTTAATTCATAAACACGTTGCAAAAATTTCCCACGTGAAAACCATCTTGTCTCGCAATGAAATAGCAACGCCGAATGTACTGAACCCATGTCCTTAGAAAGTGCGGAAAGATTCTCGATTTCAGGGGTCTCATTTTTATATAATTTAGTACGGTTACAACACAATATTCAGACAAGGGCTCATTTCTTTCGAAGCCAAAGCTTCTCTGTGGATCATGCAATGTGTCCAGACTCACTGAGGCGATTTTTGCTTTACAAGTGCTTGTATAACTTGGAATCTTCCGGACATTGAACGAGTACCATCGGTGTATATTACGACACAAATTTTTCCATCCTATGTTTGCCTCGTTCATAAAACCATTTTAAATAGCAAATAATTCGAGCGCCGTTGCTTGGAGTTCTATTGGCTTGCAGAAAAATAGTTCTTCTACTACTGACATATTATCACAAAATCGAACATAGGCAATTAAATGAGCATCTTTATTACTATCTGTTTCTTCATCAAGCTGTATTGAAAACAATTTGTCACGCAACTTCGAGAAAAGCTGACACTGGACATCTTCAGCTATATCACCAATTCGACGAGCAACAGTATCATTTGAAAGAGGTATGGACTGCAATTGTTTTGAAAAATTATCTCCAAACATAGTGTCTACAATCTCAATTGCTGCTTGCAAAATAAGCTCTTCACTAATGGTGTGAAGTTTTTTTACATCTGGCTATATTATATGAAACTTTGTAAGATGAAATTAAAGCTTTTTTATTTACAGACAAAGTTTCTTTAAAAAATGATTTTTGCTTTTTATATGATTTTAATTTTAATTCGAAGAATTCTCTGGGTTTGTTGACGAACTCACTATGAAGCGTTTCCAAATGTCGTTTAGTTTATTAGGTTTCATGCTGTCTGCGGCCAATATTTTTGAGCAAATGATACACAAGTGTCTTTCTTCTTCATTTACTCCAGTACTGGTAAACCCAAAATTTAAGTATTCTTGAGAATATTTTCTTGATTTTATTTTCGGAACCACGTTCGTCTGTGTACTTGTTGATGCTTGACTATCGTCTAATGCTCGCTTACTTCCGCCTAAAAATGTATCCATGATTCTGCATAAATCTGCTCCCGTGAATATTTAATATGGGGAATTGCAATTAACACGAAAACATATGTAACATACACATTCACGATAGATTCGATAACGATAGAAGGATCGACTAGAATGAGACTGGCTGGAATTGAAACTTGTGTTATCAAACATTTTCCTTCTTCCTATGAGAAAGCATTTGCTCTGCTTATGATCGAGACGGCATCGGTCGGGTTCACCGCCCACGTGGCAAAATGCCAGAGGTGGTTTCTCTCCAACTATGGCTCGCTATTACTCTTGTTTTGGCAGTTAGTTAAAAATAATTTAAAAACAGAATCCAAAATACTCAATATGCATTGTTGTTGTATACATTTTATTGTAAATTGGGGTGCGATGAAAATTATGATTGAAAACTGGGCCGCGAATACTGAAAGGCTGAGAAACGCTGATTTAAACTGTTCATATTTTTGAAATCTTAAATATCTGTTTTACAAATGTAGGGAGATTTTTATAGTAAATTGTAGGAACTTTTTTTTAAGATTTAAAAAAAAATACGAATCTTTTGTGAAAATTTAGAAATTTACTGTGAAAAACATAAAACATCTTTTTAAAATCATCCGTCAAACTAATTAAAAAACAATCTCTCCCTACATCTTTAGAGTATCCTTAATATAATAATTAATTTGGAAATTAATAAAAATATTAAAAATTGAAGGAGGAGTAGTCTTTTTTAAAAAGCGTATATTATGACCAAAAAACACTAAAAAACAAAAATATCCAAACATATTAAATTTAAAGAACAAAAAATTGTGTCAATAATTGTTTAAAAATAGATGTTTACTTTAGTGCTACTAAATTCATTGATACAAATTTTAGGTTTTTGCTTACGGGTCTCCCTTAAGATAGTCAAGCTTTGATCTTCTTTCTTCAGCTGCCTGTACATTTTATCTTTGACATAATTTTTCATGGAGTTATTATAGTTGTTAATAAGACAGTCATTTTAAATCAAATTTTTTCAATGGATTAACAACACTCTATATGCTTTCAAATCTTTTAGTTTAAAATTTTTTTGTTTAAATTATTTTCAACAAAGCTCTTTCCTATTTCATTACTCATACCTCTTAGGGTTTTCTATCACAAAAAAAATCTATCCTACTGTAAAGTTGTTTCATTACAAAGACCAATGAATTTTCTTCTATGTCCTATTCTATGAATCAAAAGTAGTTTGGGACATCATTATAGTAATAAATTGCACACAAAATATCCTTGAGAAATATTTTTAAGCTGAGTGATGCGCGATGACAATTCAATAGATGTCACGGAAATTCTATTCTTAGACGATAATCACCAGCATATACCGGTCTTCTTGTCAGCCTTTGTCAAAATAAATCTTTGTTATTGGAAGCATTTTAGTCAATCTCCAGCAGTTTTATTAGAATGTAAGAGTAAGACGAAATGTTATTTTTTATTTTGATATTTCTACGAAATGCTTTGTAAGCACGTAAAGGTGATTGCATATGCTGGTATGTTGTGAAAAGTATATAATAAAATGAACGGTAATTTTATTTAAGGCATTCGAGCTCTTAAAGTAGCCGTTTTTCAATGTTTTAATGAGATTAAAAAATAAGTTTTACAAGAAAAAAGAAAAGATCATTCGAGATTTTACTGTACTTTACTTTAATTTACTTTATTTTAATTTACGACAATCCTTTGTAATTAAAATGCAAAATACTTAGGTGACACATTCGAAAAAAAATTGCATTTTTTAAAATATAGGTATCTTAAATTTCGACTAGTAATGAATAGTAAAGTAAACGTAGGCTTTTGGTGATTAAATAAATAGTTAATTTTCATTTCTAAATTAAGCCTCTGAAATCCTGTAAGAGAAAAACAAAAACTAGTTTCATGTGAAAATATTTATAAAAGTTTCATTCATAAAGATTAAATACTTCCGTATTTAAATTAAATTCATCTACGCGTAATTGGGAAAACTATGTTTTAATCAATTTTATTATATTATATGCTGCAGCGCAAACATTGTGATTATTTTCTTACTCTACAAACATTTGCATGCAAAGAAACATCTAGAATAATGAACACCACGCTGATAAATTTTAATTATAGAGGATTACCATTTTATTTCTGCTTTAATTTTTGCTTAACGTGATACAATAAAGTTCCGTCTCATTTCATCATAATTTAAAAATTAATTCATAACATATAGCAAAGCAATTTCTACATACATAAAATATTGTTTTACTTAATCTTCGACAAAACTCTTTTCGGTTATATAATAAGGATTCTGCACATTTACTTCTATAATAATAAGTTATTTATAGATTATACTCATTTTCAATTACTGGGTATCAGATAAGCAGGTGTGTTTGTATGCACGTGTTCTTAATCTTTCCTCCAACGTGTATTTATTGAACATCTAGATTTATAAATAAAATAAAAATATTAAAATAAATGAAAATTGTCTTTGAAACTTTTAGCATTATACAATTTAAAAATATATTGTAAAATGTTTAAAATATTTTCAGAGTGTTTACTAGTGTTTTCCCACAATTTTATTAAAAAGTTACTTTAAATATACAGAAACTACAATTATCGCACACAAATGTAGTAAATAGCGTATAGTACTCAAACGCTAATCACTATAATTTCAATAGGTCTAAACATGTAATGTAATGATTATCATCAATGTTAGAATTGTTAAATTAACTATTTTAAAAGAAAATTAACCTTTTGCACATTTAGCTATAGCTGAAATCACACAAATACAATAGAAAAATCAATCAATTATTCACTTATACCATTTCCAATATATTCTCCTAATCACATACTTTTCAACTTAAGTATAACCTTTTGAAAACGGTCAATGGCTCCCTCAAAATAAAAAATGTTGCCTCACTTAAATAGGAGAAATCACCTGTTATTAAATATAGGTTATAACATGAAAAATAGTATCGTATAATCATTTTAAAGTTTGCGGTATACGTTTTAAATTTAAAAAATAACAACTTTTTTCTTTGAATCAATCATTTCGATAAATGATTGATTTCAGTATAAAGGTAAGTAAGGGAATTTATTTGAAGTTTGGAGTGTCTAAAATGTTTTAAAATATCTAGTTTTAAAATAAATTCTTCTAAATTAATCACTACTCCTTTATTAACCTTTTAATTAGTTATATATAAATGAATGGTTATAAAATCATATAGTTAGTTTATTATTTTCATAAATTCCTATATGTAACTTTTAAAATAAGAGAACAAGTAAAGAAATTTTATTTTCAGAGTAACATAAAAGATATTTATTAATAGATGAGCATCTGTATTTGCTACGTACCAAACCAGATTCAAATTACAGTTTTAATAACTTTTTCATATAAATTACAGAATTCTGTATTTTGAATAAGAAACTCTATTATGACCAGCATTAGTCACTTTCTTACAGTACAATTGTCTAATTGAATTTATAAATTATGACAGTTTCAACAATTTATTTTATAAATATCCTTTTGGAGAATTTTGTAAGTATAATGCTACAGTAATATTCTTTTGAAGAGTTTTTTTAAGTAGTTTGCAAGCATTTTGCTTCTGAAGTCAAATTCAAAATGACGAAATTTTGAAATTAAATCATAATTTAAATCCTATGTATTATTGGTTATTTTTTCCAATATATACTTTGTTCTTTCAATTAAAATATTCATCTGGTACTTGTAAATCTGATTTTTAAATGGAGTGAATTTAAGAAAAAAGGCGGATTCCAAATAAAATTTACTAAAATTAATCAAGTTCCATTTTTAATATAACAAAATAATTTTTTTAAACAATCTTTCTAAATCATCTTTGATTCAAATATATTTTGCGGGAAAAAGATCAGATCTATATTTTATTCAATTTTAAAAAGGACAGCATAATACTGTTTAAACAAAATAATTTTACTGTAAGATTTGCATAATTACGTTTGTTTAATCACTATCTTTTATAATTAACTGGTGCATTATTCAAATTATTCTGTTGCGTAATATTGCTGCTACCTTTTCTTTCTAAGCCCTTTTAGATTACTTTTTCAAATTTAAACTTGATCAAAATATGAATAATTCAATGTCACTTAAGAGTAAAGAAACATACCGTAATTAACAAAATTATGCAACTTTTAATATTATATTCAGTAATTTAACAAGAAAATATTTTCATACGTCATAATTTTCATGATGATTTTTAATTGAAGAATTAATGTGTCAAGTATTAACTATGTAGTATTTTTAAAGCATGAAAATTAATCTTTTTATTTTGAATGAAATATCAAAGATATATCGTTTTGAAGATTACAATGAGAACGAAGTTTTTTATCGTACAAATATTTATTTCTTATTAAGTAATTTTCATTTGAGTCAATTGAATGGATTCATTAATTATTTAAAATAAATTCTACAAATTGTTTTTTATATACAAAATAAATAGACGTTTATGTCTAAGCATTATAATTTAATTTTAATTTATTAATATTAGCCTTGATTATTAAAAAATAATGTCTTTGAAATTTTATTTATATCCAAGTTAAATTTTCTAACTTTGATTTTCAATTCAAACTCTGTTCCAAAATTTACATGCACACAAACATGGTACAGTGAGTTTCAGAAAATCGCAGAAAAAATATTTTTAATCAAACTATTTTAAATCCTTTATAACTTCAAGTTAATTGCTAATTAAACCCCTTGACATCTTCTATTCGTTCTGAAACTTAGTATAAAACTGGTTTTCGATGACATTGTATTTTATCAAGTTTTTAGGAGCTGTCACAAATATGAACTCAAACATTCCTATTTGTGATTACAACTTTTGAATTTTGGACATGGTTTCAAGCATAAAGCAATTCATAATATTATTAGAGTATTATTCCAAGACTATCAAATTTGAATTATTTTAAAATATACATATTGGGTTGATTACGAATTTTTAAGTTTGTGTTTATTTTAGCCAAATAATTTTCTTATCAATTGAGAATGTTAATACAATTTTTCATCTTACTATAATTGTAAAACATACAAGATATTTAAATAAACAACAAGGAAATTTCATTCGCAGACGCTTATAGATATCCTACGTCAATTTAATTACTGATTATCAAAGAAACATCAAATTTAAAATTAGATAATTATACATTTTAATGAAATAAATGATTATATTAAGAAATCCCGACTGGATCTCGTTATCAAGGGGCTCGTACCCAGCCGGGATTTCAGGGATGCGTTTCTGAAGGATGGATCATTAATAAATACCAATCCATCCTCGACACCAACGCATCCCACTGCAAGACAGAAAGTCATATAAATATTTAAAATTTACTTACATTTATAAGATCAAAATAGCAACAAATTTCTCCAGTCAGAAACAGCAAACTGCTACCAGACTTTCATCAAACCACATTTATATACCAAAAGAAAAACAATCCCACACTTTTAAAAACTCAAAATAGCCTCTCACTTAAGAGAAAAACCAAAAACAATAACACTGCCATTTGATCTTATAAATGTAAGTAAATCTTTAAATATCTATAAGAGTTTTTGTCTTGCAGTGGGATGCGTCGGGGTTCGAAGAGGAATTGGTATTTATTGCTGATCCCTCCATCAGAAACGCTTCCCCGAAATCCCGGCTGGGTTCGAGCCCCTTGATAACGAAATCCAGTAGGGATTTCTTAATTTAATCTTTTATGTAATAAAAATGTACAATTATCTAATTTTAAATTTATTATTTCAGATTTTCCTATTCTATTTTCATGTAGCACTGCGCTTAGGATGAATTTTCAAAGATTTTGACATTTTTTTCAGTATGACAATAGTTTTTGTATTTCACTTTTATATTTGCTTAATTATCAAAGACTAATAGAAAATCCATTGGAAATGATACTTTCCTGTGATTTAAAATTTATTAAAATCGGTAAATTGTGTGTCATATATCTGTCTCCATAAAAAGGTTAAGTTATAATAGATCCGTAACCTTTTCAAACTTCTCTTACAGTGTGAATATTGCAAAACAAGAAAAAATTTAAATGATGGCTGTATACTTGGTTTTAAAAGTTTGATTTTGTAACAAAAGAATAACAAAAACTTATCCTAGTTTGAACATATCAATCAAATTCTTTCTAGAAAATAAATATGAATCGTCTCTAAAAGAAGTATAAAAGAAATTTTTTATTTTCAGGGTATCATATGAAAACAATAGCTTAAAATCTAAATTATAACAATCCAAGTTACGGAAATGATAAACAAAGTTTTTAATGTTTAATTAATTAAACTAAGAGAGGCAATATTTAACAAGATACTAAAACTATATTTAACAAGATACTAAAATGATATTTAAGATTGTTACTTAACGCTTTTATTTTCGGCGAGGTCGACAAATAATAGACAAAATTATCGAAACATAATGAAATTTGATTATGTTTTTATTTGACAATGTTAAGGCTATTCTTTAATATTATTCACTTTTATATTATTCTTTAATATTATTACTTAACAAAATAAGGATTTTAAAGTTATTAAAATCAATTACTTTAGCTTAGTTATCATTATAATTTTGTGGGATATTTATAACACATCACCGATTTACTTTGCTCCTCAACCCACTTAAACTAAAATTCTCGCTTGAAATTGAATTGCAAGAAAAAAGTTCATTTCAGTGACAATCAAGGCGCAATTTTTGTTTTTCTGAAACAAACTACTTTCATACAGTCCCTCTCGGTTTTTTTTGGGTGGAAGATTTCGTCATTGTATAAGGAAAGTAGACTTAGTATTCAAACTCTGTCTGTACTATAGGGTAGTTCGTTCTTCTATGGAGAAAAAAAAAATTATTAGTAATCAGAACCTACCTATGGGGAAAAGATGTTCTATGATATAGATATTAAGAGAAAAATAATAAAAAAAATTAATTTTAAAATTTTACACTGCCACAAAGGGGTTGAATTGTCAAAAAAAATGCAAAAAGTCCTAATTTTGATTAGATGATTTTACCCTAAAAATAATTATTTTTTACAATATAAATCCTAAAAAAGTGATTATTACTGAATAATTAGTTGTACAATGTACATTTCAACCTTTTCTGACCCAAATCCCTTCCCCCCACATCACTGTTGAATCAGCCCTACAACCCTGTAGTGCAGTTGTCAGTGGCTTACGGAATTGGACGCCTAATCGATGAGCGCTGTTCTTGTAAAGTAAATTAAATTACAATTTTATTGTGTAACATTTGTTTGTTTGTGCGCTTGGACTAATATTGCACTGTGGCGTTGTTAAGAAAATACATGATTTGTCCTATATTTGGGTCAGGCTGTAATATGCCCATGATTATGCTTCTTACATACGAAAAACGTAATACGGTGCGTATATTGGCATTCAAAAAGAGAAGCAAAGAACAGTGTATTTAAATACACTTTTCTCTGCGTGTTAATAAGTTGCAAGTAGGTTAGAAGATACCTGGAAACGAGCTTTATTACCAATAAATGACCACTACAACATTTTGAGAAAAATAAGTTCATACCAGGACAAATATCGCGCTTTCTAAGCTAGAAAATAAACTGAAAGCTATTGCAAGGAAAGCACATTGTAAGTTTTGGTCATGTGTCGACAATGACATAGATGTAACAAAGTTGGTTGCGATAATAGGTAGTCTGTCAATACAGGTATCAAAGAAGGTGTTATACGAAATATGGAACTGATTCTGAAGCGTCCACTACAATGGTTTGTGTGCCAGTTACAAGCCAACGAGTAACCGTATGCGAAATACTACTTGTAGTTTCATTCACGTAAACCCAACCTATGAGAACTGACTAACAAGAAAAACTTAAGTACTGATCAACTGTGCTCAATGAAAATTTGTGAAGCAATCACTACAGAAGATGCAGCGAAGCGCTCTTGAAGAGAAACTCTGGAAAGATTTGCCATTCAAGGTGGTTTACAACTTCCGACAGAATTCTCATGTTCTATTTGGCTTAGAAGATGTCCAACCAAAGCTTTAGTGACATTAATTACTTTCATCGTAAAAGTCTAGGCACCTATGTGATTCAAGATCAAAACCAAACAATCGGTAATCTATGGTGCACAGCATTTGCATCAATCAATCTTTCTATCGTGTTTTGTTCTTAATTTATTTAAAGAAAGTCATTGATCCAGTAATTTTTGAAACAGGGGTTTTAGCTTTCCTGAAAATATCTTGATATCAATGCTAGCTAACAACAGAAATAACATAAGGGAATCGGTCCTCCAAAGAATTTTGAATTTGAGCAAAGTCAAACGGTCTGCTGCAACCCAAACCCTTTTACCGAATAATATCCATATCTTAAACATACCAACTTTTGACCTTTGTGTGACAGATTATTTAGACTTGATTAAATGGGAGAATGTGACAGAGTGATTCAGTGATGACATTATTTTAGGAACAATAGTAAACCCAGCAATCATATCTATGACAATACTACCTACTATCAAGGAGTGTCACTGTCATATTCAAGTTACAGAACAAATAGTCACCGAAGCATTTTCTGCTGTACGCGGATCCTACAGAAGAGACGGGTTGATAAGAAATAACCTGGAATCACGAAACCTCAAGCCAGTTTTCAACACCAAACGTGATTACCGTTCACTGTAATTCCAAAGATTTTTTTAGATTTTCTTGATTTAATTCTTCAGAAGCTGTTATATGTACCTAAAGCTTTTTTTTCCCCTGTAACCATTAAGTATATGTCCTCTCATTTCAATTAACATTTAAAAGTATACTTAAGGCCTGTTTCACTTAAACAAAAATAACTTTGAGTTTTAAACATTAAAAAGCTTAAATACCAAAACTTCACCCCCCCTTGGAAAAGCTTAACATAAAATTTACTATTTTTATTTTATTATTCCCTTAATCAATGTACCTTAGAACATCTTTTCCGTATAGGTAGGTTTTAAAATTCCTCAGAAAAAAAATTCAATTGACTTTGAATTTTTGCTATAAAAAAGCTCAAATACCTAAACTTCATCCTCCTTGTGGCAGTATTGAACTTAAAATTTAATTTTTTTAATTATTTTTCCATGTATCTATATACCATAGAACATCTTTTCCCCATAGGTAGGATTTGAAATTCTGAAATTATTTTTTTTTCGATCCACCCTACTGTACTATTGTGTATGATAAAAATTTATGCCATAAAAACCATTTTTAATAAATAGTTTTATTGAAATCCTTTATTATACATTGGCCCTTTTTATGGGTTCAACTCAATTGGATTACCTCAAGTGGCTTAATTAATGCCTGAAAATTACTATAGAAGTGTGTGTTAAAGTAGCCTTTTATTGACGCACTCAAAAACTTGATAGAATTTTCATCAACAACGAGTATATCTGCCAAGTTTCAGATCGATTAGTTGACGACAAGTGGGTTAGTTATACATTCTTAGCGTTAATAGAAGAGTAAGCTAAGTAAAAGCGATCTTTTAATAATAGTTCATGAAACTCGATAGAATATTCTCAACCACAACAAATTTATCTGTCAAATATCAGCTCGATTGGATAACGGCAAAAATGGTTAAATAGGCTTACGAATCGGTTACAGAATTACAGCGTGTGTAAAAGTGGTCTATTTAGTGACAGTTTCAATAGACTGGAGAGAATGAAACACGAATTAAACTTCAATTACTTTCAGAAGAATTTGAGTAAAATCCTATAAAAACAAATGAGAAATATGCAAGAATTGTAATTGTTGTAGTTTGTAAAAAAAAATGGTGCGGTCTGACAATATTTAGACAATATCAAGAGAAAAGAATAATTTAAAAAAATCACTATTAATGCATTCTGATACTTATGTAGAGATAATGAGAGCAAGTGTCTAGCAGTACATAGATATAAATTCTGTATCTACTATTTATTGATAAATTCCCAAGTAAACTTAAACTAAAAATCCTAAAATCAAGATTAGCACAAAGGAAATTGTTTAATTGAGTTACATTCTGTGTTAGAATACTTAAATAATTTTACGCGAAGTTTGAATCATAGTTTTACATTTTTAAAGTTAAATATTTCTGACATTACAGACATACGAAGGTTCAATATTAATTCGTGTCCCTTGAAAATTTATTCGATTGTACATTATTCATAAATTCCCTTGCTTTCACGCTTAAGGGTATAGAACATTTCTCAAATTTAATTACTGTAATTCCTTGCATAATTTGTGAGATGTCAGATATAATTCCTTAATGTGTTTAGATTCTCGCTCTACACATATTAATTAAATTAAATTTAAGAAGATTAAAGTTAAGTACCTGGTAGTTTGTATTTCTGTGATGTTACTCATCTGTATAGCTCTCTTTAGAACTCAAATATTTTTTACTAAAATGAATCTAAAATATTATGCAAACTTAAAATCAAGTTTCAAATTTTTAGTTTTTAAATAAATTTAGCTTTTCAACTCATTATAATCATATAATATATTCAATTTTTTACAAGTTTTATGCATAATTAACGGTATCGGATAAGTATAAATATTGTTTAAAATATCTAATAAAACTATTTTTTTCCAAGTTATGATAGTAAACATAATTATACAAATACATATTTCAAAACCAATAAAAGGCTCAGCGCCCAACAGGGTTGGTCGAGAATAAAATTTATTTGGATCTTCATAAAGAGTTCGGCTTATCTTTGTACGGAAGTGACAATTTTCTATAATGCTAACTACAAACCTTCAATCATCACTTACTCAACAGTAGAAAAATATAACTTGTGATTATTGTTGCTTATTTTAAATATCTTCCCCCCAATCCTTACCTAGTGATTCAATCTCTATGTCTCCTTTAACTCCTTTTTATCTTCATACGAATATACGAACTTTTATAGCATGATGATATAATATTTTTGTAGAAAAATCCAAACATGATAAAAAACATTTTCACTAAATAATATATTTAATTTAAACTAATTATTCAATTAATATAATTAAATTTATACAAAATACTTCAAATATGTGAAGTTATATGATTTTACTTTATGACAACAATATCCTCTTGAAAAATTTTAATCTTTATCCTAATCTTACCCCATGAATTGGGGTAACTTTGGGACAATACTATTTCTGTTTAGAAACACCGAGGGAAAATAAATTCTATCTACTCCGATTTCCAGAGGAAGGAACGAAATGATCTTTAGTGTGATTTCAAATACAAAACGCGAGCCGTAAGAACTTTGAAATAAAACCAAATTTAAACACAGCAAAAGATAAAATTAAAGTAATCAAAATTCAAAAGTTCTAATCAAATAACCGGTCTGGAAATTTCAGTCAACCTACTTTTTCAAATACACTAGTTAAGTATAAATAACACACAGATAGAATCCTCAAATTACAGCATCTTAATGATTGCAGACACGAATCCAAAAGAATAACTCAAAACAGAAGTTATTACAATTTTGTAAAATACATTTTGTGCTCAAAACTGTTTGCGACAACAGAAGTTAAATGGCATAACAGAAGAATAAAACAGAAGTTACTGGCAGAGGTACTAAGAAGAAGGAAATGTCCATTTACTGAAACTTTACAGCAGTACTTCACTGGCGGTAGTAATTCCAAAGACGAAAATCAAGCAATGTCCCAAAGTTACCTCGGTTATGTTTCATTATTTATGTTTACTTATTGAAAATTTAGTTCTTAAATGTATACCAAAGATAATGCGTGATATTTATTTTATAACTAAAAAATTTTACCAATAATGGAATTAAATAAATTAATTATGGTAATTAATTAAAAAAATATGAATTTTTAATGGGATACACAACGAAAGATAAAAAGTGGAATGGAAATTGCATAAGGAAATAAAAGATTTATATCGAAAATCATGTAAAGAAGAGATTACTTGAGTGGAATTACAAATTTGAAAGACGAGTTGCATTGCCTCCGGTTTGTTAAGTAAATTATTTAATGTAAATTATAAATGATTTGTATTATAGTAACTTTTTATTAATATTTACGCCGTGAAATTTCAGTGGTTAAATATACATTAGCATGTAATGAAATAAATGTATGTATTCCTTATAGAATTGGAATTAAAATAGATGCATTAAACAAAAGTAGAAATTTTTTATTCTGTTCGAAAATAAATTTCCCCAAATAAAATTGAAAGATACATCCTTAAATTTAGTTTCAAATTCGGATAAAAAAGCAAATATAACTTTGTAACAGTCAGGGAACGTTCGATTAATTTATTTCAAATTAAAAAAAATACCAAGAGTACCCCTTATTTTCCCTTTATTTTATATTCATGATAAAAGGAATTCCTTTCCTTCAAACCCAATTTTAGATTCCAAACAAGTTTGCAATAATTCTTGAAAACTATGTACAAAAAAAGCAGAGTGTCTTAAATTTTTTCTGCGAGACCAAACTGATTGAATCTTACTCCAGCAAAGACAATTTATTCCCGTAAGGAATATACAGTGCGTTGTCATTTTGGTTTAGCATGCTTGTGGTTTTGTTTCGAAAGTTTAATATCCCGTTGGTTGGAACATTGTCAGTAAAATGTGTTTCGTAGCATTAGAGTTAAAATCCGCATTCAAATATTCTAACAAATAATTGTAAAATACATATTTAAAACACTGTCGAGGATCTTCAAGGGATTGGTAATTTTTGTGAACTAATTATTTTTGATTTTAAATAAATATAATTTTCTTAAACCTACTTCCTCTTTGAAAATATTTAAACGTTTATATTTAAAGTATAGATATGGAACATTAAATATTGTGCTTTTGCGTTGGAAATACTTGAAATTCATATTATACTTCGCAGTTTATAATTCCATTCTTATGTACATTGCATATTCTTGTACGTGTAATTTCTTAACAAATCACACTAAAAATACACATCTACAATAAAATACAAACACTTTTTACTGTTTAAACTCACGAATTAAACTCTTTCTTACAAATAAATATGTTAATGACTTTGAGTTTTTTTACTAATGTTTCTTCAATTACACTTATGTAAAATATATATCTTAGGAAGAATAATTTCTGATTATAATAAGAAGACACTTTATTCTAGATCTAAATTTTAAATAAAACAAGGTGCATGAATGAAAATCAATATATATATTTTTTTAATTAATTAAGTAAACATGACATTAAAATGAGGTTTAAGAAAGTTGATTAATGCTGTTGTTTTCGGGGAGGTTATGTTATTCTAAAACCATTCAAAACGTAATGAAATTTGATAAAGTTTTTATTTAACAGTTTTAAAACTGATTTTGAATATTATTCAGAGCATTTGCTTAGTAAAATAAGCATTTTAAAATTATTATCAACAATTACTTAAGCTTAGATTACATTATTATTTTGTGGGATATTTTTTAATAAACAGTTGTTTTACTTTGCTTTCCCTTCCTTTTAAATTAAAATAATCTCATCAAATTGAATAGCACAAAACGTTTTCTTTTTGTGTCAAACAAGTGATATTTTTTTTCTGAAAAGAAGGAAAAAAAAAACCTTTTTATATATCTCTTTTTTATATATTTTTATTTGTTTGGAAGATGTTGTCTCTGTTTAAAAGAAGGAGGCTTACTATTTCTTAAACTCCCTGGAAAATTGAAATAAAATTTCACGGAAATATTGAAACGAATAACCAAAGAATAAATTCGATTACATAAAAAACCTATATTCTTGATTATATACCTAAAATGAACATATAAACAAATAAAAAGAATGTTAAAAATGAATACAAATTTGTCTTTTAAGACTTTACTTTTACCTAAACCATATTTTATTACCCGAAGCATATATTATAAAATCCATTTCATTGTGAAATAATTTGTATTTAAATTATATATGCATCCTTATTAATTAGTAACATTCTTAATTTATATCTGTCAAGTTTTACCACGACATACATGTTTGGTTGTGTGCTTTTAAATTGAAACTTTTAAATTTATATACATAAAAGCAAATGTATCAATAAGAATAGAAATAGTACTATTTCTTTAATTAAATTCAAACATAAGAACATATCATTGATCTCCGTAAAATTATTTTTATTGGTGAATATTTCTAGTCATTTAAAACCTTGTTAATTGAAAATCATAAATGAGGAACTTCAACAAAGCACTGCATTTCTAATTACACGTTGCTTTGTGTGAAACTAATAAATTACTTCCCAAGCCACGCTATTTGTAAATAAATCTCTTTCTGGATAGACAACCTTTGTTCAGGAGGTGCTAAACTTTCATTATTCAAATATATTTTCTATCCTTCTGATCTCTTTGACACATAAGGCGTCAGTCTAGAAAATAAGTGATGAATTTGAAGAACAGCTTGGTGAAGTTCCTATCTAATATTTGGTTTTTGATTAATATAGAAATATTATGATAGATTTATCAGTTAGATGCGATGTATTATTGCATGTATTAATCATGTAGTATTTTTTATTTGTTGCTTAAAGAATTTGTAAGATATTATAATTCTAATTTAAAAGGGTTTCTAAAATGTATGAATGGAGAAGTGTTCTAGAGAATTTAATTATTTTAGCAAAAATGTACTATTCATCGGCGTATTATATATGTAGTTAAAATCCCAGACTGTGTGTGGTATATAGGTATTATAATGCAACGTTTATTGTAATGTTGTTGAAGGTTGAAAGATATTTAATGTGTGATGTAAAAATATAACTTTTGTCAATTTCATATTAAAAGTTTATATGAAAGATAAAAATTGACACCAAACATAAAGCAAATTTGAGTTTCAGTTGTTAGGCTTTGAGTTGAACATTTAAAAGTAATTTTAAATTATAAATTAAAATCTTCCTATATATCCATTTCCAGTAAATGCTAGTTAAAAATTATTTTGACATAAAGGATATTTTCTAATTTAATTTTTGTTTTGTTTGCTAGATGAAGCGAATACAGTACACAAAAAAATGAAGACAAATTTGAAACCTGCCATTATGTTTGATGCAACAATTATTGGAATGAAGCTGCATTCACGTGTCTCGCTTACAACTATTTATAGTTCTCTACGAAATATGTTTTCTTAAAGGTCTTCTAGTAGCTTATTTAAGTAAAATCCTTGAATAGTTGAAAATAAGCCCCATTATTTTTGAATATTTTTTTTTATGTAAACACTACATTTGACGTACGAACACCAATTACAAAATTTATATACTGTATGTTGAGGAACACTTCATACATGAGCCTTGAACAATCTCAGTTAATATAAATAACAAGCTCAGTTTACATAAATAAAGGAAAATAATTACTGAGCATCTAACTTCAAACAATACTTCCTCTTCACTTGGGTAAGCAAAAAGTCATTGTTAATGGTTTAAAATTTTCAGATATTTCTTACATGGTAAAATTAATGGTCACAAAAATGTATGTTTCTATTTATGAAATTTAAAAAGTGTTTTATTCATTAACTAATACATTTTGATAATACATTTTTATATCAAAGTTACATGCAATGACAAGTAACTCTGAGAAAAAATGTTTTTGCAATACGTATTTATGGCTTTCAGCAAACTATCTTTTGCCTATCTAACCCTTGTTTCCAACATTGACCAATAGTGCTGTGTCACCTAGGATATATGTACCTCAATAATTTCTTTATAGTATTAATATAATTATATATTCACTAAATTTTTGTATATAAGTGTCGGCTGGTATCTGTTCATAAATGAAATTCACTGTTTTTTTTTATATATATATTTTTAATATATTATTTAATCAGTTATTCAATTATTAATATAAAAGTGAGGAAATTTTAAAAATGGAGTTCAAATTTTAATTTTTTTAGCTGTTTGAAGCTTTTTGAAATTAAAATTACAGTTGAATATAGCTTTTCTCCTTCTAAGGTAAATAAATCTCAGTATACAAACAATTTTCTGCTTATGTAGAATTTGTTTGGTACAAAAGGTATACAGTTGTTTTCGTTTACAAATAGTATTTTATTATCTGCCATTTAAAATAAAATGTTTTAACTTATTTATCTATAGGTATGCAAATTTGTAAACAAAAAATTCAAAGTAAGCTCTAGAAGTTATAAGAAAATCCAAGCCTTTTCGAAAGAAACATTTACATAAAAGGAAATTTATGAAAAAATTCATAGTAAACCATAATGGTAATAAATAAAGGAGGAAACTTCTCTATCAAGTATAAAATCTGGCTTGGGATCAGAGGCGGATCTAAAAATCTTTTATAGGCAAGCGAGAGTAATTCATAAAAACAGCTTCCAAGCTAGAAACAATGATTTCGTATTTGATACGTTGGTTGGTTTGTACTCTCAACGACCTATTTTTATGAACAATTATGGCTAATCAGTTCGGTACCTAGAGCTTAACTTAGATTCTGAAAAACAATAAAAATCCATGAGTAACTCGGGATTCGAACCCTGGATCTTTGATATGTAAGGTTATAGAGTATTTAGTACGAAATATTGAAAATTTTATATTATTATAAAAACTTCTCAAATAATTAAGTTAAATTACTACGACAAGTTCAGTAATTTACTTAACAGTTATTAATTATGTTACCAAAATCATCACTATTTGATTGTATTTCAAATTCTCGTAAATTTCCATCTATTGCCATCTAAGAATGCCGAAATAGAAAAAATTCTTAATGAACTAATTTAGAAAATTACCTGAACAATGCTTGGTCTAGGAAACTATATTTCAAAATACATTAGAAAATACCTATAGCTTCAAAGTTTATTAGAGCACTGCATTTAAAAGATGGTTTGTGAAAAGTAATTTTAACTGATGAACTTTTAGATCACGAAGATAGGCATAAAAATGCATGTTTTTTTTAATGATTAATGACTTCTCCTCCAAATGGAGACACTTTAGATTAGTCACTTATAAGGAAGAATGCATCAATTAATACCGCTAGTAAACTGATATATCTCGCGCCCATATACAATATTACTTGTTCTTTACAAGAAAAATGAAGGTAAAATGGTAGGTTTAGACTTTATACGTGAAATTAAGTAATCACCCAGTCCTTAATGGTTGAAAGTATTTATGCGGACTTTATTTTTTTACTAAACTTTGAGTAAAATATAACATTTATGAATAAAATGGAAATTAAAAAATGTGTAGAAAATATTCAAAAGCGGTTTCTCTCAAAATTCGAATATTTCCCTCCAAAATTAATACAATTTAATTTTCTGAAAACTAATACAGATTTATATTTGCAATACTATAATATTGAAAAAATACATTACACTTTTCTGTTTTGAAAACCACCTTGTAAGAATAAAGTAAAAATAATTTTATCTACGAGGATTATTTTCGTAAGATACGATGAATCAATTTTTTTCGAAAGAAAAAACTTTTCTGATTTTACCCAAGAAAAAAATCGTAAAAGAAAATAAAGCAGAATTTGTGAAAATTCTTTGCCTAAAAGTATTTTTTTTTTTTTTTTTACAAAAACATTTCCCCCATCTTAATATGTATGTTGTAAGTAAATGAATAAGATTCAACAGATTATCCAAGACTTGAATGTTATAGCTAAACTTTAAGCATAGTGATAAGTATTTAAATATACCAGTCAAGAGATATTTTATTAATCTTTGGTGTACGCGGGTAAAAGGTATTATCGTGGAAATACACTCAACTTACAACTCCAAAATAAAGTCAGAGAGGTATTTAGTTAAACACGAATTTATTTTAATTTAACAAGCTCAAGTACCAAACATCAAACGGTGACGATTGACAGTAGTAAAAATGCAGACAGATATAAATTAGAATAACTGTTCTATCCCGTGAAGTTACTTTTTACAACGGGGTTCCCAGCTCGAGTCATTGGCATGATAACAGAACCACCACAGGGTATATGTTTAATATAACTAATACTGTTTTTGCCTGAACTATTTAAATGGTATTAAATATCTTTATCAAATACATAAGTATTATTTTATATCTTATTCAGTTTTTACCATTAAAAGTACTTAAATGATTACACTCCATTAATATCCTGTAATTCATTTATTGCAAATTGAAATTGGCAATACATGCAGTTTTTTTTTATATTACAATATTTCGGTTCTTTTATTGAGATAATTTAAACCCGGATACTTGCGTCTAAAAATTTTCCAATTTCATCACTCCTATGTCATACTTTTCTGCTTGCATTTTGTAGTATTCTTATGGATTTAATCGTACGCGAACAACTTTCTTGTATTTTAAAAACTTATTCACTCACTTATACACTTACGTGTTTACTTATACACTTACATATCATACTAATATCCATACATTTCAGACTCTTGTAAGATGACGAAGTAAAGTCAACCTTCCCAGAATGGCACTGCAACAACGAGAGATCTGCCGAGTTGGGGAATCTCCCTCAACCAGGCGGAGGACCATGAGTCCTCGCCGAGGATCAGCCCAAGCATCAATCTGTACCCCAGATGACAATCCAAGACACGACGACCAGATATTAACCCCAACTTCAAGCACCGCCTCAACCTCAAGTGCTGCTTCAACTTCAAGTTCCGCTGCAGAAGTTCGATCTCCTTCCCGAAGCGAAAGAAGAATCTCCACGAGACTCCTCATGCAGAAGGGTGTGGAATCTCCCACCAAGAACAGTAAATCCCCGAAGCACGCAGCGTGGAAGACTTCAAAGTTCT
Source organism: Linyphia triangularis (assembly GCA_963978545.1). NCBI lineage: Eukaryota > Metazoa > Arthropoda > Arachnida > Araneae > Linyphiidae > Linyphia > Linyphia triangularis. Next base: position 56,826,048 of record OZ021729.1, read on the forward strand.
TCAGCAGAAGTATGGCATCCGGAGAATTGCTTAAGGGGTTCAAGAAGCTGTCTGCGTCTTCGGCACCGGCTGCTGTTGCTGCTTCTTCAGAAGCGGAAGGAAGTCCTTCAACTTCTTCCACTGAGAATAAAGAGTCTGAGTCTTCTGCTTCGAAGTCGTTTGTGAGTAGGTTTAGTTCTCTCAGAAGGAAAAGTGGAAGTGATACGGACACCGTGCCAAAAGTGGATAGTGAAACATTGCAGGTAGGTTTGAAATGTGTTCTGGTCAAATATTTCTTTAATCATAGTATTATCATAGTACTTCAGAACAACATATTAGAAAAAAAGGAATAGGACATTTCGACGAGTCTGTAACTACTTACATAAACATTCTAAATTCAATTAATATTTAGAAAAAAATATGGATTTACAGAATATATTTTTTAAACACATTCTAATGTTATTTTTTTAAGTTTAGTAATAATTCAAAAAAAAAAAAAAAAAAAAAAAAAAAGGTTAAGAAAAACGCCTTCAAACTTGTGCATTAGTTTTATGCGCATCCGCATTTTAATTGTGAAAATATATTACAGTAAGGTATTAATCCATATTTTAAAATTATTAATTTGAGAAACCCCATAAATCACTTACAAAGGTTTTAAAATAATCGTTTCCTTAGATGAATAGCATTGGCTTAGAGAAAAAAGATGCTAACTCCAAATTATAAAACTTTTCAGCTGGGGAAAAAAAAAAAAAAAAAAAAAAAAAAAAAAACGTATTAAAGTGCTCATTTAGCATGAGCTTATCGTTTTCACACATCACTCATTTACCTATTTGTTTTTCATTATTCAATTCAATTTGCAATTTAACTAATTGATGGATATAGTTTTTCTGTTTCCAAATGTAAAAAAAGTGATTTGAGACCAAAAGCGGAGTTTGTGTGTTTTAACTTTAAGACGACAGTAAAGAAAGCTTATAAAATTAACTGTCCGAAATCGATCTCTTTTGATCGGAATTTGTAGTCTCAAAAACTTATGTTTTCAAAATAAACAGTATCCTTCAAGAGTAGCTATTCTTAATGTTTCGGATTCGCTTTCAGATACTTATTGGATTTGTCAAATAAGCTATTCATATTATACATTGCTTTTGCAGTTTTAAATATATTCTATGATTACATTTTTTAAGCACGGAAGCTCTGACGTTAGAGGTATAGTCTGCAAGAAGGAGGACCTGATGTTCCTTATGACAAAAGCTCCTGGTACAAAAGACAGAAGAGTATCCTCTCCGGCTGAACTCATAGTCCCGGTGGCTTCCAGTCTTCCAACCTCACCCATACCTGTCTTGAAATCCCCTTCTATCAAAGTCGCTCCGAACTCACCACTCACCAGAGGATCATTCAGGTCTACCAGGTCAGCATCCTTGGACCCAACATCGCTGCCTAATATAGAAAGGGCTGTCTTCAGACCCCCAAACGTAAAGCCCCCTACCATCAGAACCATGGTCTACCAACCGTCGGCAACACAACCTCAGCAGTCACGAGCGACAAGTTTTCAGCAACAGTCTCGAAGTAGCCTCAGCAAGAAGAAGACTGTCACCGACGACATTTGCATCAAGAAGACCGGGACTTTCCTGGAGGTGGTTCCAGAGGTCAAGAGAAGGTTGTCTGGTCCTCTGATCGAGGTCAAGGACAGGATTGTTGAGGAGAATGAGGATGGAGAGGATGATGAGGAGAATCCTGTTCCTTGGGATGAGAGCAATTTCGTCGATCCCAATCTTCTTGGAGGTGCAATCGAGGCTTTTCTGAAAGGTATGGGGACTTCCCCTAGCCCAACGCCAACGACCGAGAAGAGGGTTTCTTTCAAGAAAAATCTTATTAAGTAACAGGCTGTTGACGAAAATGAAGAATAACGATATAAATATCTACTTGACATTTTTCTAAAAGCTTCGTGTTTTTGATTTACTCCTCGTGTTTATTAATACGATGTTAATCAATAAAAAGAACAACACAATAAATATTTTGTTTATATTTCCTAAATTCTTAGTGTTTTGAGTTTTATCTCCACTGAACTAAAATGAATAGTTCACTAGTATATAGAATTAACAATTTTAAATATAAAATCAGCCTCCAACAAAGCTATTATCATCAAGATAGTGAGTTTCTTTAATGATACATTGTTGGTCATGTGCAAATTATCATAAATTTGAGAAAGGTCAAGAAACTCAACCTTATGTTAAGGAAAGTTTAATGAAAGAAAATGAATATACAGACGATGTGGGAATTCCTAGGAGTTGTGTGATAGTGATATGATGCTAAAAGTTGCGATTGATATTTTCTGAAGTATATTTGGATGTTTTCTTACACTATTACAAAAACTAAAATATACCTTTCCAGAACAATTCATTGAAAACTTTAAAATTTTACGTTATAAATAAAAAAAAAAAATTAAAAAGAATTTCCCATATCAATCTCGAAAAGTCCTTTAATAAATTGACAAGAAATCATTATTTATCAAGATCCTATCCTTTTATCAACGTAAAATCTGCGGATAGTGAACTGCTGAACCACCAACAACCCACACAACGTAATCACAGCTGTCTTAAATAGTTATTCTCCTACAAAAGTTCAAAGAGGCTTCAATGCGAGGACTTTGGTTGATTAAATTTGCATAAAGATGAATGAAATTTTCTTGAAGGAATGTGACTGTAGTCAAAGGAAGATAACTGACAGTATGGTCTTTAGAGGTCTAATATTTTATCATGAATGTAGTTTCTGAGATGACAAGAATTATGTGCTTGTTTGAGAAGCACTTTTATAATCCCATTATCTTGTAGGGGCTGACACTAAATAATTTTTAGATTATTGTACTGTCTTCAATATTCATGGAAAGCAGACAAATTATTATAATTAACAACCAGATAAAATATGAAATATACGAACTATTGTTTGAGTATAGGCAATAAAAATTTATAAATACTGTTTCATATACCGTAAATTTTATTTTATAATTTAGAAAAAGTATTGCGGCGTTTATTTTGTGTATCGAATAATAATAAGTGTAATACTTTTGGCGCTCTTAGTTATTGACATTTTTTTTTTGGTATATCTCATGATTGGTATGCTTGTTGGTATCGTTAATTATTGGTATTTTTGTTGGTATTGTTAATTATTGGTATATCTTTTTGATATTGCTAAACATTAGTTTATGTATTTCTTTCTTAGTACATAATCATCCCTTCTCATTTATTTTCTATCGATAGTTCTACTTAAAATATGAAGAAATCTCTCTTTTTGTTATTATAAAATAGCCTTAAAATAATATTAGTAGCAGTAAGTAAATCAATAATTTTTCAGTGAACAATCGATAGCTGTTTTGTAATAACTGGTTATATTTAGTTATGAGACTGTGAGAGAGGACCCATACGATTTCAAGGACTCTAAAGAGAAATAATGTTTATTTCTCAGCAAGTATACAAAAATTAAGAAAAGTTTTGTAATATGTTCAAAATACAAGAAAAAGATATTTTGTTCAACCGATGACGACAATTCTATGGAATAGCAGAAATATTTAAGGAATTTGTGAATGAAATTTAAGTGTATTATTTAATAAAAAAAAAAAAAAAAAAACATGCCTTCGAATGCTAGAAGCTTTCACTTCGAAATCAAAATCTGCTAATAGAGTTGGCTTTAATATATTAAGTTAACTATAAATATTCATTTAACTTTATTACATATTTTTTTTATTAATTTATTTTTGTATTTTTTATTATAATAATTTAACTATATAATAATTTAACTATAAATACAAAATATGAATTTCACTTTTAAATATTATCGTGAGTATTATTTGTTGCGCATAATAAGATAATTTAATCTTTTAATATTTTAAAAAGAATAGTTCACAATTTAATCTCAAAAAAGTTATTTTTGGTATTTTAATTAATAAGTTTTATAAATTTGAATAAATAATGCGTTAAGAATGCTAATTATTAAATGTACTTTTCATTTTAAATCATAAATGTTCCTAAAAAAATATTTGTTTTATAAGGAGAAAAAATTAATACATAAATGTTATTTATAAATATTTTTTTTTTGTAATTAATATAAATTGATACAACTTTGCATGCTCTTTCATTCATCGTTTTACTTTTAATGTGCAAATATTTCAATGTAATATTTAAATATAACTACTATGCAAACTGAAAAAGCTAGACGAAATTTGATACCTTGTATATGATAGTCTTAGAAGTTGTTACATACTCTTTAGCATGAGCTTTTATAACTACCTTTGAAAGTGAAATAAATGATTTTATAACTCAGTAATTTTACATTTTTCTTGAACTTTCTGAATATAATAACTTCTAGTTGTATATGTGTTAATATTAAGCATGAGAAAGCTAAAATGTAAAGAAAAGTATTATTCTATAACTTTATAATGAGACTAGTTGTGTTCTTTATATTTATTTTATTGATATATAATGTCTTTTCCCAATCTCCAAAATAATTTCAAATGAAATATAAAAAGACTACGTATGAAATACGTACTGCGAGAATTACAAGACAATCACTTATTTCCTATTAATATACTTGATGACAGAGTATCTTTCTATAATAATAATAATACTCGATTATTATGTGTTATTTTTATTTAATTTATATTATACCACATAATTTTTCTCTTTGTGAAATTTAAATATGTCATTTATATATAATTCAAGTATTTATATCAATTTTGGATCGAAAGTTTAACATATTTTAATATTCGAGCAGAAAATCAACATTCAAAAATATTTTCTAATATAAAATTTAGATATGTGTAAAATGCATGTATACAAATAATAATGTGTTTTTTTAAGTAAGGCCCTTGAATTATTTCATATTGCTATTCAACACAATCTCTTTAACAGCAGAGCTAACAAAATAACTCTTTGATATTTATTAAGATTTTCTCATTTCAATATATAACGTATCGAAATTTATTCATTAAAACATCAAAGTGTATAACATGAGACTCATTTTGTGAAAATATTAACTTTGTATAATTTTACTTCTGCTTGCTACATTCTGTATATATGGTAAAGCAATATGTAATATATTCAATGCTTATTTTCCAGAATTATCTCCCAGTATGAATGTATTTTATTATATTGATGTTTTTATTTTTAGCAATTTAAGACATATTCAAGTTTTACCATTTGGTAAAATGTATATTTAGGCTCAATCATGATGTGATAATATTTAAATATGTTAAGCTAATATAAAGAAATTATTCTTATTGCCGAAAATAAAATTTTACTTTACTTTAAATAATAGTAAACTGACAATAAAGCAGTATTAAGTCTTAGAAAATTAACAATTTTCACAATGCGATACAAAATTTCAATCAAAAATATAAAATCTGCTTTTGATACAATATGTAGATTCATATATTTATAATGCTTTTGAATCTACCTGAATTATTTAGCTTGATTTCCTTCCAATTTTTACAGAAATCTTGATAACTTTAAGGAGTATATACTGATGTTACACAAAGATATGTTTGATGTATAATTTTTAAACCATTTCAGCCATCGATTTGAATAATCAATAAGTCAAGCGGATAACTTATTCCCTGTCGATTTTCTTTCAAAATGCCTTGATGAAGTAGCAATCCCTAAAAACCATTAGACGTATATTATTTTCCAGGTTTAAGTTAAAAATGCTGTTCGATTAATATATATATGTGAATATTAATTGAGTATTTCATTTCCTTAAGCTTATACACTGTTCCTTTAAAAGCACGATATTTATGAATAAGCATGATAATGCCGAAGGGTATGTTAAAAATGTGATAATATCCAATTCAATGTAATGGAAAAACCTAATCTGATCAACGATACTTAAATCTTCTAGATATATTTTCGATGTAGTCATTTGTATAAGCTTGCATTAAGAATATTTTTGTGTACCTAACTTACGCACTAAATGTCACAGCCAAATGTATAGTCTGTACATATTGTACTAAGTGTTGAATGTTTTTATTGGCATTATATGTGTATTGTGAATAAATAATTGCAAATACTACTTTCGTATGTTACTCATTGAGTTAAGTTACTTTGCAAATAAAACACTACATAAATTATTTCATATAATGTTATGTCATTAAAGTAAAAATTCTATTGTACACTGTTAAAAATTTAGATCTACCTTGCACCAAAAATGGGTTCCCATTTAGATGCAGCCAACATTTGGTGCTTAGTTTTAGGATTTAATGGTGCAACCTCGGACCGTAAGCACCATTAAATCGTGAAACTAAGCACCAAATGTTGGTTGCAGTTAAATGGGAACCAATTTTTGGTGCAAGGTGGAACAAAATTTTTAACCGTGTATTGTCTCCAAACTTAGTCTATACTGTAAAAGTCTCCAATGTGTGTCTCCATGTAAAAGAAACCTTATGAATTTATTTTACTGGCTGAAAACTACCATAGGACACTTGCAAAAGACCCTACAAGTCTACACGTAAATCTTATGTACAGTCCATGTCTACTCTATACTGTACTGGTCTATCTAAATCTAAACATATAATTTATATTTAGTGGCTAAAACAACAGCAGGATACTTGAAAGAAACCTACAAGGCTATATGCAAATCTTACGTACTTCCCGTGCCTACTCTATACTGTACTGGTCTATCTAAAGATACACGTAAGGTTTAAATTTGGTGACTAAAAACAACAGCTGGATACTTGATAGAAACCTTCAAATCTTACGTACTTTCTATGGCATCTTTATACTGTACTGGTATGTATAAAGATAAAGGTACGATTTGAATTTAGTTCCTAAAAACAACCGCTGGTTACTTGATAGAAACCTACAAGCCTAAATGTAAATCTTACGTACTTTCCATGCCTACTCGATACTGTACTGGTCTATGTAAAGATAAACGTAGGATTTAAATTTATTGGCTGAATACAACCACTGGACACTTAAAAAAAGTAATAGTCTAAATAAGCATTTACTTATCCTCTATGCCTACTCTATCCATATACAATACCAGTTCAAGATAAACATTGGTTTTCAATTTATTGTTTAATAACACACAAGTAGCTAGATTGAAAAAGTAAACTTTAAAAATGCTTCAACATTTTAAGTTATTTAATAGTGAAGACAAAATAAACTTAATGTTCATTTTACTCAGGGATGTGTTCTTACTAAACCTTTAATTAAACAGATCTAAGTAATGCGCTTGAATATTCCGAGCCTGAGATTGGCAGTTGATAAGCAAGAGTCAATTAAACTGTCAAGAAGTTAATCTTCTCATAGACAATGAACAACATACTGAAATTAGGTTGTGCTTTTTTATACATTGTCCATTAATAGATAACATGTTTTCAACGATGAGATTATGCATGCTCTAATTTACTGGATTTTTTTTTTTTCAAAACTAAGTACATAAAACTTTCCAAAAGACAAGATTAATGTCTATATTCTTTTTTTACATACCTAATTCAGAGTAAAAGTTCTAGGATAGGTTTATGTCTGATAGCTGATTCTAAGGCCATTTTATCCCTTGGTTACATTACTTTTATTAAAACTTCATAATTTCCCTTTTAAGAAACATATTTAATCTAGATATTCTTGACTGTTTAATATTTTTATGAAGGGAATAAATTACTGGGAGAACAGGTGACAAGTACAGTTTACCTTCAGGCACTATATAGTAAATTTTATGTTCTCAAGATTTCATTTGGACATTTATACAAGCAGTAGTGCACAAATTAGTCACGTATTTTAGTAAGATATTAGCTAGATAGTTCTTATTAACATTTTATTAGGAAGAAAATTGTAAACTGTAATGCACTCAAACCCCTTTAACTTGAAATAGCTTAACCCGAATTTACGTTTAAAGCAAAATATAAGCATTTTACTGTACGATGAAGTTTAAATTTAACGTTAATCTATTCGTTTAAACATGAAATCCCGTAACAGGAAATCCCGTTTAAGACGAAAAAAATTACTCTTCAAAGCACATTTTTAGGCAGCCTTCATTATTTAGACGGTGTTTCGAAACCATTTATCAAGTTGAAACCCTATGAAAAAGGGAAAGTGCCTGAGTGATCAAATTTCAAGGAAATCACTGAGAAATGAGCTCATTTCGGAGATAATTTAGATGGCATTCCTCCGTAAACTGGTTTTGTAGCATCACTTAACTCTCCATCTTAAACTTAGAATTAAACTCAGTCGTATTTCAATGTTGGATCTTGGCAATACGAGTCGAAAGCAGCAATCATTATTGTTGGAAACATAGCTAAAAATTTGAAATAAATTGATGATAAATCCTTCGCAAAAAACGGGGGGGGGGAGGGGAAAGGAGGAAAACACACACACATACAAATTGCAACCAAGTATGGAATCACCGACATCACTATATCATAGATTTTATAAAATCGGTAAAAGATTGAAGCAGCAAATGCTGTAAATAAATTTGAACCTGCAATGAAAAGAATCGGACTTGTAAAAGTGAAAACGAAATAAACAGTGTTAATGGGGTTTGACTGTAATTGAAGTTGTTGCATTTAACAAAAATTTAATGAAGTAGATTTATAAGTAGTAGAAAAAAATTCTTATTTAAATACCTGGTGGGAAAAGAGGGTTCAGAATGGCCATATAACATATAGCATCCAATGTAGAAAACAGTATCGCCTTCAGGTTCTCATCATTCATAGAGATACAGTAAACTTCATTCGTGGTATTAGACAACAATCGATCTCTAGAAAAGTTTAAACACTATACTATCCGGTAAATAACACTGGAATATATTCCCTTAAGGTTGAAGTGTTCTTGTAATTTGGTTTATTGACCTACATAACTCTATTATGCATTTAGATATTATTTATTATTTTGATTACTTCATTAAGGATTATTAAATTAGTATTGAATAGTTTTTTAATGTAGTGCCGTGACCAGATCCAAGTTAACGCTTTCTAAGTAGAAACTTTCTTTTAAATATAATACTTTTATATTTTTATATAATAAATAACTCAAAAACTAGGAACTATGAATTCAGAAATGGCTTATTGATGACTAGCATCTTGCTGGTTGGTTTATTCTTTTAGTGACCCTTAAAATATACACCTGATAAAAGTGACCCTGATAAAAATACAAACGCATTTAAGCCACTGTAAACTTTTTGAGTAGTTCCGTAAGTAGTTTTCAAAAGACACGATGTACATTTCATATTTCGGATTTCTAACTGTAGACATTTTGAATGGATTCTATATTTAGAAAACCTTTTTACGTCAAGTATGAAAGTTCTTGAAGTTTAAGTCAAGCGAAGTATTCTTTGACCGACCTCATCAGTTTTGACAGACTTTGTTACAGCAGGTGAAGAATACTGAAGTTTCTATTAAATAATTTATTAACAATTTTCAAGTTCTTGTGGTGAAATAATAGCTTATTTCGAAATGTATCATTTACATAAAAATTGGAATCTTCGACATGTGTGTGGGTTGCAGTTTATTAAGTAAGTTTGGACAGTAGATTATTTAAGGGATTTAATTTTTTTTTTCTAAGGCATGTGAAGTGGGAAGAAAAACCTTTTAAAAACTTTAAAAATGCTTCTAACTAAAGGTAAACTATTTGAGTTTCTTGGCATGCCACTTAAGAACGGAACGTTGAAGTTAGAAGTTTTGATTGAAAACTTAAAATTTGCATTAAAATAATCACTTGTGAAATTTTAAATTCTAATCAGGTTGTGCTATCCTACATTTTAATCTTAGAATGGACTTAGAATTTATTTTCATACATTGCATATTTTTTTTCAATGATAATCCGGATTCTAAATAAGTGTATTTTGCTGCTAATTTTATATTTCTGGGAAAATATTTTTATGAATATAGAGATAAGATTAGTTATGATAATTTTTTATATTCCATATATATATTTGAATTATTGAGATATATATCTGAGTATGATGTACCTTAATATAAAAGTGTATAATCGGCAATTTTGTGACAATTACTGACACAATGCACTTGTTTTCATTGTATTTTTTAAAACATTTATTTTTTACACCCCAAAATAACTGCATTACTCTCAAAAGCACACATTAGTAGATATAATGCAAATTGCAAAATTACTATCAATAGATATAAACTGAATATTTAAACCGATGGTTCTAACATTAAAGTGACCGAGGACAATTGCATTAAATTTTATAAGTCTTGGACCTCCAATATTTACTTTCCAAACCCCTGATTATTGGAAAACTTCCTATAAATATGCTTTTGAAAACTATTAGAGGAAACGAATTATTTTTTCTTATTGCTGTTAATTATCAATATTTAGGTTTTGTTTCAAAATTATTAGATAAAATTATTTAATTCTTTTTTTTTTTTAAAATCACATATAACATATATTTATTTATTTATCCCCAAAAAATTATGCCTTTTATCTTTTCTTCTTGTGATGAACCATATTTGAGTGCACAAAGGGGACAAAGAAAATATAATTCAAATAATTTCCCTAATGCACAATGAAACAAAATGAAAATTACTCATGAAAACTTACATCAAATATAGTCTCCAGATGGCGCAGCAGTATTGTATTGGACAATGTTGGAAATAGGGGTTTTGGAAGATTAATCACACCGAGCTGAAACTCGAGCATCGTTCAAAAATAAATTAATCTTTTTAGAGGCAAACATATAAAGAACCACACAAAACATATTTTTTTAGCCATCGTGTTTTTTTATAAAAATAAGTTTCAATTTTAAAACTATTCATCAATATTTCAAAAATATCAGTATAATACTATCGATTTTTTTCCCCCATTTCTCCACGTTTTGGAACATCCTGATCTCAAAAAAGTGGTCTAGAAAAAATATCTGTCTGTGTGCACGTAATCAGCGTAACTCCCGAATAAATTGACCTACGATGCTCAAATTTGGTGTGATGGTTGGTGTTGGCACAAGGAGGTTACACTACCATTAGGGTTTTTGTCAAAAATCGAGCATGCGCATAGGGTAGCTGCTATTGAAAAAATCATGTTTTTCAGTAATTGCTAAAAAATGGCCCTAACGATTTTGTTCGAAATCGCTGTGGTAATGCCTCTTAAGGTGTTCTAAACATCCCCACCTTTAAAACTTCCTTAAAAAGGCCTTAATGGCGTAAAAAGGGAAAAACGGTTGCCTTTAATACAGAGTTCTCTTTCCTTGAGCATACCTCATTAACAATCGTTTTTTCTTCTCTTCTTAGTTTCATTTACAAGTAAGATTAATAGAAGAATTATAAAAAAAAATCAATTTTTACTAAATGAATGATGAAAATATAAATACAGTAGATGACACAAATCCACGTAGGTATTATGATGTAATTGAAAGTTGTGCTATGTTCCACACCTCTAGTTTTATCAAGTGTTGAGCGAGATTGGCCAAAAACCATTACAAGGGTCAGTCTAAAAAGGACCATATTGGAATTGGCCAATGTCGAGCGATATTAATCAGTGCTACTAGTGTCACACTAAGCATACTAGATTGCCTCTAGAATAATTTACTTGAATATACAATAATTACCTGGAAGAAAATGGGAAAAGTCAGCTAAAAAATATAAACATGGGATAGTGAGGCATTTAAGATAAATGTATGGTCAGATAATATCGAACCAAATGGAAGAGGTTGTTTAAGCTTTGAGATGTAAGAATGCAAAGGGAGAGGTATTTGAAAGTTATATTCTGGGGATATATTCTTAATTCGAATTCTGACAATTATGAATAGTTACGACTTAAATATTATTAGAGCAGCATGTGTGACATCCCATCCTCTTGAGAAATTGGTTCAAAGGAATGTAACGTTGGAAGAATTTTCGTTTCTATACAACACAGTTAATCTCTTTATGGATCACCTTTGACGATGAAACAATGAAATGGGAACAACTGATAATTATTATAAATCCTGCAAACGTTAACCAGTTAAAAGTGATAACGTTTTTTGACTAAAACCAACATTAAGAAAACACAACTAATTAATATTGCACTATTATTAATTTTCAGACAAATACAGATCAGAAACAGGAAATGGTATATCACTGTTTTGCAAAGAAATGGTGTATACAATTTATTTTATTCTTATAGGGCATACTTCAATAATTGCATATTTTCTTTAGGATTGATCAGATAAAATCATAAAGTTAAAATTTCTAATCTATAGTATCATCAAAAAGTGTAGACAAAATATTAAATTATAGTACTTCATAATTTGCGCCAAGCTTTTGCATACTCATTTCTAACTATTAGGGAAACACTTTATCAGAGCATTGGTGGGAGCAATTTAGCTGAGCTATCAATCCAATAGGATGAAAACATTCACATATTCCTACCTGCATATCTAAATAGTACGATCAAAGGGAATGAAAGGTAACGTTTTAAGTTCTCTATTATATGTTTATCGAAATGTGCAAGGATTTCTAAATTTTTTCATTCATTGCTGAACTAGGTAATTGAAAGAGTCACAGGTGAATGGTAACCATAAAAGTCATAGTCATTAATTTTACTTTAAGTCAATAATAAGTCACTACGATACTAATTAAAACTTTTTTTGAAAATTATCTATGAATTGTGAGCTTAGATTGTTTAATACATAATTTTTCCGAGTTAGTAAAATAAAATTTCTAAAATTGCCAAATAATTATTATTAATCAGAATCTTAATTAATTAAATAAGTTTCTTCGTACAATTATTCAATTATCTTTCTCAGTGAATAGGTTCAAATATATTATAAAAACTTCATTCTAAAACGAATATTGTTCTATGGAACATGGTAATATTCAATTTAAATTCAATATTAATCTAAAGTTATTTAATGGATTGAAAAGATTGAGATGGAAGTGCCAAACATCTTTTTAAATATGAAACAGATTGTTTTAGGATGCTTTTATAAGAGTTTGAAAACTTTTCAAAAGACCTGCACTACACAATTTAAATTAACATAATTCCTGGGTGATTTTACAAATCCAAAAATAGAATATACTAATTTAAGTGTATTTTTATATACTTAAAAAACTGTAAAAATTTTCATTTACAATATTTTTGATTATATGGCTGTTTAAAAGAAATTTGCATATGAATTACCTACAAATTGAATAACATGATTCTTGCAAATAAGCTAATTTAATTAGTTCGTTTGCCTTAAAAAAACAAGTGTGTTTACATAAAAGTTATATTTAATTTAAATATGCCATGTATATTCCTTTCAAATTCAAATTAAAGCTCTATTTTGCCTTTTCAGTTTAAATCGTTAAAGAACGCTGACTTTTGAAACGGAAAAACATTCGCAATTTAAATTCAATTTTACCATTCACAAATATCATTTACCTATGACTCGTGACTTCGAAATTAAGCAAACTATTTTCTGACGTGTCTGAAGTAATCTTAAGGATCTGCGTTGGAATATTATTTTAGAATGAACCAATAATTAAATATTAGAGAATGAAAGGAAATCATCTTTTATGGTAATAAAAATGGAAAATATTTATTCTAAATTTGAGGCAGTTGCCTACTTCTTCAAAAAATATTATAATTAATTTATATACTTGTTTAACACCTCTAAGAACTTAAAATCTAAAGTTTATAAAACAATATAATGCTTGAATTTTAAAAGTAAAATTTATTTTCCTTTAAAAATTTGTCGGGAAGACTAATTAAATTGTAGTAGAGTGCACATATGATATATTGGAGGAATAGCTTTTAGAAGTAAGATATTGTATTCTATTGTTGGAAGAAAAATTAAACTTGATTTGTAAATCAGAACTCGGCACGGCAAGGCTCATGTAGCTATTTGGTCGGTGTGGTGATAAATCATAGCCTCCTTTTTCATTATACAGTATATGATGGAACTTTTTTAACATTTAAGTTCAAGTCACCAACAAAAAATGAAGGGAATTATTTTAAGTGGAGAACTACATTTTTAAAATAATAGTACATTGTTTTATTGTAGTTTAAACTACAACTGGAGAAAACGGAATCGGTGCTGGGCGGAGACAATGCATACCATACATAAAGTATTGTACTCTCTATATAAAGTACCCACTCATTAGGTATCAAAATATTATCTTCATAGAATGTTTCCAGGTTATCAAAGAGTAATAAAACAAAAATAATAACTTCGACTTTTTAACAAAAACACAATGTGCTATTGTAAATAAACTATTCGTCGAAGTCGGAGGTTTCATCCTTGAAATACAGAGTTAGCAAGAAATATGTTGTCCACTTTAGAGTGCTCTAGAAGGCCTTCTATTCGTCCTAATAAGATAAAATGGTAAATTACACCAATTTATGACATATTAAATTCGGTGACGAATATTAAATGTAATTAAAAGTTTGGCGATGGTCCACACTTCTAGTTAATTATTGCTTCATTGATGAAACAATTTGACTTATGATATCATTCGAGACTGTTACGGTTGAGATTCTACCTAGTTTGTGAATTTTAAAATTACGTATTTGTAATCTATAATAATAAAACAAGCTGTGTGTCTGTCTGTCTGTGGCTCTGTGGATCTATAGAAACCTACTTAAAATTGGAGTAGAGCTCTGAAATTTTCAACATAAGAAGTGTTGGCATTCTAATTTAACGTATGTGAAATAGAATGTTAAAAATTTAATTAGTTATTTTTTAATTAATTTTTTTTTAAATTAACTTATTTTTTTCAAAGGGACTTCAAATAGAGATACAGCACTGAAATTTTCAACCTAAGTAGTTTAAGCCTTCTTATTGGACTTTTGAAAAATAGAATAATAAAATTTTAATTATTTTATTTTTTATTTTATTTTTTTAATCAATTAACAAATATTTTTACAAAACGACTTTTAATAGGGCTACAGCTCTGAAAGTTTTACATAAGTAGTTTTAGCTTTTTAATTGAAAATTTATAAACCAGAATTTTAAATTTTTATTTAGTTTTTTAATTAATTTTTTGTAATTAATTAAAAAATATTTTACAAAACGATTTCTGAATGGGCTACTGCTCTAACATTTTTAACATAAGTAGTTTTGTCTTTCTAATTGGACTTTTGAAAAACAGAATTTATACTTTTATTTAATTATTTTTTAATCAATTTATTTAATTAATTAATAAATATTTTACAAAACGATTTCTAAAAGGGCTAGAACTCTGAAATTTTCAACATAAGTAGTTTTGGCCTTTTAATTGAACTTTTGGAAAACATAATTTTAAATTTTTATTTAGTTCTTTTTTTAATTAATATATATTTAACAAAACGATGTCTAATAGGGCTACAGCTCTGAAATTTTCAACCTAAGTAGTTGTGGCCTTCTAATTGGACTTTTGAAAAACAGAATTTTAAATTTTTATTTAGTTCTTTTTTAATTAATTAGCAAATATTTTACAAAGCTATTTCTACTTGGGGTACAGTTCTGAAATTTTCAACACAAGAAGTTTTGGCATTTTAATTGGAATATTGAGAAAAACAATGTCAAAATTTGAAATTTGTTTTTTGGTTAATTTTTTTTAATTAATATTTTTACAAAAAGCGACTTCTAATTGGCCTAGAGCTCTGAAAGTTTCAACATAAGTAGTTTTGGCCTTCTAATTTTCCTTTTAACAAACAAGTGTTAAAATAATCTTACAGGGGTGTTGTATTATTGTATTAACAGGGATTTTGTGTGTGTGTCTCGACAAGGGAGATGCTTCTAACATTAAGGCTTTAAGTAACAATTAGATTTTAGTGAGTGAAGCAAGTTTATGCTTACGCAACAATGAACCTTTCAGCGAGAGAAGCGAGCCTATTCTTGCATAGTAATGAACCTTTCAACCTTCGAAGTAAGAATGTACTTATGTGTCAGTGAACTTTTCAGCGAACGAATCGAGCTCGATTTTGCTTAACGATGAACCTCCTTGCCAGCGAAGCACCAAAAACTGGGACCAATACACCAATGACGGGTTTCCGCTACGTGAGGCCGCACAGTTAGCTAAAATATTGCTCATGTTATAATTTCGAAGCGAAGCACGGGTATTCAGCAAGTCTATAATAACAAAACAAGCTGTCTGTGTGTCTATCTGTGGATCTATAGAAACCTACCTAAAATTGGAGTAGAGCTCTGAAATTTTCAGCATAAGTAGTTTTGGCCTTCTAAATGTATACATGTTAAACAGACTGTTAAAATTTTAAATGGTTTTTTTTTAATATATATATATATATTGTTACGAATTTTTGTATATTTGTAAATATTTCGTAGTGCTAATTTTGTAAATAGATAAATTTCTGTACATTTCGCATAAGGCAATGCAATGGTTTGTTTCCCGGCAATAGGGGTGTTATCGTTTGATAACGGGTTTTACAGAGGTAACTCTGGGAAGCGAGTTTCAAGGGGCAGGGCATTTAACATTATGGTAATGGGAATCTCGCCAAATTGGCGAGATAGAGCCAAGTTGGCGATGGTTTTGGCGACTAATTTTTGTCGTCAAATTTGGCGAGAAATCGCCAAATGTCGCCAAACTTGGCGACCATTTGGCGACATTTTCGGTGCATGTATGGGTACATGTATCCTTTGTACATGTATATAGGACTTTTCGACTACATTCTGGAAAGTTCTCCAAATGTCTATCTCTGGAAGGTTCACGTATGTTCTCAGGTCACCCTATAAAAGCTCAGGAGAGCGGGTGACGGTGTGAGTTGTCTCTCAACGTTCATTGTGAGAGCTGTATTCCTGACTTGAGTCACTGAATTAGTTGACTGGAGATACTGAGCGAACTGTATTGCATTGTCTTTTTGCGGCGATTAAGCAGTTGTTGTCAAGTTTTTAACTGCTGTTTTGTGCTCTATTGAGGTGAAAAGAGCTGTATTGTGTCTACTAGAACGACAAGTTCTGGAGCTGTAAGAGAACTGTGAAGAGTTATTTTGGAATAAATTTCTGCAAGTTTTGATCTGCTTTGGCGTCAAATCTTTCGAACCCGTACAACGCAACAACTGGTGCCAGAAAAGTGGGGTTTGATGCCGATTACCAGAGCAATGGCAGAACAAGAGGACAAATTTCAACAGCTTTTTGCTCTCATGCAAGAGATGAGGAAAGGCCAAGACGAGATGAAGAAAGGCCAAGAAGAGATGGAGAAGAAAATGTCCAAAGGGCAGGAAGAGATGAAGAAAGAGATGTTCTCTGGCAAAGAAGAGATGAAGAAGGAAATATCCGAAGGGCGAGAAGAAATGAAAGCGAGTCAAGAAGAAATGAAAGCGGCCCAAGAGGAAATGCAAAAGAATATTTCTGCGATCTCTGCCGGACAGGAGGAATTAAAGGGTCATCTTTTAGCAACTATGGAAGAAAGTGTGAAACAAATAGAAGACAAATTTGAAGAGAAATTCGAGAATGTCGAAAAGAGGTGTAATAGTTTAGAAGGGAAATTCGAATTCAAGTTTAATGATTTGGAGAAGAAGATAGAGATTCTGGAAAAGAAGAATCTAGAAGAAAATTTGAATGAGATAGAAGAAAAGATAGACCAAATGTTAGAGAAGAGACTGTCAATCAGAACTCTTTCGGAAGATTTGAAATGTGTACCAGTCACCTCCCGACCTTCAATCAAGCTTTCGACTTACGATGGAAAATCTTCCTGTCAAGTGTATAAAACTCAATTCACAATTGTCGCCAACGCCAACGGATGGGATTCCGTGACAAAAGCCTGCCAGTTAGCTGCATCTCTGCGAGCTGAAGCTGCAGATATACTGCAAACGCTTTCCGAAGATCAACGCTTGGACTTCAACGCACTCTCAAGTGCATTAGAACTGCGGTTTGGCGAGAAATGTGTGAAAGAATACAGCAGGCTGCAGTTGAAATCTCGCCAACAGAAGCCTACCGAAACACTCCAGGAGCTCGCCACGGATGTTGAAAGGCTCTCCCATCTCGCCTTTTCAGACTGCCCCGCTGAAACGAGAAAAATCCTGTCTCTACAGTACTTCGTCGATGGCATCAGGGATGTACAGATACAGAAGGCCCTACGAATGGCAGATGTTAAGGATTTAAAAAGTGCTTTAGTATATGCCATGAAATACGAGGCAGCCCAGCAAGCAACTCGTAGAGAACGCCATCCTATCAGGACTGCTACTATACAGGAGCCAGAAGAAATTGCTGCTCGTCTGGATGAATTGCAAAGACAAGTCAGTAACTTGAGACGATATACTCCGGAAAAGAAGCAGAGTCTGAAGTGCTGGAACTGTGGAGGCGAGGGCCACATACGGAGAAACTGCCGATCCCGCCAATACACTGGAGATAAGACCGCTCCCAGAAGGGAGGAGGAAAACTAAATTCTGGCCATCTCGCGGGGCGGAGGTTGCCAGTTGTTGAGAAGCCCCATCTTAGAGCTCTACAAATTTCTGCAATGAGTGGCGGCAGTAATGGACTCTTCACCATGGGACACGTAAATGGAGTTCCCTGCAATATGATCATCGATACTGGAGCCAATGTGACCATCATCCGGAAAGATTTGGCTCAACAACTGGATGGAAGACTAATCTGGACGCCGCCCTGCGTTACCCTCCAAGCTGTGTCCGGCGATAAAATCAACATCCATAGAAAAATGAACATCAACATCACGTTCGGGAGTGCTTCTTATCATCACACGGCATATGTGGCGGACATTATGGACACTTGTATACTCGGACTGGACTTTTTAAGGAAATATAATTTTTCCTTAGACTTTAAAAACAATGAGCTGCATTCAGTTTCTGAAGACATAGCGTTATTTGGAATCAAATATAGTGAAGTTAAATCCGTCCATCAAATAATAGCTCATAATGACATCACATTACCCGCAAGAACAGAATTATTACTTCCTGGATACATAGCTGAAGATAAGAGTTTCCGATATGGCATGATGGAATACCCTGAAAATCACAACAGCCCCAAAGGAGTACTGGTGGCTTCAACTCTCGTCGACCTTTCAAGGACTGCCATACCTGTAAGGGTTGCCAATGTGAGTGATAAAGTGAAAGTCATAAAGAAAGGTGAAGTGTTAGCCACCTGTAGTAACTTGCATAAATCGAAATAGAAATCCTCCAGTCACTGTGTCTTCAAAGAACTTAACATCAGAGCTACTGCAGAATGCACCGTTAAACAACGTAGAAAAAAGTGCTGCACAACTGGTCATCCAAGAATTCCAAGATGTCTTTTCCCGCACATCCTCGGATGTTGGACGAACAAGTTTGACGCAGCATAGAATTGATACAGGAGACCACCCACCTATCAAGCAACACCCAAGACGACTACCGTTTGCTAAACAGGAAGAGGTAGGAAGTCTTCTAAAAGAAATGCAAGATAGCGATGTGATTGAACCTTCAGCCAGCCCTTGGGCTTCTCACATCGTCCTGGTTCGGAAGAAGAATGGTTCAACTAGATTTTGCGTCGATTATCGGAGGTTGAACGATGTCACGAAGAAGGACAGCTACCCTCTTCCCAGAATCGATGACACTCTAGACATTCTTTCTGGAAACCAGTGGTTTTCGACACTAGACTTAAAGAGTGGATATTGACAGGTTGAGATACACCCTGATGATAAAGAGAAGACAGCATTCACAACCGGGCAAGGACTTTGGCAGTTCAAGGTGATGCCTTTTGGATTATGCAATGCTCCAGCAACATTCGAACGCCTCATGGAAACAGTGCCAAGAGGTCTTTCCTAAGAAGCCTGTCTCGTTTACCTCGATGACATCATTATCGTGGGGCGAAGTTTCGAGGAACATCTTGAAAATTTTAGGAAGGTGTTGCGGAAATTAAAAGACGCCAACCTGAAGTTAAGTCCTGCCAAATGTAAGTTATTCCGACATGATGTGACCTACCTCGGACATGTCATCTCTGCCGAGGGTGTACGCACAGATCCAGAAAAAGTGTATGCAGTTAAAGAGTGGAGACGCCCCGAAGATGTACATCAATTAAGGAGTTTCCTGGGGCTTTGCACCTACTATAGACGATTCGTGAAGGACTTTTCTTACATAGCAAGACCCCTTCACAGACTGACAGAGAGCAAGCAGAAATTCTTGTGGACGAAAGACTGTGAGGATGCATTTGACCAACTGAAGGAGGCTTTAACATCTGCACCTATCCTGACGTATCCTCAGCCCGATAAACCATTCATTCTTGACACGGACGCGAGCAACGAACGTGTCGGTGCTGTTTTGTCCCAAGAAATAGACGGCCAAGAACGAGTCGTAGCGTATTGGAGTAAGTGTCTATCTAAACCGGAGAGGAATTACTGTGTCACCAGGAAAGAGTTGCTCGCCATAATTAAAGCCGTAGAGCATTTCCATCATTACGTCTACGGTAGGAAATTCCTGCTCCGTACGGATCATGCATCGTTGACCTGGCTTTTAAATTTCAAAAATCCTGAAGGTCAGATAGCTAGATGGATAGAGAGACTCCAAGAGTATGACATTGATATCCGTCATCGGAAAGGATCATCACATGGAAACGCAGATGCCCTGTCTAGGAGACCCTGCCCAGAGAGCTGCCGATATTGTTCCAGAGTTGAAGCGAGTTACGGGCTGATCAATCCGGTAATACGCCAGGTTCCATCTTCAACATCTTTGAATCCAGACCCGTGGAGTGACGGAGAAGTCAGAAAAGACCAATTGGGAGATCCTGATATCAAGCCTTTAATCGATTTAAAGGAGTCTTCGAATGCGACACCTACTTGGCAGGACATTTCCACCTTTAGTCCTACGACAAAGCAATATTGGGCCCTCTGGGACTCCCTCCATATTCGAAACGGCGTGCTGTACTGGAAGTTCGAATCTGATGATGGAAAGACATCCCGATGGCAACTATTACTTCCAAGATCCCGAGTCCCAGACATTCTTAAATAACTTCATAGTAGTCCAACTGGAGGCCACTTCGGAGTAATGAAGACGTTACAAAGAGTTCGAAAGCGGTTCTACTGGAGTAAGGCGAGGGCTGACGTGCAGAAGTGGTGCCGATCATGTGATGCCTGTGCTGCCCGGAAAGGACCGAAGAAACGCAGTCGAGGAAAACTGCAACGTTACAACGTGGGAGCTCTTTTTGAACGGATTGCGTTTGCCATCTTGGGACCACTACCACGATCTGCTGACGGCAACAGATACATCCTTGTTGTCATGGATTATTTTACGAAGTGGCCGGAAGCGTATCCTATCCCTGATCAAGAGGCTACCACCGTTGCAGATGTAATGGTTCAGAGCTGGATTTCCAGATTTGGAGTGCCTCTTCAGTTACACTCTGATCAAGGAAGGAATTTTACCTCTGCTGTAATGAAAGGACTTTGTGATCTACTTGGCATTTGACAAAACACAGACGACGCCTTTACATCCACAGTCGGATGGCATGGTGGAGAGGTTTAACAGAACCATCCTCAATAACCTCTCACTGATGGTTTCTAGAAACCAACAGGACTGGGATCAGAAGTTACCTTTGTTTCTTCTGGCCTACCGCAGCGCTATCCACGAAACTACCGGCTATTCCCCATCCCAGATGCTCTTCGGTTGTAACCTTCGTCTGCCTTGCGATCTGTTGTTTGGCCGCCCTCCGGATGCACCTTCATCGCCAGAGGAGTACGTCTAGAATCTTCAGGCACGGTTTGAAGATGTGTACAATTTTGCCCGAGAGCGAATCCACTTGGCGACGGATAAGATGAAGACCAGATACGACACGAAGGCTACAGGACATCAATTCCACGAAGGTGACAAGGTTTGGTTCTGGAACCCGAAACGACAAAAAGGACTTTCTCCCAAACTTCAGTCTCACTGGGATGGTCCTTACTCAGTCCTCAATCGGCTGAATGATGTCGTGGTCCGAATACGTAAGTCACCAAATTCTAAACCTAGAGTAGTTCATTACGACAGGTTAGCTCCTTACTATGGCCATAGTTTGTAATCCCCATAGTTTGTAATCCCCACAGTTTGTAATCTCGATAGTTTGTAATCCCCATAGTTTGTAATCCCCCTAATGTACAAAGTATATATAGTTATTAAGACCATGGTCACATGTGAATATAAATGTTTACGTTTATTGTTTATTTAATTATTATTTATTTATTATTTATTTTTTAATTATTTATTTATTTATTCAGTAATGTTTCTGTCTTTATATTAGTAAGTTTAGTAAGTTTTATAGTTCAGTAATGCCATTGCTTTGAAATTAAGCCTTCCTTTCCGGGAACTGTACTGCCCGGGACGTGCAGTCCTTTGGAGGGGAGCAATGTTACGAATTTTTGTATATTTGTAAATATTTCGTAGTGCTAATTTTGTAAATAGATAAATTTCTGTACATTTCGCATAAGGCAATGCAATGGTTTGTTTCCCGGCAATAGGGGTGTTATCGCTTGATAACGGGTTTTACAGAGGTAACTCTGGGAAGCGAGTTTCAAGGGGCAGGGCATTTAACATTATGGTAATGGGAATCTCGCCAAATTGGCGAGATAGAGCCAAGTTGGCGATGGTTTTGGCGACTAATTTTTGTCGCCAAATTTGGCGAGAAATCGCCAAATGTCGCCAAACTTGGCGTCCATTTGGCGACATTTTCGGTACATGTATGGGTACATGTATACCTTGTACATGTATATAGGACTTTTCTACTACATTCTGAAAGTTCTCCAAATGTCTATCTCTGGAAGGTTCACGTATGTTCTCAGGTCACCCTATAAAAGCTCAGGAGAGCGGGTGACGGAGTGAGTTGTCTCTCAACGTTCATTGTGAGAGCTGTATTCCTGACTTGAGTCACTGAATTAGTTGACTGGAGATACTGAGCGAACTGTATTGTATTGTCTTTTTGCGGCGATTTAGCAGTTGTTGGCAATTTTTTAACTGCTGTTTTGTGCTCTATTGAGGTGAAAAGAGCTGTATTGTGTCTACTAGAACGACAAGTTCTTTAGCTGTAAGAGAACTGTGAAGAGTTATTTTGGAATAAATTTCTGCACGTTTTGATCTGCTTTGGCGTAAAATCTTTCGAACCCGTACAACGCAACAATATATATATTTATAAAGCGACTTCAAACAGATACAGCTCCGAAAATTTCACCATCAGTAGTTTTGACCTTCTAATTGTAGTTTTGAAAAACAGTATTTTAAAGTTTTCATTAGTTTTTTTAATTAGTTTTCTTAATTAATCAACAAATATTTTTACAAAACGACTTCTAATAGGGCTACAGCTCAGAAATTTTCAACAAAATAGTTTTGACCTTTTAATTGGTCTTTTGAAAAACAGATTTTAAATTTTGATTTTGTTCTTTTTTAATTAATTTTTTTACTTAACTAATAAACATTTTACAAAACGACTACTCATAGGGTTACAGCTCTGAAATTTTCAGCCTAAGTAATTTTGGCCTTCTAATTGGACTTTTGAAAAACAGAATTTAACATTTTTATTTAGTTTCTTTTTAATTAATTTTTTAATAAATTAATTAATATTTTACAAAACAATTTCTAATAGAGCTACAGCTCTAAAATTTTCAACATAAGTAGTTTTGGCTTTCTAATTGGACTTAAGAAAAACAGAATTTTTGTTTAGTTCGTTATTAATTAATTAATAAATATATATTTTATCAAACGATTTCAAATGTGGCCAGAGCTTTGAAATTTTCAGCATAAGTATATGTAGCCTTCTATTTGGATTTTTAAAAAATAGATTTTTTTTCTTTAATTAATTAACAAATATTTCACAAAACGATTTGTAATTAGGCTACAGTTCTGAAATTTTCAACACAAGTACTTTTGGCCTTCTAATTGGACTAACAAAAGAATGTTAAAATTTTAATTTGTTTTTTAAATAATTGTTTTATTAATTTACAACTATTTTATAAAACGATTTGTAATTGGGCTACAATTCTGAAATTTTCAGCACAAGTACTTTTGGCCTTCTAATCGGACTGACAAAAAGAATGTTAACATTTTAATTCATTTTTCAATTGATTTTTTTTTGCAAAAGGCGATTTCTAATAGACCTACAGCTCTAAAAGTTTCAACATAAGTAGTTTTCGCCTCTAATTTTGCTTTCCATAAACACGTGTTAAAATAATCTTAAAGGGATGTTGTATTATTGTATTAACTGGGAATTTTTTGACAAGAGAGAGGCTTCCAAATTTAAGGCTTTACGTAGCAATTAGAGTTTAGTGAGTGAAGTGAGCTTATGCTTACTTAGCAATGAACCTTTAGACGAGTGAAGTAAGCCTGTGTTTATGTGCCAAGGAACTTTTTAGCGAACGAAGCGAGCTCGATTTTGCTTAGCAATGAACCTTCCGGGTATCGAAGCGCCAAAAATTGGGATCTCTACACGAATGACAGATTTCCGCAACGCAACCCCTCACAGCTAGCTAAACTATTGCACATGTTAAAATTTCGTAGCAAATCAAGGGTATTCATCTAGTACTAGATAAAAAAAGCAATAATTTAAAGTAAATCGACTCAATATTTTCAACCGCAGTTTATCAAGAGCAGTGCAAAAAACAACAAGTTTTCCAAAATTAATAATTCTTTAATTATGTAAGTAATAAGATTGTACCTTTCACAGAGATTCATAAAAATAATGTTACCCCCCCCCCCCCAACCCTACTAAGCAAATCACTAAATAGTCATGTGAGTTTAATAGTTTCCTTGAACCTTTCATTTTGCTACACATTTTTTCGTATGAAGTTCTGATTTAGTTGTAAAAATTATTAATGTATAAATTTACCTTTTAAAATCAACTTCACTACGATTGGTAACTGTCAGACGTCCTAACAGTGGAAGTTTTTCTTGTCTAATACCAATGCAATTCATAATATCAAAAAAAGGTAACGCATATACAATTCTAGTTCGAACCAAATTTAAAATTTAGTCGAAGTATAAAAAAGTAAGGTAGTTAAAAGCACATTTTTACGTATTATTAACTCAGGAAGGTGAAACGTGAAGCAAACGTTAAAAGTGATGAGGCACTTGCTGACACGTAATTTGAAATGTACACATATGAAATTGCTAATAAACCGTATCATAGGGTCATAAAAGACTTCGCTCATGCAATAAAAAGGCATTAAATAGACAAGACGGGCAGTAATGGAGAACATTGCAGGTTATCTTCTGTTTTACTTCCACATCAGAGAATCTTTATAGAAAAGTCGATAGATCGGTCCAAAAAGAAATAATAAAATTATATTTATATAGATCTGTTTTAGAATGATTTTTCAGTAATTATTTGTTTTTCTCTCCCAATTTTATATTGAGATTGTTTAACACTTAATTGGGCTGAAATTTCAGAGATGAAAATTTCATGTTGGTAACTAATTAGCACTTAGTGGTTGTTTTACATTGATTTGCAAGGTATATACGAACGCTTTTTAAATTTATTTTTAATATAGGTGCGGTTAATTATTTCAAATAATTTGTATTGATTTTTTATTCATGAGGTGGTTTAATTATATTAAATTAAAAAGTCAAAAATGTAACTTGTTTGGTTAAATTTTTTTATGTTTAAAAATGTTTGAAAGTTATGAAAATTTTTTTATGAAAGTTGATAAATAATTTAATTTATCTGTGAATAACTTAAAACATTTCAGGATATATTTCTAAATATTTAAATTATTTATTATGGAATTATTGGGTGTTGTATAATTTAAATATTAAGGGTCATTCAACATAATTTAAAGATTCGATTTAAAAAATTTGCACTGCAATAATTGCATTAATATTTAACTATTCAAAATGAACATTTTCAATTGAAAGCCTTTTAAACATAACTGTTTCTTGATAGGATGGTGAATTTTATTAACTATTTGGATTTTGATATATTTATATTTTATATGGAAAATTTTTTGTTTTCTGGGAAGATAAATACTTTAAAAAATCCTAAAATGCTTAAAATATTAGTCAAAATTTACCTGATATGGTCCAATTTAAAATCGTGCAATTTTAGAAAAAAAAAAACACACACACACAATGAGAGTTCCGGTAAGTCAATTAAACAAGAAAATAAAAGCAAAAGTTAGGGTTTTTTGTTTTCTAGTAATAATTTGTACAATGCGCAAAGTGAATTTCCAATTCAAATGCGACAAAGCATACTCAAGCAGAATGATAAATACTATTCACATTACATAGTTATATTATTTAGATGTTTATCTTTCTTTGGCTTATGCATGATATAAGTCCTAAGATGGTATTCTGGCTGAAATATAAAGCTAATTTATATTTGATTATAAATGTAGTGTAAACAGAACTTTAATGCTTCTTCCATCGTCAATTATTGTAAAATACTGCAAGTATCATGTTTTCCCAAAATTTCATTGTGAGAAAAAAAAAAGTTTCTTCTCTAGCACGGAAAAGGTATCGCAATTGAATCCTTTTTAAAATTCTGCACTGTCTCTTTTTATTGTGAGTAGATAGGGTAGTGATTGTGACACATAATCTTGTATGATCCCTTTGAGAAATTTTCGTGTTTATTATTATTATTATTTTTCATTTCTTCTTCTTATTATTATTATTATTATTTTTCATTTCTTCTTCTTCTTATTATTATTATTTTTGATTTCTTCTTATTATTATTATTATCATTAGATATTTGCATTATAATATTCGAGACTTAAATGCGGGGCCATTTTTGCTTAAAACATTTCCTATAAGGCATTCCCACTTTCAAACATAGACTGTTATCAGAAAATGATGTTACAATGCTGTATAATACTCTTTAGGCTCTTATTCAAGAATATCAATCCATGAAATTCTTTCTTCATGTAAGAATTTGTGCTTTTAAGTAATTCAATAATGATAACGCGCAAAGACTGTGCGAAACAATAATATAAAAAATAATCCAAATATTTAAGATCTATGAAATAGTTTCCAAGAAACTGATTCTTTTAGAAAGATTGTCATCCTTGTCAAGAAGAAATGTCCGAATTTTAGTTGAAAGGTTTTTTGCGGTTTCAGAAATTCTCTGAAATGAAAAAAATCGCATAACTGACACTGATTTGTATACGTTTTGAATGACATCAGGTTCTATGGAAGTTCTTGTCAGGAATAAGATACTGCAATAAAATGCATTCTTTTAAATGCACTCTTTTCTTCAATTCTTTTTATAAATTTTTAATATGATATTTCAGTTCATTGTCAGTATTTGTTAAGTATCATTCATTGATTTATTTGTAATTTATTTCAAATTGTTAAATTTGCATGACTATTAATTAGTTATAATCAGTTAAATGTATTAGTTATACGCAGTTAAATGTATTAGTTATACGCAGTTAAATGTATTAGTTATACGCAGTTAAATGTATTTTTTCTTTGTCTTAGTTGCAGCCATTTTTTAATTTTTGCCTTAAACACAAATGAAGGCAATTATATTTCCATATTAAGTTACTTAATTACATATTTAATTGCAGCATTTTCATTTATTTAATATTATGCATGATTGTTATTTAGATGGAATCAATGTACATTACTGATTAATGTAACTTTTATTTAAAGTAAAATGATCTATAAGATTTGTGTTCATAGATAAAGGTTATAATCAAATTTTTACTAACACAATGAATTATTATTGAATTTTTAAAGTAAGATACTTTTAAAGAACTTTTAATTATTCAAAAATTTTAATTGCTATCTTTTATTTTTCTAAAATTCTTTATTTGTAAGATTTGAGGATACAATTTAGTCTAATTGATATTTTCATATTTCTTTTAATCAATTCTCAATATTAGTTGTGTCATTAAATATAACCAACAAAATATTATCGTGCTTGACAGTTTAAATTCCAAAAAAATATAATGCATTTTTATAAACTTATTCAAACTTATTATTTATCCTTAAAATCTAGCATTAGTTTAAAAAGTTTGCACTGTTTAATTGATAATTTTTGAAAGAAAAGATCCTCATGTAAAAATGTGTTAAATCAATATTTTGATGCATTATAAGTATCTTAAAAATGTACATTATGTATTTTATTTTATTTTCTACTAAGACATTTTTACTTTAATATCTTCTTTTTATTTGTTTTATGTAATTTAAGTGTAATTTATAATGAAAATAATTGTCTACACTTTTATAATACACTTCACAGTTCAATAAAGCAAATGTTCCTTTAGCATATGTACCTTTTTTGTAGCACATTACAAGTGAAAAAAAAGACTTTTCCTTTATAGATTTCTTAAAGTCTTTAGTCAAGTGAACTTTTAAAAATTTTTGATATATATATATAAAACGAGAACATTTTTCTTACTTGTGAGTGAATCCTTAAGATAAGCAAATTAAATTAAGGAAAAACAGGTCTTTAACGTAAATCACAAAAATAAGATAGAAAGAACTAAAATGATACTAAATCAAAAATGTCTTAAGTAAAAATCTGAAGGTGAAAACTTTTTTTTTATTTTACTATGAGACTAATTGTTATTTTTTTAAAAAGACTGCTTTCACTCACGCTTGCATATACTTTAACATATATTTCAATGATAAAATAACCCATTCATTTTATATTATTTGCAAAAGCATTCACGTCACCAAATTAGCGAGTTAGGTCAACAATTTTGCAAAGAAACTTGTCGCTGAATATCCAAAATATCCCAATACTTTAAGTTGGGACCAAGATGTGAACTACCTATAGAGTTAGTGAAGAAGCTGAGGTCACGGTTACAAATTCGTCATAAAATGGAGTAACCAGGTTTAATCCATCCAACTTGCCGCCAATCACAATAAAATTAGAATAAACTTAAAGACGACAGTAGCTGGTTCAAAGATTTAAAAATCAAACTCATTTAAATGATACTAATTGGGTTCCAAGATCATCATATGAATATGATTATCCAAATTTGGGTACTTAGGAGAATCACGCTACCCATTTGGTCAGTGTAAAGCAGTTTTAGGTTTACCTTTCCTTCAATTCATATCCATATGTCCACTTCTTGAAGCACAGTAAGCTTGCAAAATCAAGGATATTAGTGTCCAATGGCTTGGAAATAAGTGCAAAAAGGAGATCCTAATAAGAGCTAGTCATGAAATTTTACAATGGAATATTCTTTTCAAGGTCTAGAAAATATTTCTTAGATATTGGTCGTGATTGGTTGCAGAAAAGAGGTGTATTTATTGATTCTTAATTGGTTTCTTTGAAGAGTCAGAAGGAGGAGGTGGGACACCACGTCTCTGAAACGATTGGATATCAATTTTTTCTAAGTGCCATAGTTTTCAGTCCTTTTACAGTATTTCCCAGTGTTCTCTGAGAAAACTGTTGCTTTCAGACGACACACAGCGTCTGGTTTTTCTGTGATAAATGGTTTATTAGTCTCAGACTCACTCTTTCTTTTATTCGGGCATCTAGTCTTTCTACCACTTCAGCAGTCAAGCCAGGGAGAAATATCATTAATATGCTATCTGTGTATTTATATATTTAAATTTTTTTTATGATGAACACAACTTCATCACTGAGTTTTACTGTGAGAATTCTATTCCGGTTACTTTCCAAACCATTTTTTTGAAATTGCAGTTAAAATTTTTTGTAATCCTACTAATTTAAATTACTCTTTCAAACTGATATGTGACATATCTATACAATATTTTTTTTTTTTTTTGCTAAATTTACTCCAAATAGCATAAGGTTGCAAATTTGTATGAGAACTGATTTCAGCGAGCACTTTTACTCGACGTGTGTGAATCACTAATATATTTTTCTGATATTTCTGTTCCGAGATGGACAAGTAGTCGGAGTGACAGACAAATGTAGAAGCAGAACGGTAATATATTTGTATAAACTAAACTTAGAAGCTAAACTTGTGAGATTTTTTTTCAAAAGTTCTTTATACTTTGAGTTAATTTTATGTGTGAAAATCTAGTAGATTTAAAGTTAGATTCATGTGATAATTTTCTGAAAGTGTCACTTAAACAGTGAATAAAATGTAATTTTTTAATCCCAGTATCCTAAAAAAAATGTAAGAAATAGACGTGAAGAAGAGCTCGTTGTTTTGTTTCGTTAAAAAAATATAATAAACTTTATGCCGTAAGGCTTCGTGATATAGTTAGGGCAAAAGTCTTGATTGGCCCAACAAGTAATAACTTACGTTGTGAACAGTTGTTCAGTAATTAAATAAACAAACAAACTCTCAATAACCAAATGTTCATTACTCAGACAACACATTTATTCAGGCGCAGTATTTAACACACTAAATCCTCTAGACGCGAACATGAGGCAAAACGTCGATACCCAAATTATTAAATTAAATCCCATATCCATTTTTGTACAAAAGTACTGGCTGAGTGGTATGTGAAATAAAAATATCACTTACTGGGACTGGAAATGTATGCGAAAGCATTAAGAATGTGGCGTAGAGGGTACATTTTGGGCTCTCCGGGAGTCTTTTACTAGGCATGGTACTAGGAACTTCGATAATCATAAGCGGAATGAGAGATATGCAGCCAGAAACGTCCCCGAACTGTAATCGGTTATAGCTAACAACGTACTTCTCTATGGACCTCCAAAGTGATGCTCAAAAAGAGCATAGGTTCCATGATGCAAACAGATGCTCGGAGATGTCAAAAGGATCCTTGCCTACCAAAGACCCTGTATTTTTAAACGTCCCGAAAACCACACCTATAGGTTACTATTTTAAAGCGATGTGTTCCCATTCCCCAAGTCTAGTTATATGACGTAACAAGATTGATTTTAAATAGTTAAACAACCATGGGAGAAATATATAGTATTGAGTGGTCTGAAAATGTCCTTAGACTCCCTTTGACTTGCTTTGAATGAGAGATGTGCATGATTTCCATTACTGAAATACCCTTCTATGTAAATATTGCAAATATGTCTGAGAACAACTCATGGCACTACAAATGTTTTTTGCCTCATCTGCACCTTTCATTTAGTATAAGAACTACCTTTGCGTGAAATTCCATTGTAATCTTCTTATTAGTTCTATACTTCATTTCTTTTTTTAGTATTCTTTTTAGGAAGTCAAAAAGCATTAAAATGGTTATACGTCTTCCGTTTTTGATTTTGGGATATGGACTAAAAGAACATTTTTAGAAAAATGAGTACGTGTAATCCAATATTTTTCATTACTTATATTTAATTCTTAAAATGTGAATTATATGATGGCTTCTACTTTTTTCATAAATTTTAACAAAATAGTTATAGACAGATACATATGTTTGAAAATTCAGTAATCAAAAGAAGCATATAAAATGCAATTAATAGAAGAAAAAAAAAGAAAAAACTTTTAAAAAGAACTAACCTCCGAGGAAAAAAACTAAATGTTATTAGTTTAAAATTAAATACATTTCAATAAATGAATCATTTAAATATATATTACAATTAAAATTCATTTTTGTCATACATTTTACTTACTTGGGTTCTAAACTAATGTAATTTTAAAAGTAATTAGTTAAGATTTCAGTTAATTGTATTGTAATGAAATTTTAAAGCTACATTACAAATATTGGTTATCGATGTTATCAAATATACGGTTTTATTTTTAAAAATTAAGAATTTATAATTTATTAGAAATAAAATTTAAAAATCTAAATGTTCAATAATTTTCTTCCTAAAAATTATTTCCTAATTAATTAGATAAACATGACATTATTCTTTATAGTTAATGTTGAAAATAAAATTAGGCACAATATTAACTACTAGCCGTGTGGCCCCGCGCTGCTGGGGACCCGTTGAAGGACATATATCAGTTCTGTGTTACATAGACGTGGAATTTCTTCGAATTAAATGTTGTTTGTGATCAGCTTCCAATGTACTGTAACAAATCCATGTTTTCGTTCATTTTGTGATAGCGCGCTCGGTTATACTCCAGTCGATGCTGTCTTTGCAGCGGTGATGCCCTAGCTCTCTTGGCGGCAGATGCTCTATACTTAGCATCTATATTAGTTCATCTCTTTGGCGGCATATTAGCAAATGTCGAAATGATTTGAAAGTTATCAGTAAATTTCAATAATCTTCAGTGAATCTACAATTGAGGCTGCAAATGATGAAGTCAAATTGAGTCTAAATAATCTATTACTATGTTAAATTTTATGTATATTTTGACTCAATCAATAAATGAAGTTATATTAATAATTTTAATTTATCCAGCTAGAAAAATTTAACCATTTAAAAATTTGTAAATATAGAAATAATATCCAAATATGCCTGGTGGCTATAGTGCAGCTCTAGCCTCTGTTTTAAAAATAATCATTAAAATGTATTGTACCAAGTTCTTAATTTTTGTTTTAAAATTAAAAAAATCTGAATTAGGAGAAAAAGTAACAGGCATTGAAACGATAGAGTTATCTACCAAATTGTTCGCTAACTGAAAAAATTATCGCCAAGTGGCATGAATGTAACTTAACAATACCAATATTGGTCAACGTGGTGCCACACAACACACCTAATGATATACGTAGGTGTTTAACAATAGATGGGCTTCTTACATTTGATTTTGTAATGGAATACATCCTGGGAAAAAAATATAATACATTTATTAAGTTGTCCAAAATCCAACTGAAAACATCCCATAACAGCACCAACGTATTAGTGGTAAATTCTGTTGGTAAACGAACTTTTAGATGTTAGATATTTATGACCAACTCTAGTACAGAAGATATTTGATGCTAGCTTCTAGACTGCGAGGTTGCGGGTTCGAGTCCCGTGTAAAGCATGGATGTTTGTGAATGTATGTTGGCTTGCCAAATGACGAATGTTTCGGTGCATTATAGCCTAGTTGCTGACGGCAACAGATAATCTGAAAACAACCAACCAACAGAAGATATTTGCTAATGAAATACAAAGGAATTTAACGAATTTATATTGTTTAAATTTTATTAATACTCATTAAATAAAACCAAAATGTCAATACCCACTGAGCACAATACATCTTTGACGACAACACAAAATTTAAACAGAAGCAAGATGAGTTTTAATACCTAGAAACACAAAACGTTGCATAAAAAAATAAAGCTTTAAAACTGCACATCCACAGAAGATGTTAAAGGCTGACAGTAAATATATTGAAATATTTTACAATAACGTTGGGACTGTTTATCGGACAGACGATTGTAATACATAAAAATAATCAGAAAAACGAGGGGGATACATAAAAATAACTTTTGGTGTTAATCTGATGTAATAAAAAATATCGTTGCCATTCCAAGATTTTTTTTTTCGTGTCATTAAATTTTAATGCAAGCAACTTTTAATCGAATTTAAAAGTTGTTCTCTACAATCTCCGTGTACTAAAGTTTCTATATACTAAATTTTACCTCTAGGTGCGAAATTGTGGATTTGTATAAAGTTCAGACGTACAGACAACTTAGTTTTATATA
Organism: Linyphia triangularis; assembly: GCA_963978545.1. Classification (NCBI taxonomy): domain Eukaryota; kingdom Metazoa; phylum Arthropoda; class Arachnida; order Araneae; family Linyphiidae; genus Linyphia; species Linyphia triangularis. The sequence continues at coordinate 56,859,284 of OZ021729.1, forward strand.
TACAGATTTATTTATAATCCACATTCAACTTAATCAAAAGAAAACTTGCAGTTTCCAATTTAATCGATTTTGCCACAGAAAAGTTAAACTTAGATAAGATCAATAATAGAATGCGTTATCCAAAATAGTGAACCTTTAAAACGTGTTTCAATATAAACATATTTGTATAGGATATGACGAAGTATCTTTAAATTATAAAAGCTTTTAACGTTAAATTTCATTTTAGATTAAATATAAATTGAATTATTACATAACGTAGTACTTTATACAGCCTGTATAGCAATATTTTAGCTATCATAATATTCAGCAGATATACATTTTATTCGCAAATTAAAACGTTTTGTTATATAAGAATATTTTAAAATTCAATTTTTTATTGATTTAAAATTATTTTGATTGAAAAACTGAGCACGTAACATATATTTTTCAACTGATTTTATAGTATTCAATATATATTTAACCTTTGTAAAAATAGTTCAAGAAAAAAAATATTGAAATAAATTATTTAATTAAACAAAACTTCATAATGTTATAGACAGTATTTTACAACTTAATATGAGGAAAAAAAATGACCCTTTTTTCTAATAGCAAAACGCATAAGTGCTGTCAAATTAATGAAACAGAAACATGTTTTTATGATTAAGTTAAATACTCTATGTTGTCAAGTTACTGACTTTTATTAAGAGCAAGTATTTTCGTGTTTAATGGTGTAGATTTCAAAACACAACATATCAGGGGGAGATCGCATATTTAATTAAATACCCTACTTAGATTTCTTTGTTGTTACGTATTATCCCTTCGATCTTTATGGCGAAAAAGAGCTTGCCTTAGGTTATACCCTTAGGTCATCAAAGTTGCGATTTCAAGAGGACCTCCAAACTTTTTGTGGGCAACAAAAAATTCGCCAAGGCAGAAGAACTATTTTTCCAATTTGTGTTGTAAATTAACTTCCGAATTTTGCCCAAAACTTGCATTCAATTTACTTCAAATGTATACAAATAATCCTTTCATTACAAAAAATATTTTTTCGTACACTTGCATTCGAATGACATACAAACTTGACGGCGTTTAAATTTATAAAAAAAAAAAAAATCAGTGTTATTGTTATATGACACCAACCTTCAGGAAGAGAGATTTCAGTCATTAATTAAATCCAAACTGCACATAAATGATATCTCTACCTGTCACTGAAAGAAATTTCCTCATTATAAAAAATATAACCATTTATTTCCAAAAAACATCACTCACAGAGTAAAACAAATAAGATGGCTAGTAACTTTATATAAATGTTACGTTGTAATTTCCACACAGGAAAGATGAGGTTTGATGTTTGAAAAAACTTTTGCCTTTGAAAAAACTTTTGATGTATTTATGATATGTATTATACTTTAAAAGGTCAAAATCTTTTTTTCAACTCTGCACATTCCTTAAAGAACACACTTATTAACAACACAAATAAAACTGAAAAGAGGGAACATCTGCATACATGTTTTAACCGGGGAATTTCAGTTTTTATTCTTCTTAAGCAATAACTTCATTATTTCTGTTATGTGCCTTGTACCATAAGCATTTCAAACTTGAAACATAAAATGAATAATTCAACATCTCTTAGAAGAAAGTAAATCATAAGATTTTTTTTAAAGTACTTCATTACATTCTGAAAGCAGCTTATTAAAGGAAGGAAACACCACTGTTATGTTTCCTTGAGATGGTTATTAAAATGAATATAAATAAGTAACACAGTTGCAACTGGAATTTAAAGCTAGAATGTTGATTTTTAAAACCTTATGTTTGTTGAAGTTGATACAATTTGCATTTTAATTTCGGACATGATGATTTTTTTTATGTATGTAAGCTTAGTTTGAAAATCAAAAATAAAGAGGATTTGTTTTAGTGATTAATAAACATAGTGTATGATAAACATAAATTTACACTATGCACCTCCGAAATAAGGGTATAGAATCATCCTGAATAATAAAAATTATAATCCGGAATAATAAAAATTATAATCCGGAATAATAAAAATTATAATCCGGAATAATAAAAATTCATTCATAAACTAATAATTACATGAGTACAAGTAAAAACATGTCATAAACAGTATTTTGTAAATAATTGCTTTTAATGTAAATATTTCGTAAATTGCCATTCTATTTTTTTTCTGCAAATACTTTTAGTTTCAGTTTATTTATTAATATAAAATAGTAAATAGCGAAAATATAATCTATAAAATACTAACAGCGGTTAGGGTAATTAGTTTCTTCGAGATACATTTTGAAAAAGTTTGTAACCTTTAATTACTGTCATGGGATTTGAGAGAGGGGAGAAAGGGGGGGGGGGGTTAGTCGTGTTCAGTACCACCTGTTAATATTTTGAAATTGAGCTGTAAAATCAGATTCTTTTAAGAACAGCAGTAAGCTTTTGATGCTGTGTTCAGTTCTCACGATGAAAAATCTTGTATGTGCTTGTTTGGGATTGTTGCTTATGTGAAAAGAAAATTGTTATTTATGTGGAGAATTCTACTGTGAGAAGAATACATAATTTATTTTTATGCAATATGCAATATTCTGTGCCATCATTTCTCTGGGAAGAAATTCATAAATGCAGGAATTGAAAACAATGGTGAACTGAAATGAGTAGGCGTACAAATGAACAAAAAATCTAATTTTTAACTTTTGTAATTTCTATGAAATGAAAAAAATGAATAATACAAAAAATATGAATATTTCTGCATTCAGAAGTGTTTAAGTTTTTATTTTAGCTACACAAGAAGAATTTTTATTCATCTTGTAAGTATGTTTTATTGTGCATTAAACATATGAAAGGTTTTCATTAATTCATTGTTTTCTTGTAAAAAGTACTTGTATGAATTGATATTATTTTTATAAATGATAACTAGTTCAATTGCATGAATTAATGTTTGAAAAGGAGTTCGTATAATTCATAGTAAAATAATAGTTTTTAAGTTAAATGTACTTAAAATATGAATAATCTAAAGATTATTTATATACATGATAAGTTTCGTATACTTACTCCCTGAAGTTTTATCTTAAAAATAACGCATGAATAGAAAAAACTCCCAGCGTAATAGAAGATCATTAAAATTAATAAGATAAATATATTTGTGAATTCATCAAATGCTTAGTATTTCATTTCCTGCATAGCACTTTTTTGTCTTTAATAAGCAGAGGATTTTCATTACCTAGAATAGTTTTTGACATTACAGGTTTGGGTCATTACATTCCTTTTCTTTCGATGTCGCCTATAAGTTTGGAGTTCATAAACGATATTTTGTCTCATGAATATACTAAAAAGAGCTGATTCTCACACTTTAAATGTCATGGTGAATTCACTACATCAAGTATCGTAGTTTGCTTTCTCTATTGACTAGTCATTAGTACGGTACTCAAAAAAAAAAAAAAAAAAAAAAAAAAAAAAAAATATGAACGATGGTTATATTTTGTATTCTAATTGATGAAATAACAAAAGTCAAATACCGTTGTAAATCGTGGTTGGTCTTGCAGTGGACATGACGTCATGATGAACAGACACATGCGACGTCGTAATAACTACAACTTCTACTACGGTGCGGTTGGATTAATACTACTTCGGATTCGAACAATCCACCTTTTTTACTTGCTTCTTTTTATTAGCGTGCTAATGAATCCTCGCTGTGTTACTGCTTAACGTAAAATGCCTGTAAAGTTTTTCCTTAAATAATAGACTTCATTAAGTAACGTGCAACATGTATTGCTTATTTAATATTTATAATTTCATACACTAACTAGCCTCACGACACTGGTGACCTGGAATGACTGATTAACGCAGCAGCAAATAATTACAGGTGAGACATGTTTCTTCTCTATCCCGCATGGCTAGGATGTATTTTGTTCCAAATGGGGTTCTTGTGTCCTGTAATTTGTTTTTAAAAGAATGTTTATTGTGAACGTTTTTCTAGTTTCGTTTTGGCAAGTGAAAGTTTAATGTGTTATACTAATTTCGTTTTTGAAAATATTCTGAAAACTAACAACGATGAATAACGGTGATGCAGGATTGAATAATCAGAATGACGATGAGGTTAGTTAGAACCAGCAGATTTCAAGGGTGGCAGCTAAACTCCCACCGTTATGGAAGGGTAAAATTAAAATATGGTTCATTCAAGTAGAAAGCAATTTTCAGTTGGCTGGAATCGTGTGTGATTTAACAAAATGCAATCATGTAGTCGCCGCAATAGATCCGGATACGTTATCCACAGTCAGTGACATATTACTATCACCTCCTAATGAAAACAAATATGAAACTTTGAAACAACGCTTAATACAGGAATTTTCGCAATCGGAAACGCAAAAAATCCTGCAGTTAGTATCGGAATTGCAATTAGGTGACGAAAAACCGTCACATCTGTTACGAAAAATGCGGGAGTTAGCAGGAACTGCTTTTTCTGATGATTTTCTAAAAACTCTTTTTCTACAGAGACTTCCCTCAGAAATGCAGACTATTTTGTCAATCAGCACTGAAAGTGTAGATAACTTGGCCAAAATGGCCGACAAAATTGCCGAGGTGCGGATTGATAACCCAGGCAATGCTGTTATGGCTATGAACCAACACATAAATAGAAATTCCCCCGGTGGAGAAATCGGTGCTCTCCGACTAGAAATCGCGGAATTGGCCAAGCAAGTCGAACGTCTCTCTCGTTCAAGAGATAAGAATTATCGAGGACGATATTGTAATAGATCCCAAAGTCGTAATAGGAGACAAAACTCGCAATCAAGGGAAAGACAAAATTTCGAGGGTAAATGCTACTATCATTTTAAATTTGGTGACAGGGCCTTTAAATGCAAACCGCCATGCAACTTCGATAGCTCTGATCAGCAAAATTCTGCGGTACAGGGAAACTAGATTCGGCTGCCGCTGAGCAAAGAATTCAAGCGACGGAATCGGTAGCCACAACATCTTGTCGCTTACGCATTTTCGACAAACGCACGCATTTGAAATTTTTAATTGATTCTGGTTCAGACATTTCATGTATACCGGCACCAAACAATGCAAGTAAACTAAAGAGCCGTTACAACTATTTGCTGCTAATGACACCAAAATTTTTACTTATGGTTCAAAACGACTTAAAATAGACTTAGGGCTAAAACGTTGTTTTGAATGGACATTTTTAATTGCATCAGTTCCCACACCAATCCTCGGGGCTGATTTTTTGAAAAATTTTGGGCTTCTGGTAGATTTAAAAAACAAGAAACTGGTAGACACGACAACAAAGTTAACTCAATCTGGTATAAAAACAGAAAACAACAACGTGTCTTCTGTAAAGTTAGTATCAGGAATGTCAGATTATCACTCTATTTTGTCCGAGTTTCCTGGTATTCTTGAGGTTTCACCAAAACTAAAACAAGTTAAGCATACTACAGTTCACTACATCGAGACCAAAGGTCCACCAATTCACAGTAGTCCGCGCAGACTAAATCCAAAGATGTACGAGGCGGTAAAGGAAGAATTTCAATACATGGTCAATCAGGGCATTTGCCGACCGTCGAAATCTCCATGGGCATCTCCACTTCATGTTGTGCCAAAGGGTACAGATAGTATCAGACCTGTTGGTGATTATCGTCGGCTCAATGCTTGTACAGTGCCAGACAGGTACCCCATCCCTCATATTCAGGATTTTTCGAATGCTCTTAGTGGAAAAAAAAATATTCTCTAAGATTGATTTAGTTCGTGCATACTTTAACATACCTGTTCATCCGGAACATATCCCTAAAACTGCAGTATGTACACCATTCGGTTTATTCGAATTTCCATTTTTAAATTTTGGATTGTGTGGGGCCGCCTAAACTTTTCAAAGGTTTATGAATGAGGTGCTAGGCAATTTCAATTTTTGTTTTGTGTACTTGGATGATATTTTGATTTTTAGCGACAATGTAATTGAACACAGGAAACATATCGGCATGGTCTGTAGAAAACTAAGCGAGTACCGTTTAACCATCAATGCTTCAAAATGTGTTTTTGGAGTTAAAGAGATTTCTTTTTTGGGTCATTTAATTACAAAAGATGGCACTCAGACCGCTGCCAGACAAGGTGGAACCAATCTTAAAATACCCGTTGCCAAAAACAGTTAAGGAACTCAGACGATTTCTTGGCTTACTAAACTTTTTCCGCAGGTTTTTGCCTCGAGCAGCATATTTCCAAAATGAGTTAAATAACTTTCTTAAAGGTTAAAAAAAGAATGATAACTCGCCCCTCAATTGGACTACGTCGGCTGAAGAACAATTTAAAAATTGCAAAAAACTTATGTCTGAAGCAACGCTTTTAGCTCATCCACAAACGGATGCAAAACTCATTGTGCAGGTAGACGCCTCGGATTTCGCGATAGGCGAGGCACTTTTCCAAATTGTTGAGGAAGAATCACAACCACTAGCATTCTTTTCACGCAAACTCTCGCCTGCAGAATGTAAATACAGTGCGTACGATCGCGAGCTACTAGCAGCTTACGCCACAATTAAACATTTTCGATATATGTTAGAGGCAAGGGAATTCGCTGTTTATACGGACGATAAGCCATTGACCTTTGCGTTTCAACAACGGCCAGAGAAGGCATCACCTCGACAGTTTCGACAGCTGGATTTTATTTCCCAGTTTACAACTACCATTTTGCATATAAAAGGGACGGACAATATAATGGCAGACGCTCTGTCGCGAATAGCTACGATCAAAATGCCTTCACCAATCGATTATGGAGAAATCGCAAAAAGTCAGGAAAACGATATTGAGTTGCTTAAGCTTTTGAAGGATTTTAAAAACGGTTTGGAACTAAAAAAAGTAACTTTACCTGGAACTGATACCCCACTCTTTTGCGATATTTCCACCGGAAATGTGCGCCCTTTTGTACCAGAAAAATTCCGTAAGGTGATTTTCGATTCAATTCACAAATTATCACACCCAGGAATAAAAGCAACACCCAGTGCTCAAGCCACGGTCAATGCGCCAGCAACATCCAGTGCTCCAGCCACGGCCAATGCACCAGCAACGCACAATACTTCAGCCTCTACAAGTGAACTAGAAAGCTCCAGGGTTCTATTGAGCAAGCCTGTGACAACTCGATCAGGTCGACGAGTGCACTTCCCAAGGCATCTCGTGTCATACGTTTGACACTGGGTAGGGAGTGTGCAGTGGACATGACGTCATGATGAACAGACACATGCGACGTCGTAATAACTACAACTTCTACTACGGTGCGGTTGGATTAATACTACTTCGGATTCGAACAATCCACCTTTTTTACTTGCTTCTTTTTATTAGCGTGCTAATGAATCCTCGCTGTGTTACTGCTTAACGTAAAATGCCTGTAAAGTTTTTCCTTAAATAATGGACTTCATTAAGTAACGTGCAACATGTATTGCTTATTTAACCTTTAACTGCTGTAAGCGGTCTGACAGACCGCGAGTCATTTTTTGTGGAATGCTTCCACCCCCTAAAATATCTCATCTTTGACTTTTATATTAATTTTTCTGATACTATGTTTCTTAAACTTTAAACTGATGTTCACAAATTTGTGTGGCGCAGTATGGACCATGTGTTGCTCTTGCGCCAAAAACCTCAAACCACCCAACCACAGCAGTTAAAGGTTAATATTTATAATTTCATACACTAACTAGCCTCACGACAGTCTTTATTAATTGCATACAATTTTTTTTTATCATGAGGGATCATCTACATATTAAAACTAACTCAAACTATAAAAAGAAGTTCAACCTCAACCCCATTATATTATACCATATTTAGATTTAGAATCCAAAAACACGTCTAAATACCAAATTTCATAGTTTTCTAATGAGTGATTAGTATTTAAATGATGTCAAAAATATGGCAAATTAATGTTAAAAAGAAAATTTAGATTTTTACCCATAAATTCTTAAATAGTTCTTATATTTTAGCAATTTTTGTTTTAAACAATTATTTATAAAAGATCAAACATAAATAACATGCAACTTTTGAATTAAATAGTTTTTTAATAATTAATTATTAATTAGTAAAACATGTTTTAAAATTTTTTAAATAGAAACATGTATTTTTTTTTGCTTCCATTAGAATTATCACGGTTGAAAACCCATCTAGAATTTTTTTATTCCATTTTGACTTTTGGTTCTCAATATTGTAGCAAAAATTTTTAAAAAGCTCACTTTAAGGGACAGTGTAATAGATTACGTCTTGAAGCACTCGAACTTTCGATCCTTCCCTGCTGCAATGAAATTTTCCCTTAAGATCGGCCGAAACATTTTCGCTCATAAGTGATGTGTTTCTCAACATAATGAATTTAAATTTGGTAACTAGGGTACTCGAAGTATTCTTAATCGAATGAAAAAGTAAAAAAATTGTATTGAAATTTTTAAAGATAGAGTTAAATTTACTTAGTATACAGCCTCTTAAGAAAATAAATTTTGCATCAGACATATAGAAAATCGTAAGCAAAACATTTTGGTGCAAACCGCAAGATTCTACGATAATTAAAAACAAAGATATAGCCATCTTTCGGTGTTTTTTCTTTTCTTTTTTTCTCTTCCTTTAAAGCGTACTGTACCAGTAAATGTCAATTGTGGTACCACAATAACTAATAATCAACAAAAATATGACCGAATTTGTAATCGAAAAAGGTTCGTTAGTATTGAGTCTGGGAAACAAAGAAGATAATCATTAACAGGTAAAAAAATACATTCTTTATTAACTTAAATTACTTTAAACAATTATTGGCAGCAAGTTAAGAGTTCTCTGCACATTACTAATTAAGGGAGCACAGTGTTTTATATAATTAAGAGAGGAAATTGACTTACATCATGGAATGTGCTAGGGTTAGGACAGGGTCGGTGCGGGTGACTTTTGGATGCTGGGTTCTATCGGTAGAGGCCTCCTGGGTTGGATTGTCTGGACAGGTAGGCTTTGTGGCTGGCTTTTGGGTATTGGGTTTTATCGGTCGACGGCTCCTGGGTTGGATCATCTGAACAGGCAGCATATCAGCTACCTTTACTTGCATTCGGACAAGGGAAAATAATGCCGTGCGCTGATTGGTTGCTAATTTTTTTGTCTAGTGCTGCCATCTACAAATTGAGAATTGGACGCTTTTGAAGGAAGTTTTGAGGAACTTTTTTCAGCAACTGAATCTTTTCAATACTATACAAGAGCCCTTTTTAAAAGAAAATTTCCATTTTAAGAAAATTGATATAAACATTAAACATTTTTTTTTAAGAATTAAATTAATTTTACAAATAAAATTTCATGGAAATTAAGATGCAATAGATTCCTATGAAATAATATTAAATACAAGTTTAAATAAATAAATCATTGCTACTTATGTTATTGGCTACTTTAATAATTCATAATAGTTCTGAATTATTCACTAAAGCATGATATGTATATATTCTGTAGTATTTTATGCAGCTAATTAGTTTTAAAATCATTTAAAACTTTTATTTTCACCGTAAAATTTATTTCCCATTATATACTAAGATGTTATTTTAATCCTACTTTTAATATTGCATTTTTACACAACACAGATGAAGTTTCAAAATACGTTAAATTAAGATAGGTGTATTGTGATATCAATAACATATTAATTTAACTTAAATTCTATGACGGATATTTTAGGCAGCTAAGCACATCTTTTCAAAATTTTAATTGATGAGTGAAGAGAAAAAAAAATGGAATAACAAAATTCTATAGATAATTATTATTTTATTCATTCCGTTGGAGTGTATTTAATTCCATTTGGTGCTTGTAAGATTACCAAATTCTGAAATCCACTTACTTCATTCTTCAACATTTCGAATACTGCTTCGAATAACTACAGTATTTGAGGAAACTCTTTCTACCTCATTTACAAAGGAAGATTGAAGCTTATCTTCCGCAAAACAAGACAGTTTTTTTCCCTTCTCTTTTAAGTTTCAGACAAACAAATATACAATTGCTAGCACTCGAATAAGTCACCGTAGTGAAAATGCAAACAGCCACAGCTAGTCAATCAGCTCTGGGCATTATTTCCCCTTGTCCGAATGCAAGTAAAGGTAGCTAATATGCGGACAGGCAGGCTTTGTGAGATCGCATTGGGACTTTTCCGTTATGCGTCACTGGAAAGCTCCGTTCATAACGACTTATAACTGGGTAAAACTGGAGTATCTGGGATTCCTAGGGAGGAATCGGAACCTTTGATGGCGCTTGCCCCAAGGATAGTTCTGTCGCCTGGACTTTGCCGTGCAGCTTTCCTCTAAGCTTTGTACATCGCGCTATCTCCACTCCAACATAAAAATTAAACTGCAGCCATCTTTTTATTTACATCATCTTCAGGAAAAATGGAAACGTGGGTAAAAAGTGGCTCCTGATCGCTTACTCCTCCTTTTACGTCCAAATGGGATGATCTCTCATCTCCATGACATCCAATTGGACATGAGGGTCCTTCCCCAAGAAATCACCCGATCTTCGCCTATGCACAATCCACACCAGGTTGTAAAATCACATCAGACATCTTGACTCGGTCCTGCCTATTCTTGGATAAAACCGCGCCAGCAAGTCTAGTTCCCTCTCGTAAAAATTGCTTTTACATCTAGGGTAGGTTTCTACTCCACCCTGTAATGCAAATAAAAATTATGATGGTGTAACCACTTCATCACATTAAAATACGTTAGAGTTCATTTTACTAAATATTCGATGATATAACTTTTTGAAATAAAAAAAATATTCTTCAAGATAGAAAACAACAAAAAAAATTATTAAACTAGATTGTTTAGAAATATTGATTAATCAATTCTACCGAGTTGTGAAAGTAGCTGCAAAGAACTTTGTGTAATACCCTTATTATTATATCAGACTTTCTACCTCATCCAACCCTTCACACCCTTTTAGCCAATTTTTCGCGATAATATCTGTGTGGATGCTGGAAGAAACTGTAATGAAATGAGAGGGGGGAGAAGAGGATGAAAATTCATACTAGCCTACAGCGGGAATTTTTTTTTTTTTCAGTAGAGAAAGTGATTGACTATGAATGCAATAATTTTCTTGAGATTGTCTATATGTGGAGAAACTGATTTAATTTTGTATCATCTTATTTAAAAAGGGATAGTCCGAGTGAATAAAATTATGTCGGTACTGGTTTTGGAGTTGTAAAGTAGTCATTAATATGATAATAATACTTTGTTAATAAAATGATTTGAGGTATAAAGAAAATATTAACTGATTAAATAATGTTACCATGAAAAAAAAAATAATAATTTTTTTACTACAATTAATCATAGACTTTTTTTATCATAATAAAAAATAATGAAAAATTAAGTATAGTTGTTTTTGTACAATGTGAAGTTTTATATTTCTGTATTGTACGAACTTCTGTATTTCTGTATAATATGAAATGCTGTAATTGTTTAGAATATGAAGTATGCATATACAAAATTTAAGCGACAAACTAAAACTGTACTTTCTGTAATTTGATATTAATATGTATATACAATGGGAAGTCTTAAAAATAGTCCATTGTGTGTGTGAGGATAAAAATTAGAATAAATGCAATTTATTTTCATCAAAATTAGGATACAAGTAGGTAATACCACTTAATTTAATTTTTGATGACGAATATTGTTTAATTGTATATTAAGTGTTTATTAAATAATATCTTTTGAAATATATATATTAATTATATATATTAATATAATTTATTAATATAATTATAATAATTTTGTATATATATTAATATATTCATCACTGCATTATGTTTGGAATGCTCTTAAATTTTATTAATAGAATTTGTTGTATAATTTTATGAAATAGAGCTCCACTCTGTCCTTTAGAGTCATATTACGCAAACAATTCAATAGCAATAAATTATCTTTTAACTCAATTGCAGTTTGGCAATGCGAAATTATGCATTAGACATTTTAAACTTCTGCCCATTCAACTTGTCATATCCACTTAATTGTTTCTGGTAGGTTGATAAATCAAGCACTTATTCATTTAAACAATTCCATTTAACTTTTACAGCTCAATGTGTAACTCTATTTCAGTTTCTTCCTTAAAGCTTTATTAAATAGTTTTAAAATCCAAACGAGAATTTAAATGATTTCATGAAATAAATATTTTTTCAAAAGAATTTAATATTAATTCTTATAACTAACTTATATAATTGTTACTTAATTGTAACTTGCCAATATCCATTCCACATATTGGTCACAGACTAAATATTAATTTAAAAGCAAATTAGATGTAGCACTTTACACCCAATGTGACATTCAACAAACATCTAATTCTTAAATAATTCTTCATCTAATAGTCATAAATATTTAATTTCAGTTTGAATTGTGTACAGAAGTTGGTTTTCACCGAAAAAATTAAATTTCCAATTGTTTTAGAAATAAAAACAATGCACCTATCATTTAATAACAATTCTAAATGTTTCCAACTTTTAACCTTTATTACATTGTACACTTTATAGAATTATTAAACAACATTTTTTCATTAGCCTAGGGATTAAAAACTTACATTAGGACAGTTCAACTGTCTTATAGTCATAAATATTTAATTTTTTATATTTATATAAAAACAGGTTACCTACAATCACCTTACTTTCTGAAAAGTGCTGCGGAACTATTGACTGTGGACTGTATTATATACGTGTACTTTGTAATGATATCTTACTGTTAACTGTTTCATTGATCAGTAAATTATTCTTTACTTAAAAAATTTATTGGGTAAAGCTACTAAATATTAGTTGTTAGCGATACTCAAAGCTCAATGTGAAACATTCTTTGGATTATAGGTTTTTTCAAAAAAATGTCTAAAAAAGTTTTCAGGTAGAAATTAGGAAGGGAAAAATTTTGATTTACAATTATAATTCAAAAATGATAACACAGTTTTTTTCAATACATTTCAATTTACTTTTATTATTTATAAATGAATATTTATAAATGAAAAATTCATGGGTGACATAGGGTTATATTTACCTCAAAAGACAGGGAATTCCCAACCAGAGCCTGTAAATTTGTTTTAGAATATTTCTTGAGAAACAATAGAGCATGTGAATTGTAGATAGCATTGCTCAGATTCTGACAGTTTTGAATTATTCATAAAAACCTCCATCTGCCACAGGCTAAGAATCCTTTTTTGAAAAAATTCACTCAAACACTGAAAAAAAAAATCATAATATTTTGGCGAAAGAACGCTTTGATTTACTTAACTTCTTGGCAATAGCAAATCACATATATGCTAAAATTGTATACAAAAGTTTATATTATGAGTTTTAAGAAGAAATATCAGACTGTCCTTACCCCATAGACTTAATGCTTTACATTTTCGTCCCCCATCTCATTCGGAGTATTGTGTTGAAGAACATGATATTTTATAACAGGTATAACATCAGTGATAAAAGTTTATTAAAATAGGTGAATGTAAATAACTGGTGTTTTTTTTTTTTTTTTTTTTTTTTTTTTTTTATTATTATTATTATTATTTTTTTTAAAGTAAAACAATACTTTTTTTAAATAAAATGATAATAACAAAACAAAAAAACACAAGATTTTGCCTTCTCAATTTTTTTATGAACTTTTATGACTGATATTAAGCCTTATAAAAAATTTCATGTGTTTCAAAGAACTTCTCTTTCAGAAATTATGGCTGAAAAAATAAAACATTTGACCCATGGGGCAGAGACAGATAGACGTGTTCCCTCTTAAAGTATATATTAAAATTTAACATATAGCTTATAACTTTAAACTACTTATAACTTTTTTCTTAACGTACAACTTATTTGCACAATATTCTTTTTTTACTCGAGTTTTGCCAATTATCAAAGATTTATACATATACTTACTGAAAATAAAGTCATGAAATATATAGAATAACAAAAAAGCATTTCAAATACAAACACTAAATAATAACTATCAAAATTTACGAAAAACTAGTCAGAACGATTGTGGCAGGGTTTTTTCTAACCCTTGTTTTTGTAAAAGATCCACGTAAAAACTCTCTTTTCAAAGGCAGTCAAAGCAATATTTTTTACAGTAATATGCAATAGCAAATTAAAACATAGGACTTAAATCTATGCAACAAAAGGATTTCGAAAGATAAATTCAAAAGTTTAGTTATTGTTTAAAAATGAAGAGGCTAGAAACTCTTACAAACCTGTTCTTTTATTCAGCTCTTTTGTGTAATGTTTTTTTTTTTTTTTTTTTTTTTTTTTTAAATAAAGCACAACTATTACTATTTCTTTAGAAAAAGTATTAGGGAAAGTAGAAAAAATTAAAAATAGGTTATCAAAAATCATATTGTAGGTTAGAGTCTCTAAATGTTTTTAATCCGCTGTACACCACTTTTCTTTCTTTGGTTAGCATCCCTTAACCCCATTTTACGCTTCTTCATATTTCTATAAATTTGTTCTGGAATCGCAAATTTGAATTTCTTAAATTAATTTTATATAGCTAATAAACATACAAATGCTCTCGCTTTATTAATTTCACCACAACTATTGCTCTATATCTCTATATGTTATAACTTAGTAATTGCTATATGCAAACTCATTAGTACTAATTGTTGAATACACACATTTCCGTAGTAACACAGTGACTAAATATTTCCTCCCATCAAATACCTTAGACTGTAATGAGAACAATGTTTCTTGGAATTTGTCAACTAGTCTTTGTGTGAACTTCAAACTATAAATATTTAACTAATAGAAAAGTAATGTTAATAATGCAACATGATTTGGCGTGTCACTACATAGAAGCAACATATTAACTTCAAATTACATTCAAATAATATCTTTACTAGAATAGCTAGTATGTTTAATATTTTTGTAACAACCTAGCATAGGAATATATATTAGTGCTAACTTCGGAAAATACTAGAGAATACTAAATCGAATTAAAGGGAAAAGGAAAGTTCCAATAGGAATACATTACAACATCCCCCCCCCCCTTCAAGGCGGCCTCGGTTCCGTCAAGAACGGGAAAATGTATAAAATTTCCAAAAAACTTTGCATTTTGTCGTAAACTAGACAAAAGTCACCCTTTTTGTCAGAAATATCATATTTACAACGTATTCTAAAACATTGGTACAGAACACAATATTTGTTAAAAAAATGTCTTCGACACAAGGATGATAATATAAACAAGAATACAGACTTAAAATACAACTATAAACAAAATACTTAAAATGCAACATTACACTCAAAATCAGGGAAGATCCATGGGGGGGGGGGGGGAGGGGGTGCACTATCTTCTCTATCGGCAAATTGTCATATTTTTTTTTAAATGAGTCGTCAAATTATGTAAAATATAGCCAGTTGTAAATTAAAAAATATATGTATAAAAACATTTCTTGCGAAAACACTACCAGATAAAGACATAACGCATGAAGTCGGCAATTCTTAAACTAGAATGCACCAAGCAGATACAAGTCGGCATAAAATCGAGTAGATTGATCCTTGACCCCAGATTTACCCTTTCCTTCGAGATAAGGAGCCCCTTTGGAGATAAGCTTGGGATGGGGGGTGAGGTTCTCACCGTCCTCATAAAACATATAGGTGTGCCAGCTAATCCATTTGAAGCTGCACGCAAAATAAAAATTGCGGTAAGTTAGTCTATTAATTTTTTTCCTTCTTACTTTTATCATTCTAGTATGCCGTACGACAACATTATTTATACGGGAGGGGGAGGGGGGGGGAGGCTTTATTCTTTAAAAAACTTGATTTATCAATAATGGGAATCCTAATGAAATGGCCAACCAAACGGTATAGTAGTTAGCGTGCTAGCTTCTAGACCGCGAGGCTGCGGGTTCGAGTCCCGTGTAAGGCATGGGTGTTTGTAAATAAATGATGGCTTGTCAAATGACGAACGTTTCGGCGCATAATAGCCCTCGTGTTGCTGACTGCGCCAGATAATCTGAAAACAACCAACTAACCTAATGAAATGCGAATTGATAGCTGTGTATTAAATTTTTGTTCAAAAAATATTTAAAATATTGCTTCTGTTTTCTGTGAATATTATTGTTGTTTTTTTCATTAATTTTAATTTTAAAAAGTTAAGGAATGTACAAGTACCCATGTGATATTTCGTAATTTTGTTTGGTATTGCAACTTCTTCAGACCTTAGCAACACTATTTATTTTGCATACAAAGTAAAGCTCTAAAATTTTATTTTCACACGCTTTTGGTATTAAATATATCCTTTTAACTTCTATACAAGTATACATTTTTTTTTTTAATTCTTAATAGTACTGAGGATAAATGTCAAGAAGATTTATATTTGGTGAGTAAAAAGAAAAAATCATTACATGAGTCTGCAGGTCACTAACAAAAAAATGGAGTAAACTTATGTCTCTACTGTGAACAGATTTTACATAAAAAAATTTATTTTAATGTGTCATCAACATTTATGCAGAAGCTGTGGGTTCAGTTCTTTTTAAGGACTTCTGACTTGGAAAGAACAATTGTAGATCAGCCTTGAAATTAGTCGGATTAAAATTTTGTTATGAGTAAATCAGAGCTTTTTTGTACATTTTTTTGTAAATGTATGAAGTTATCGGAATTCCCAAAGAAATGATCTTTCTAAATGTTCACCATGAGTGCCAGACAACCCTATGGCCAGTACGCAGCTGATCTTGGCCAATCCTGACCAAAGCTGAATAAAATATGCTGGAGGTTTTGAAATGTTAATATGCACAGTATTAAAATTGAAATATTTTTTTTTATAAGCAAGAAGGGATGGTAAAAATATATTTTGTGATGCATGTGACATGTTTACATATTTTTTATTAATTTCATATTTTATTGATTAAAGTTAAAGCTTCATCTTAGGTCTATATGATAATAATATTAATGCAATTAATAAGAAAACTTTTGAAATTCTATGTTAAAGCTCATATATTTCGTATATTTAATTTCCTTCAAATATTAAGAAAAATAAGGCAAACATATCAATTCCACAGACAATATCATCCCGACAGGTAAAAAAAAACAAAAAAAAAAACAGTATTCTCCTTAACAAATTTATTTTTATTCTTAAATTTAATCTCTTTTCTAGTTTTTTTCTGAATAAAAACAGTAAAAAAATCTGTCTGAATCACTCATTTTAATAGTATACGTTGGTGGATATTGTAATCTCAATCTTATTCCAGACGGAGTGTTTAAATTAAAAATTTCCGATCAGATAGCCTTTTTAAGTCACTTATCCATTCAGGTTTACTCAAGTTAGATTTAAAAGTATTTGAAGCTCATAAGCTTTACAATTCCTGTAAAAAAAAATAAACTCAAGTTATTTGAACACAAATTAATGTACACAAAGATATATGATTTAGTTATATGGATATAAAAATCATTTTCATTTATTAAAATAGACTCCAAGTATTCAATTTTGAATAAGACACTCAACATATATTTTATGTTTATTTATTAGGAACCGAACGTTTCTATCATTATCCACAGGGAATAAAAGTAATAAGAAAAAAAAAGAAAGATGAAGAAGAAAATTAATTTCACCATGTTAAAACCTACTGACGGTCATGCACGTATATATACGTTATTTGATCCCCATTTTTTTTCCAGCAATACACAATATTTTTAAATTTATAAATAAAATTTAAAATAAAATATTTTTATTAGGATGAAAGTTTTTAACCTATCTAGAACAAAATAAATAGAAAATAATTAAAAAAAATTATGTATTTGAATTAGAAATATAATTTAAAAATTATTGCAGGGAAAACAACTGTAGAATTTTGCCCATTCCCATAACCGTCAGTGGGTTACAATCTATATCCTCGAAACAAAACTAATACGTTCAACCAAAATGAGTTGCGCATTTTGCAACGGTCGAGAAAGTATTTTTTACAGAAAGTAAATAGATATTTTTTTTTTTTTTAAATCCAACCTACATTATAAGATAATAATATTAAATTTAAAAGAATACACTTCATTAAATGTTAGCATTTTACATAATAGTTATATGTTTATATATTGTTTTCAATAAATTAAAGTCAAAAACCATAATTACTGCTGCCCTAAATCGAGAAAAATACTTACAAAAATTATATTATTGTAAGTTATAATTAAATGTAATGTTATAATTAACGACAAATTTATTGCTTGGTTTCAGTCAAGTAAATTTGGAATTTTTTAAATATTTTCTAGCCTTGAAGCCATCCCTCCTTTGGAATTTATTTATTGCATGCCATCACATATCGTATTTCATGAAAAATTGAATATAAGTATTTATATGTATATATATTAAAAACTTTTGTAGTAGATATAAATTTAGTAATATCCGTATGAAATTATTTTGTAAGAACCCAACTTTATGCAATTAATGTATTAAAACCACTTAAAGGAAAATAATGTGTGTTTCATCCATTAGTTTTGAAATAAAACTCCTTAAAAAATACCGTAACTGATAAGAATGAATGAGTCATACATACACGAGAGCAAAATTAAAGAACATCAATTTTTCATTCATAATTTTCTAGTGAAACAGCTAAGACAGTTGAAATTCAAATCAAAGAAACATCTTTATTTAACATAGTGATAAATTAAAACATGGAATTGTAAACTGAAGTGCAAAATGTACAGTAAAGCATATGCAAAAGAATGGAGTACCATTAGTGTGAAGTTGCATAAATACATCCACATTAAAAATCATGCAACTCAAAAATTGACCTTTAGTAGGAAATATGATCTCTTTTGACATCAATGTTTACAGTGTACTGTATTTTCATACTTAACATGAGATTAGTTATGAGTTCTAATGGCAAAGTTACTAGTCCCGTCTTTAGAACGGTTTTCGAGTAATGGAAAGTTCCTAATACATCGCCTTTCCGAACTCACCCAAAGCTTCCCACATACGTTTGTTGATATTTGTATTTGAGGAATCATCTGGCGCGTGATGTTTACATTTTTAATCATGTATACAAATAAATTGTGATATAGAATATGTCAGAAATGACAGTAAATACGATTGAGAAACTAATATGTCATCGTTTTAAGCTTAATTGAAGCTAAGAAACACAATTACAGAAAAAAGGATTAATTATCTTTGCCTATCTGAAGAGCTTAATACAGTAATCCAATATATTGCACACAAAGACCAAAACATTTTTCATATAAAATATTTTATACTGATAGGAATGTGTTTAGCCTTATGATTAGTATTCGTCCTCGGAGGAGCTGCAGAAAAGTCGGGACACGATATTACGCAGTAAATAGCATCTAAAAATGCCGATTTCATGGGAAATAAGACTGGGTCTTGGGATGCAATATAAAGGATTGCCTTATTAATCTTCCAAAGAGTTAAATAATAATTAAATTTCAGTTTTTTACCGTAATTAAGTTATCTAGATCTAGTCAAATCTATAATGGTGTAATATGGATTTATAAATTGCGTTTTACGATATTTAAGGCGACATATTTTAATCCACTGTTGTTTTGGATAAACTAAAAAATTATGAGCATTGCTCCTATCCATAAACCTGTTCACTCTCGGCATTCAAATTTAATCAAACATGTGATGGGCGGCTTCCTGAGATACATTGTGGAAAGTTACGATGTATTGGGAATTGTCCATTACTTTAAAACAGTTCTAAAGGTTGGATTAGCAATTAAGCCAAAAGAACAACAAGTAATATAATGTTTAGTATGAGCATGTAGCGTTAAATAAAGATTGTATCTTCTACTAAAATTCAATTCTTTGAGTTTAATTCTTTTTAATGCGGATGCGGACCGTACTCTAATGAAACTCAATTTTTTGCATTTTCCTCTACTGTACATTAGGGTGGGCTGAAAAACACTTTTTTTCGAAATCGCTATTCTAATAGTGCGGAAAGTGCTCAATAAATACGGGGTGAAATATTTTTTTTATTGGCTAATATTTTCTGCCCCCGCATTTCGAAATTTGGGTAAAAATTGGCCCGTAGAAAATATAATTACTTTTCAATATTACTATTTTAATAGTACGGAAGAGCTGAACATTGGGTATAATAAGAAAGGTGTAAAA